>OZ019966.1:431227-936397 GCA_963970385.1 Theonella swinhoei
ACTAATCAGGACACCTCACTAACCAGGACACCTCACTAATCAGGATGTCTCACTAAATCAGGACACCTCACTAATGCGACACCTCACTAATCAGGACACTTCACTAATTAGGAAACTTTGAGTGTCTATAATTCGTACTTGTGTTTCAGGACAACCAACTTTACTTTACACATGCGTAATGCTCCAGTTCATCGAACCAGACCACCTCGACATACCAGACAGACCTCTCAACAAGGTCGCCTTCCATCTGCTGCTGAGGTAGGCGGGGTCTATTTCCACGGCAACGAAGCAAATATTAATTCCCTTCAGAATTAGCGAAACTGACTCAACAAATTCAGTTCTCCGTGGGAGAAACTCTGTGCATTCTCAACTGTATATCCATTCTCTCCAGTATCCTCATGTGAAACGCTAATAAATATCTCGTACAATTAACTCTTCAGTCGAATCATTCCATGACTTTACGTTGGTTATTGCATTAAATTCATCCAATTGTTCTTTACAGTGGAACCTCTCTAATCCGGACAGCTTGGGACAGAAGAAAGTGTCCTGATATAGTTGTCCTGATTTCAGGGGTTGAATTGTACACAAACATGGCATTTAGGACAGCTAAAAGTGTCCTTATTTATTGAGGTGTCCTCATTTCAGGGTGTCCTGATTAGAGGGGTTCCGCTGTATTACCCATTCCACCATTGTACCACTATCACTGGCGGTGTGATCTCATGACACCAGTCAACTTGTTTTAACAGTGCCGTGTTTCTTTGTTTCCTTGTTATCAATATATCGTTTCTGTGTTCACTATTAATGTCAGCCTCTGATAGGGCGGGACATGTAGCACAAGGAATTGATTTTTTGTACCTTATTCATCCATCTCAATGTGGTTCTACCTTTTATGGTCTCACCTAGCCTACATAGCGTTCTCACAGATGTAGGTAGCCACGTACTCACGTTTTTCCTTAACCAATTCTCCCACTAACGCAGACCTATTGAAACACTATGGGACTGACGAAGGTACAGGTAACCAGTATTGTACTCGTATTGTGCTAAATTTAGTAACATACTTGGTTATTTTTAGGCGCAGACGAACTCCTTCCCTACATCATTTACACCCTTCTGCTATGTGTCACCTAAACACATCTGTTCACATTTGAGGTGACCAATCATATGATGTAATAAGACTGCAGTTTCCTAGATACTGTTGCTAGGGAACCCTGTATTGATTGTGGTTTGTTTTGCTGTGTATTTACTTTCAGATACATTCAGAGGTTTAGAAGTGAATCCAAACTGAGAAGTGAAGCAGCTTACTATTATACACAGATGGTACGATGAGAGTGGGGAGAGAGAGGGAGAGGGAGGAGAGAGGGAGGGAGAGGGAGAGGGGAGGGAGGGTTGGAGGGGAGAGGGAGGGAGGGAGAGGGAGAAGGAGAGGGAGGGAGAGGGAGAGGGTGAGGAAGAGGGAGGGAGAGGGAGAGGGAGGGAGGGAGGGAGGGAGGGAGAGGGAGAGGAAGAGGAAGAGGGAGGGAGAGGGAGAGGGAGAGGAAGAGGGAGGGTTGGAGGAGAGAGGGAGGGAGAATGATAGGGTATCGACCGATGCACAAAAGCCTTTTGGCACTTCGGGAACAGTACAAGCCTCACCTCTTTAGGAGCAAGCATTGAATGTACATGTATATACATGTACATCAAGCATTGGTTAGTTTTTTAACACATGGCCACCACATGACTATCACATGTTCTGCACACGATATAGGAGAGTGCAGTTCTGTTCATATCAAGTGCTAATCAGAAGTCATTTTCAATATCTTCGGAAGATTTCACAAGGTATGTATGTATTCCAATCCAGACATTGTGGTGTCCTGATTAACCCTCGGTGCGCATGCGCAGGAGGGTTATGATAGTTGGGTCTGTGTGTCTGTTAAGTCACATCTCACCTCCAGAGCATACGTCCTGAAATACTGTCACGTACTCAGCGGGCAACGGAGATCAAACAATTTGTGGGGTTTTCTCTGAAACACCTCTGTTGCAGAGATCCAGCACTGCTCCGTTGAAAGCCATACATACGGTTGGCCATTTTCCTGCGGAAAGCGCACATGCGCATTATAGTCAATACCGCATGAAGTGGTGGTGTGATGTGCCATTGATCATGCCTCCAAGCAAGGTCTGTGGCATGAACTCATGGCACCGAGGATTCTGCACTTTAGTGCATTCATTAGTGAAATATCCTGGTTAGTGAGGTGTCCTAATTTCGAAGGTATAACCCTTCGTTTTAGAACAACTGAAGCAATTAGAAGCAATTTGTAACAATACGTGTGCAATCAAAACATACATTTCATAATAACAACATTATTTTTGATTTTTAGTGAAATCGGTTGGTAATCAGTCCCCTGTGATGGTCAAGTGTTTTCTTAACTCCACACAATGTTGACTGTTACTCAGAGTTTGTTTGTGGTGGTACTGTTACTGTTATTTTACAGTCTATTAGCAGTATTGTCAGTGTGTGTAAGGGGAGCCCCTCTAATTAGGGCTCGTCAAAGGGGGGCCCCTCTAATTATAACCTCGTCCCCAGGCTCTCGGTAGGGGGGAGAGTTGTACGGTATTACCGGAATACTGGGATTTTTCACCCATGCACAAGCAGTCAGTACCAGGCTCTCCTTCTCCCTCTTACGGGTACGAGGCAACTCTAATTAGGACTCACCAAGGGGAGCCCCTCTAATTAGTACTCATCAAGCAGAGCTCTCAAATTAGGACTCATCAAGGGGAGCCCTCTAATTAAGGCTCACCCTGATTGGACGAATTTGCTATCCCAAATCACCATGTTTGCAGTTTGTCCCAAGGGTGTCCTGACTAATAAGAATACTGTACACATACAGAGTCGGTGATTAATGTGGTTAAAGGTACCTTTGATATTGTGCACCCATTGGCAAATGGCTGTGTAAGTGAATTGTAATTGCCAAGTACTGTCATGAATACTATGTAATAGTCGGCCATTTTCAGTAGCAGGTGGTCACTGGAGGGATACCAATGTCCTTACATCACTGTGATTTGACTAGACTGGATTAGACACACAAATTGAGATGACTAGGTTGTGTGTATGTGTGTGTGTTAGTCTGGCTGTTGTAAAGGAGCTGGGCCTATATCCCATGATAATATTGGCTGTGCTGCACAATCACCCCCTAGCGGTAGATCTACTAGTGTCCTGAATCAGGGCAGTTATCAGGACAACTGTTGGTGGTCTGCCAGATATCTATCTATCAGGACATCTCATCTATCAGGACAGCTGTTCAGGTATCAGGACACCTCATCTATCAGGACAGCTTTCCAGGTATCAGGGCACCTCATCTATCAGGACAGCTGTTCAGATATCAGAACACCTCATCTATCAGGACAGCTGTTCAGATATCAGGACACCTCATCTATCAGGACAGCTGTTCAGATATCAGAACACCTCATCTATCAGGACAGCTGTTCAGATATCAGGACACCTCATCTATCAGGACACTTTCTTTTTGCTGTTGGTCCTAACATACTCAGACTCCTTTTTTTTCAGGGGACTGAAGGAGGGAGAAGAGAGACTGAACTGTGGGAAAGACATTCCAACTTTCATCCCTCGTACATACTTGTGGTCTCGTCGAGACTCCACCCCTCCGAAACCAATTACCTCGTTGGAGGGCGGGGTCGGAGGATATTTCGTGAGAGGGTCTAGTTTGGGTGGCGATGTCAGTGCTATCGCGGAGGAATGGAAGCAGCTGGAAACCTCTCGTCAGAGATTAGTAGCGAGCCGAGAGAGAAGTGTCAGTGAGAAAAGGGTTAAACAAGGAAAGGACATCACTCAAACAGTACTGAGCACAAGGTGATTTGATTAGCAATGTATCAGTGTAGTGATCACCAAGATAGTGAGATAGGGCTACTAGTAGAATGCTGTGTATTGATGGCGAGTGGACGAGGCAAGGCTGGTTACGTTTGCGCGTAGTGCGCAGGCAGCCCCCTACGCATTGATGGCGACCGGAAGAGGCAAGGCCATCCTCCTCATTCAGTATATCTCCACCTTGTACACAGGTAGTAGTTAGTGTCTTCCTTGGTAATTAGAAGAAGTATGTTATAAACTAGCAATTAGCCTCATGTACACATATCTTAATTTGTTATGTTACATTCTGTTATCAATTCCTCTGTTGCTACAATTGGTTTAGGAGTTATGGTTTCTTGAATACCATTGTACCTTGTTTGTGACTCTCTTGTTGTTTTCTTTGTTTGTGTTTACTATTTTCTTTATTGTCTGTGTTGTTTTCTAGTTGTTTTCTTTGTAGTTAATAATTTTCTTTCTCTTTCGTAGATTTGAAGACTTGACGGTTTCAGAGTTAGAAGCGCTGTATTCCAGTAAGAAAAGGGTTATTGGTGTTGTAATTTGATTAGTGATCTTAAAATGTGTATGGTCTCTAATTGTGCAACACTGTAAGGCTATCTCCTTGGGGAGAAGTCAGTGATGTGAAGGAAGGAATTTTTGTGGCCTGGTTGGAAGGAATCTTTGCTTTCCTACAAGCAGACTGCTCTAGGTATATACTAACCTTTTTTCTCTCCCTTTCTTCCTCCCTTCCTCCCTCCCTCCCTTCCTCCACCCTTCACCCTCCCTCCCTCCCTCCCTCTCTCCCTCCCTCTCTCCCTCCTCCCTCCCTCTCTCCCTCCTCCCTCCCTCCCTCCCTCCCTCCCTCCCTCCCTCCCTCCCTCCCTCCCTCCCTCCCTTCCTCCCTCCACCCTTCACCCTCCCTCCCTCCTGTCCCTCTCTCCCTCCCCCCCCTCCCTCCCTCCCTCCTCCCTCCCTCCCTCCCCCCTCCCTCCTCAAGGGTACAAAGCTATCATCCAAACCTCCCACCCTCAATGAACACAATACACACATACATACATTTTCTCCCCCAACTACCAACAAAAGTACTATTTTGTACACATATCTACCCACAGTTTCCTATCTCTAGTTTATGCTTCATTTTCACAAACAACTGTACTCAGTACACCTGACAATTACATTGAGTGACAAATTTTATTTATTGGATGGTATTGAAAGCTCGTTAATGTAAGGTATGTTGTGAGTTTCAAAGTCCAGACTAATTACCCCCACTGTGTTACAAACACCATGGCAACTGTTGGAATCAGGACACCTCACTAATCAGGACACCTCACTAATTAGGACACTCACACAGAAAGTTCAAAGTCTGCTAACTGGATTATATCATTCATTATAACCCATGCAGTGTGAGAATTCCCATTGCTCAAATACCATTCACTATTCATGGAACTGGACACCTCCTTACAGACCAAACCTAATAACCCATCTCTATCACTGTGTGTGTCTACATACATACCTACCATAGAGAATGTATAGGGAGAGCTGGCATGAAGAGCCCTCTTGAACTATCACTATTCAAGGAATGGACACTTCATCCATATACATGAGATATGGGCATATATAGATGTATGGGTATGGGAGAACTGGCATGAAGAGAGTCCTACTATTCATGGAATGAATACTTCGCTCTCTCCATATACACATATACATACGATATGGACATGTAGTGTGTGGGTATGGGAAGAGCTGGCATGTAGAAGGTCCTTGTATCCTGTACACGTACGTGTCCCTGTTGCCATATTGTGGTTGTGAACATAGCCAGGACTATTTCTGAATATTCCTTTTTTGGTCACCCCCTGAGCACTGCTGCTAGACATGTACAAAGTCCCTGAATGTGCTTAATTGGGTCGCCTTAGCTACAATCAGTGCGTGGAGATGACATATCTGTATAAGGAAGCAGCTGTTAATAGGCTCCTTAACCATTATGTAGGGTCGTGTGGAAGACACATTTTGTCCTGAACATCATTTTGAGTACATTTTAACCCCTGAAATCACTAATCAGGACACTTTCTTTTGCCCCAAGGTCCAGAGTGTTCGTTATACTATTGTAGCCCCATAAGGTACACATTTTAACCACCAGGTGCCTCTAAGTCTGGTTAGATAAGAAGTGTTAAATAAGTATTATCTGATTCTGGTTGGTAATGAATTTGAGGTAGAATATCAAGTTGTATCACATGATTCAGGACCTGATATGGAAGTGTTGATTAGATACCTTACTAGAAGAAAGGAAATGGCATGTGGAGTATGGGTATGCCATGTGACTACAATACCATTCACATGTTGAACATGTGGCCACATATTGTTAGTGGACATAGTACTACTAGTGAAATACTAAGCTTTGTTGGCGAGTGGGAGAGTGCGCACGCAAAATTAGAAGCACGTACGGCATTACGGTATGTACAGTGTGGGTTACATATATATATATATATATAGAGAGAGAGAGAAAATTGCCTGTTCACATCACTAGGAGGGCGTGCTACACTGGTCAATTATAGTCCAGCCTTCACCTGGTCCATTTTGCACATAATCATTCTAGACTCTGGAATCTCACCCATCAGGACGCCTTGGGGTAGAAAAAGTGTTCTGATTAGCAAGGTGTCCTGATTTCGGGGGTTAAAATTTAAAAAACAAGCAAGAGAGAGCCCTGATAAGAGTTTCCATGTGAAGGTGTAGTCCCTTCGTACCACATCAGCACAAATGGAAAGTAAAAATTATCAGAGAGTTGTAGTCTCTGTAAAGGGATATGGTATTCAATACATCCATTAGCCTTATAAAAGAGCCGCGGTGCTCCCAAACGCTTTATAAACACAAGCGAGGCTCGTATGATCCACTAAGTATGTTTGAGTGGTGTTGTGAAATAGGCCGTTTCTGAACATACAGTTCGTTTGACAGTTAACAATGGAAAAAATATCATTTTACGAGTAAATTGTACATTGACGAAGTGCTTGCACAGTGTTTATAAACAAGGGGTATGTCACGTGAGGGACAGACTTAATTAATGAAATGCTCCCTACATATAATGTAGTAGTTTGGCACATTATAAAATTAGTGAATTATATTTCACAGAAATGATGTCAAGTGGAATGTATGTATGCTTTGAAAACTGTGAGCCAAGGGAATAGTGAAGTTTCCACGGCGCCATTAAAGATCTTTAACCCACCGTCCCATTTCTCAAGTCTGGGCATCTGGTGTCCTGCTCTTTTGTGTGTGTTGGGTTTGTTACTTTGATGTGTGTGTTTGGGTGTTTGTGTGGGGTGGGTTGTCAGATACTTCCTTTCTCGTCTTTCTTCATCTTTTCTTTGCTGGTGTGCTATGAACAATCCTTCAAGAGATGCTGAGAAAGGCAAGGCAACAACAACAACACAACAGAAAGGCAAAGCAACACAACACAACTCGCCCGAAACAGTCATTTTTCAAAGAAAAATTGGCTGCCTCTGGTGGGACTTAACCCACGACCATCAGCTTTGCACACGTGTTTGAGAGGTACACAAACATGGCATTTGGGACAACAAAAAGTGTCCTGTTTATTGAGGTGTGCTCATTAGAGGGGTTCAACTGCATGTGACCACAGCACTGCAGTTGGCTGTACAATTTGTGACTCATGTAATGACCCACTGATAGTTGCTACGACAAACAATCCTTTAGATACAATACAATGCCTCTAGCAGTTCAATTGAAAGCTACTTAACACCTTCTTCCTTTTGTTCATTTCATATTGACCCACCACCTTACAAGCTTTTGTGTAAGTTCTTTGAAGTGGTGATGTTGAGCCACTAGAAGGTGAAGCTGTTTCTCTTTCCTGAAAGTTTCCTCATGATTCACCTATGGTTGGGAACCTCTCTTGTCAGATTGCTGGAAGTGAGGTCATGTTTTGCAGTCTCAAATCCTGTGTTTGAAATCAGGACACCTCACTAATCAGAACACCTCACTAATCAGGACACCTCACTAATCAGGACACTTCCTTCTGTCCCAAGGGGGTCCCGATTAGAGAGGTTCCACTGTACTTGTAAGTCAACATGCAGCAGCGTAAATACAATAATGAATTACAAACTGAATTTCCTATTTCCTCTTTTCCTGATGTGTTCCTGCTCATCAGATATGCGTTATTTCTCATTTGCTAGCGACCCATGGACAATGAACTTTACAGTACAAGGCACAAGGCACAAAGTGGATTCATGATTGATTTGGATCGCTCATTTGCTAGTGTCCCATAGACGATGGCACAAGGTGCAAAGGGGATTCATGTGTTGTTGGTATAAACACGCGTGTCTGTAGGGGTGGAATGGAATGTAAACTATGCAAATGAATTGTTAAGAGATTTAGTGGAGTTGTTTGTTTATGTCTCCGCCTCCATTGGAGACAACTATTCATGATCACAAGTTGCAACCTTACACCAATCTGTTTGAATTTGGCTCATTAAGAGCTTAAATATTGACCCAGCAAATGGTAATGATATCACATGACATGGGGCAGAGATTTATTGCTGGTCTCTCACAGGTGGTCTCCTTGTGTTACCAACCACTTATGACGTAGAATGATTACTCCAAAGGGTCTGAAGTGCAGTCAGTCCAGCTATAGTCTCCCTGTATGTGATTCTAGTGAGAGGACAGACTTCAGGAATGAATATTAGGGGGCTGTGACTATGATGTGTATATTCATGGACCACCCATATTGCATGTTATATTTAACTCCATAGGTTGTGTTGTTTGGATTTGTTTTGTTGTTAAGTAATATAAAATCCAATTAAGCGATTTAAAAGATAATCACTATCACGACCAGACAACTTGCATCATATCTGAAGTACAGGAGACAGGAGACGTCTAAAGTCTGTACCCCCCACATCCACACCTACCATTTCGTCATACATAACCAATGGTTCAGATATATATGATGCAATACTTTAATTAAAAAAAAACGCGATGAATAGCATGTAAACACTGCATGGGTCAACGTTGAATATAAGTGGACGAAAAATTGGTGATGCAATACCATTAAAATGTTATAAAGAGTACGTGACAATGAATAACACGTAAATAAATACACACACGCATATATTTCATGGGTCCAACGGTGAATATAACATAAGTGGACGAGCAATGGAACATGCTATACGATGCTGAAGTGATGCAATACATTTTGTGATTGCATGTAAAAGTACGTGACAATGAATAACATGTAAATAAAAAAACACGTGTTTGATTGATGTTAACTATGTCATGATATGATTCAATACCACATGCAGTTGCACATTCAATTATCACAGGATCTTGTTCAAGCGACTGATCCAGTAGTTTTGTATGTGCTTATATGGTCACAAGTGAGTGCTAACGAAGAAAAGAATGGAGTATTTACACTATTTCATTGTCTTCTTGCATTATGTGAATACACGACTCCAACAGTTAATGGCATACAAACCATGTGACTGCAGTTCTTTGTGTAGACTGTGACTTGTCAGGCGTCGAGGTGTTGTATTTACTGGACTTACTGCGCTACAATGAGAAACGTCGGCATAAGTATACACAGTATACACACTCGTACACACTCACACGCACACGTGTCTTATGACAATTCAGATGACCCTGTCGTACGACTCGTAGAAGATTGCAAAAAGTGCGATGTTGGATGATATGGAACGATCCAGTGTTTTGTGTTACTACAACGATACAACCTTGTTTCATTCACGTACATAGTGGTAACATAGTGGTAACATAGTGGTGACAGGTCCTATGACTCCAAGACACCTCGTGTATGTTCTCATGCTTGTATCAACCTAATACACTTACACTGTCGTGATGCACTTATCCTATTTCTCAATCTTGTTCTTATCATAGGGGTATAGAGAGGTTTGACACTTGGTCAGCAGTGGAGCTCATACTTGCCGAGTTTTATGAAAGTCAATAAGGACATCTCTCTTGACCACACCCATCAGTCTAAGATTTGGGTATTATAAATATGGGCATTACGAGTAGAAAATTGAGCTTGATTCGGCCATTTTTTAATGCATGACTGCAGAATTAGCTACATTATATGTTTCCCGCCAGTTTTTGCATGCATAAAATCAATCGGGACGACTGTCCATCTGGAGGACAATCAATTGGGACTGTCCCGCTGAGATCGGGATGGTTGGCAACTATGGGAGTTTGTCACACTGTAGAGGAGCTTGCGAGTGTGAATATTGAGCAATAAGGGAGAGGGTGTGATAGTCACATGCTGTGTAGGGAGATATTAATACCAAAATAATTATACTGTGGAATTTGACAGTATACATACATGGATATATCACATGGATTTGTGCCGATATTGTAGTATATATAGTAGTGCGGAAAATGTATGGCTGGTCTATAGACATATATGTTCAAATATCATTAAAACTACACTACACGATAGTAAATTCTATAGCATTGGTATTGCGTTACACACTCTAATTACGCATGCGCATTGGAAATGTGTGTAGGAGGTGCTTCCGGGTGGGGGACAAAATAGCTTTGTGGTTTACATTCCTTCAGTTGTGGTAGTAAGGTAGTTTCGTACAGGTAGCCGTTTACAAGTATCCCTAAATAGCTAGTTGTGAAATCGTCCCTCTGTTCCAGTAAGAGTGTTGCTATTTATTCGTGTATCATACTCGTTGTAGAGTAGTTTCAACTGCTTGATATCTTCTCAAGAAAGCCACAAAGCTTGTGAGCTTAGGGATCGGAGTTCGTCAGGGACTGTAGTCATCACTTTTACTTTACTGGAAGGAGCTACGGAGCTACTACGTGTCCAGTGGAGTACAGAACGTGCTGTGTGTTAATACAAAGTCACTACAGTGCTCTGAATTTACGCGGAAGCGGCGAACCTTTTCCTGGCCAACTACATTTGTGACTAGGTAAGAAAAGCCTGATAACGTGCACAACTAGAACGTATTGTGTGTGGTAAGCCACGTGGAGTTAATCCCTTGTGCTGAATTGGCTCTCTGTTTGCTGACGAGGGCATTTACAAGAATGCGTTGAAAGGAAGCATCACTAAAGATCTAGCCATCGAGCATAGAGTTTTAGAGCTACTATCGATCTCATCTCCTTGCCTGGTTATGGGATTCACGAAGAGCTCGTTGTCAATTCTCGCCTCCTGTAAGTGAGAATTGGGCGTATTTTAGCTTACTGTGACGTAACGGGGGTCAATAATCGTTCGATTTCCCTTACCCCTCCGACGCCAGGTTTCCCGCGCGCAAAACGTCCAATGAGATTCTCTGCTTTTTGCCCCCTGCGGTTTTGGCGGTTTACTGATGGAGTATTTCTGCATAGTTGCTACTCAGCTAGTTTACTTAGCTCCCTCGTGCTGTTTTCTTGTTTAGTAGGGGCACAACCTGTAGCCATATTAGCAGAAGCGTGGCGCGTTTCCTGAGAAGGCTGTCTGTGATTTGGCACATCTCTTCCACACATGCAGACACTGTGAGAGGTTGCTACTGGCACGCAGCGCGGCAGAGCAACAATGTCGTTGTCGAGACTGGCAGGGAGACGGGAGGTGATGAGGGGCATACTGGACTATAGGAAGAAAGGCTCCGGGTCGTGGAAGGTGCGTACCTTGTGTGCGTGGGTGTACATCCCGCGTTATCGGTTGCTGACAGTAGGGAAAAGCCTGCTAATTACACGCTTATTGCAATCGGGAGTTGCCTAAATTGCTCTGTATTATTGCAATGCTATCGTTACCACTGTTGCTTGTGTGGGCAAAACATTACTTCAAAAGCTTTCACTTTTGGTGCAATGTTGCAACTAATGTACCCTCCATCTTCCCCTTAGAAACGAGCTGTGTTGGTGCATTGTGGCAGTGATGTGGATGGGAAGACCCAGTCTGCCTGTATAGCCATCTACGACAATTACGACCAGGTGGAAAAAATCGGGGAGAAGACCAAAAAGCCGAAGAAAGTGATCCAACTTCAGGGAGCCAAGATCGAAGAAGCAATGTACGCCTCGCCTGTTGGATCGCATGGAACATCGCCGAGTTCGAGTAATCAATCATCGTGTCTGTTCCTAGTGATTCTCACTAATGAAGTGAGTGAATTTCGATCCGATTCTCCCGACACCAAAGTCCATTGGCTCAAACTACTCACACTCCTAGCCATGTTCCCATATTCTCCTATTCCAGAGGAACCTCGCTCCAACCCAATCAGCGAGTCTTTCCGATACAAATTGGACCCCAAGAGCTATGGTGCAGGTGAGCTTCACACATTTCATGTTGAGGTGTTCACCTACAGATATACAGTCCCTTTTGATGTGCCTGATTAGCCTAGGCCTCTCCCCAAAGGGCTGGGCTCTCCCTCATTGAAAGGTGTTGTGTAATGACTTACCCTCCCTCCCTTGTTTACCCTGTGACTGTTTATAGACCAGGCTTCCTAGTAATTGCTTAATATGCTGTGTAGTACATACAGTGGTTGGTGTGTAGACAGAATCACATTTCTGTTGTGATATTACTTCCTGTAAGTGTCACATAACCAAGTTTTCCTTTGAAATATTACAAGAATGTACACAAATTGAGTCCTCCGTGCATTTTGGGCGCGGTAGGACATGTCAATGCGCCTCATGTAAACTTATTTGCATAGCGGCATGCAACCCACTTGTTTGCGGTTAGGGTAGATGGGGTGATTTTGTTACTATATATAGTTTGGTTGCTTAGGGGTAAGTGTGTTTATTTATAGATCAGGCGCTGGATGTCACCCCACATTAGGTCTCCTTTTGACCTCATGCTGTGCATGTGGAATGTAGGCCCTGTATTGCTGAGTAGGATTGTTCCTGTATCCTCAATAAAACACCCACATCTTCCCCCACTAGTGACCCCATTCACCATGTGGTAGTGTACCACTTCCTTTATCATTTCACCCTTTCCTTTTAGATTCTGCCTGGGCTGTATACATCATGCCAGAGGATGTTTCCCTGCGTTGCAACATGATTGGAACTCATATCCTGCTTCTGAAAGGAGGGGTGCCTCATCAGACAGTGGGACGGTTGGAGATCATCAGTCCGTCCGACACGGGGACACCGATAGTGACCTGGGATCGCGACAAGATGAGACGAACGGGGAAAACAGGGAACCTTGTCTTTATAGAAATCGGCCGGAGGTGCACAGGTGGCCCAGGCCTCGTGTGGATGTATGCCGGATTTGAAGAGGCACATCCACTCAGAGAAACTCTTCATAGGTGAGCTTGTGGAAGTAATCACAGTTGCACATCTCTAATCAGGACATCTTACACTCTTACCACCCCGGAAATCCAGACACACCTCTACCCTTCTATCTCAGACCCCTTGTCATGTGACATGTACTGGCTGTCCTTATTCTATGCCTTAACTGTAACTAGCTACTATATGATGTAGAGTAGTAGTAGTACCAGAGGTTACAGTTTCAATTCTCGTTATCTCAGGATGGGTATATAGCCTGTGTGTGTGTGTGTGTGGTGTGGTGTGGTGTGGTGTGGTGTGGTGTGGTGTGGTGTGGTGTGGTGTGTGATCTCACCTTTTACCTTTTCACATCACTGCCACACAAAGAACCCAATTTGCATGCTATACACAAATCCTGTCCACCATGGTCTATCAATAGGGCTACCCTGTTAGGTTGAATAGCTGCTCCTGATACTGTTTATCCAAAGGACCCTAGAATGTGAGGTGTTTATTTGGATGTGAAAAGCAATGAAAAGCAAACCTTTGAGTTGTTACATTCCTCAGGTTCAGAAGTTAAAATGATGTGTCTTCCATCAAATGGGCTTTGTGGTGCTTATCACCCTTTCATGTGCTGCCTGTGTGTGTGTGTGTGTGTGTGCGTGTGCCCGCACGCTCGTCACACCGAGCTCCATCAGTTGTGTATAGCGATGCATGTGTACCAACACTTAGATTTAGACTGTTTGCTCAACATCTCGATGTAATGTCATTACCAAGAGTGTTTGCTAACAGAACAGGCTGCCTCTAGTCACTGATTTCTTATGTGGTCCAGGCCAATGTGATAACTTATTACTAGAGTTCATTGAATGACCTCTTGTGGTTGCTTACTGGTTGTGGCCGTGTAAGCAGCTTTCCCACTGCTTGTCTCTCTAACAGACCTCAGACTACTCCTCTCACAAGTGGCCTGATTCAGGGCCCAGCCTTGTTTCTGTTGATATGTGTGTTATGGGTGGCATGTAAAACCCCACATTCCTTTGTGAGGCTACTCACTTGCTAGAGATTCGACCCATCAGGTGACTAATGGCAGGTTAGGAATGAAGATCTCCACATACCACACAGTCTGACTCTCCTACACTCGTTAAGTACAGCATTCCTCCAGTTCGTGGTAGGGTAAGGGTGTGGTGCTAAAGGAGAGTCGGAAATGTTACGGTAGTGATCCAATGTGTTGTTGCCTGTGCATGTGTCACTGTGTGCCAACATTGTAGGCATGCGTTGGCTGCTTGTATCAATGCACCAAACTATGTAGGTGTGAGTGGCTGTGCCCAGTCACCATATACACATAACTGTTGCTAGCAGCTGTCCTGTGAGTTGTTGCATCACCATTGCCTTATCAGGTCTAGACACCAGCATATCAGCAAATGTTCTTCTTGTCCTTTGTAGTCCAATGTGGAGTGGGTAAATATGCTTTACTGGTCTAGTGTAGCCCACCATTTCAAAGTCATGCTACACCCCTACCCTCTGGCAATACACTGCTTACTCATGCAGTGGTAGTAAGTAGTGTTACCCCTTAGCTTAGCAGTCTCAACTTCCTCCCATTGTCAGTAGCATTGTTTGTAGTAGCCACATGCTGTAGGGGCACTTCCTTTGAAGCATGAGGTGATCTGTACTTACTGCTGATTAATGAGGATGTACAGTTAGATCACACTACTTCCCTTCCTTTGCAGATTCCTCTTCCAAGGAGATGGGAAGCCAGTTACAATTGAGAGCGACTCTGCTTATGGTGGCAGTATTTACTCGAATCTAAGGTCCTCCTCATTTGACAAGAGTCTACCCTCTTCATACCAGAAGGAACAATCTATGCCGAATGGCTACCAATATCATCAAGTACCGTCCAACCGTCTGCGAGAAGATTCAGGTTTCAAAGATTCTCCTATTTCTCATTCAGTCTCTCCATCACAGAGTGTACCTCCTCCAATTCGTCTCGACAAGCACCCGTCCTTCCGTAAGCAACGTTCTGTCCCGTGTCGTGTCCCTCGTACCGGTAGTTCCATATGTTCCTCTCCATCGGGGAGCTTCGATCGCGAACCATCTCAACAATCCTACGGTCATTCTGTTGGTTCATTTAACGATGACGAACTATTTGATGAAAGGGTCAGCTCGCGTCAGTCAATCTCACCACCAGATGAAGGGTATTCTGAAAATGATGAGTCTGGTAGTGGACAGTTCCCTATGGACCCAGAGATACCTCACCAGCGCAGGAACACCGAACCTCCTCGCGATGTGATAAGAGTCCAAGTTCCTCAACGCAGCAATACAGCTCCAAGCTGCTCGCAGAATTACGAGAAAATGGTACACCCGAATGCTGCCCTCTATCGAGAGGACTATATCCCCATGATCCCTGCGGGAAGACGCAATAGCGGGGGAGGTCAAAGACCGCAGGTCCCCAGCCACTATGACGTCCCCCCACCATTTCGCAACAAGAGACCCAACGGAGATATCTCGTCTTCCACAAGTCCATTGAACTACGAGAACTGCGGCTCTTTACCGACCATCGAAGAAGCTCCAAAAAGAGGTGGCCAGGTTGAAATTTACGAGAATTTCCCTCGGGCGATTAAACCAGAAGAGTTTGTACATTACCAACCGAACTATGAAAACATGGAAAACTTTAAAGATCGGAGAAGAAACAGTGAGACTTATGAAAATGTACCGTCGAGCGAGGAAAGGAGGGCATCATTTAGAAGCAGAGGTCGTAGCATTGACAAAGAAGACATTCAGTTGAGGGAGAAAGGTGTGACTCCACCCACTACCAATATGCACTTTGCCTATGCAGAACGCCACACCCATTCACCTGTTGATTCGGCCAGTTGCCCTCCGATTCCCCCTCGAATACCCGTCGTATGTGACACGTCCACCACAGTATAATCGAGATACCCCCACACTAGTAACTATACTTGTAGACTAAATTAAGTGACTTTCTGTAACTTCCAATATTCACGGTGATTGCGATCTTCCTGGTGTTAGTAATTGGAATGTTAAATTCGTGTTTTCTGTTGAAAGAACGTACACCTTATATTTGGGGTGTACTGTATTTTCATTATGAATAGCAACTTTGTAAGCTGGCTTCCGTCGGTGTCCTCCTACTTCTGTGTATGTGGATCTCTCTCTTGATCAACACTTGATTATTTGCGATACATTACTCACTTTTTATCTCTCTTTGAGCATAAATCTGCACTGATTATATCATTCCCATTTCAAATATTATATGTATTTCACACCCCTTCAAATACACTTGCTCCACTTTACTGTACACCATCCATAAATTTCTGGTATAAATTGTAGTTATATATGATAGTAATGTTTGGCAGTGATGTCAGCAGTTTGAGTTTCAAAACTTAATATATTGTAATATTCACTTGAAGATGTGTGTAAGTGCCAATTAATATTATGTACATATTGTGACGGAGCAAGGTGTGTGCATGCACCATACACTTGTGCACGCGGTGATTCAGATCATATTGAAGCTTGAAAATGGGAGTGGATGAAGGTAGCCTCGAGCTCGATCTCCAGGCTGCTTCCTCAAGTTGTGTGACCTTCAAGCCTTGCATTTGGCAAGGGAGGGGCCCTCCCTCACTTTGTCGAGGGTTGAATTAAAGTCACCCAATTACTATGCTTGAGGGAGATCCAAGGCAAAATTACGGACTAGCTGTATACGTATGCGTGTCTTGTTCTTCAAAGTCAAATCTATCTTAGATGTATATATATAGCATGATGTAATTGAAGTCTATTGTTTATGTAATGGGTGTCTGGATGTGGTAAAGGCTAGTTGCCTTTGGAGTTCGTTTATTTTCATGTCTTTAATTTGCACAAGGTGTTCCAGTCTTGTCACCTTCATCTGTAGAAGCTAGAGAGGGAGAAGAGAGAGGAAAGGCACAAGTATATATACTCCTCAAGAGGCTGATATAGTGTACCTGAATGTACTCCTGTGTTTCGTAAAGTTTTTGCTCTTTCTCTGCCAATCTGATTTTGTTCTGTGCACTATCAATCCTCTTCCTCCCAACCATTGCCACAGTAGGGACGAATGTTGATGGAGGTGGACTGCATATGAGAGAAAGTGTGTGTGAGAGAGAGGAAGAAGGGGAGGGTGAGGAAGAGAGAGAGAGAGAGAGGGAGGGAGAGAGAGAAGGAGCATACATACCCTATTCTATTGCTTCTGCCTCCATATGTCTTGGCTTTGGTGTGCATGATAGTTGGCAGCTGGGATGGTGGCTTGGAGAGTGACTGGTGTGCTTTGCCCTGCAAGATTCCTCCATCTCCTCTAATATTACTATGAATATGTATCGGAGGGAGTGTGGAAGAAGGGTGCTGAGTATTGTGGTGATAGAGTCTAGGTGGGTGGAGTTTTGAGTGAAAGTGACTCTGTGGGTGTGGTAAATCTGCTCTCAGCTGATTATCATGTGACTCGTACTCCAACTGAACTGAATCAAATTCTGTAGGTAGACGAGACTGGTTGTAACCAGCTTCTCTGACGGGTTGCTGGAATCCACCTTGTAACTGGGCAGGGCCGACGTGTCTCATTTGATCAAATTGTCCGAAGTGAGCATGTGTGTTTGTCTCTGATGTGGCTAGTTCATTGGGGTCATAGTCGTAGGCACTCTCCAACTGGAGCTCCTTTGCCTTGGCCTTGTTTTGAAGGTAGCGCTCAATCTGGTTAGGAAACAAAGTATACAGTGGAACCTCCCTCTCCTTATAGAGACACTCGTAGGAAAGAATAACGTATCTTGATTAGTGAGGTGTCATGATTTTAACAAAATAGAGACTTTAGTTAATTCTCATGCAATATTAATTTTTGGGCATGGTTACATTGTACATGATAATAAGGCTGAATAATCTATTTTTCTAAGCCATTGAGGCTGTTGTGTGACTTTATGTGTTGTATGAGTTTGTAGTTTGTGCTCCTTTCTTTGGTCTACATCGTTTTCTTTTCATCTCTTCCCTCTTTCTTTTTCTTTGCATGTAGTGTGCTATACACATGATTGTACATGTACCTGTGTATGTAGTTCTAGCGTAATCAATGAGAGATGACCTCAATGTTTGTAAAATGAAGCTCTTGTGGCCAAATAAAGCCACTAGAGCTGCATGTATGACGACACACTAGAGCATACTTTGGTTCTGAGGTTGGTGAGAATGAATTCCACAACTCCCGGCTTACTGGCAGAGGCACTCTGGATGATGTCATCAGGGAGAGTGAAATTGAGTTTGGAGAACACTTTCCCTTTGAAAATAAAAAAAAGGAACATTAGCAAGAAAACATTTTACCGTGTACATAATTCTGCCTTTGCTGGATCAATACAGCTTTGGTTATTATCCTGAGGGTTTATTACTGTTTAGTGTTCTCCAGTTTTCCATCTTCTGTGTGGAGGAGTTGGCCGGGGAATAGTTGTGCAGCTCCACCAAATGAGGAAGGAAGTGGTGCACTATTTCTGCAGTCAGTACTGCAGGAAAGGGAACGAATGTCACAAAGCAGTAATGATGGCTACATATTTACCTCCATCACTGAAGTCTCTGGTGATGTTCTTCTTCTGTCTGGAGAGAGGGATCTCATCTATCCAGCAGTAGAGCGCCTGTAACTCTTCTTCGTTCAAATCTGCCATTTCTAGTTAGTATTTCTGGACGGGTTCAAGGGTCGCTCGCGCGCCTCGTTTGTTTACGAAGTTAGGTAACCATGCCAATTAGCTCCGCCCCATGCGGTGCTTGGTAACAGCGGCGCGCGGGAACATTTAACCCTTCTTTACTTACTGACGTGTCGTTCACAAGGGCTCGTTTGAGGGGGAAGGCTCGCCAAAAGGGATACGGTCGCTCCCGAAGATCCAACGACATTATATGTATTATCTATAATGGGACAGAGACACACTCTCACATTTATCCTTGCCGTCGCCTTTCTACTTCGCGGCGCGGCTCCATCAGGTATGTGATGTGTAAACACGTGGTATATATGTAGCTGTGAACTTCACCTAAGTGTACAGTTAATAGGTCTTGGAACTTCATATGTAAATAATATTCTGTGCAGAATTTCAGTACGTGACGTGTGGGTCAGTGGTAAAGATAGCTAATGTTGAATCCAGTGACAGACTTCACTCCCACGATGTGAAATATGGATCTGGTAGCGGACAGCAGGTATGGCGGTGGAGTACGTGTCTCTCTCATGCATTCAATACTGCCTTGCCTTAGCTGGCAGCATACAAGTCAGAGGCCACTCGGACCTGTGACTTGAATCCCATCAAAAAAGTGTTTTCCAAACTCTATAGACACATTCCCAATAGTACAGTACACAGCACAATGTAAACCCATTACTGCACGGAGTACTGTCTCCACTTCCTATATTGAGAACCTATAGTGTGGACTTAGTATTTCCCTCATGTGTGGGGTGGTATGTATATGGTTGGTTTAGTGTGTTAGTGGAATGTAGATAAACTTGATGTACAGGTTTATGGTACTAGTAAATGACAGGCATTTGGGAGCATGTGAATAACACTGTAGTGTAGTGGCAATTGTATGAGGCTTTGTTTGAGGGTTGTGTCTCTGTTCTGTTCCAGACTGTGACTGCAGTGCCTCATGCTGATGATGTCAACAGTTATTGGGTGGTGAGGGGAGAGTATGGAGTGGAGAACTGCCAGAGAGGGTGGGCACACACACACACACACACACACACACACACACACACACACACACACACACACACACACACACACACACACATTCACCCTCTGTCACACTTCACAGGGCACCAGTCTTATGTGGCTCTGTGTTAAGACTACAGCACTTACAAACTCGCAAATTCTTGCACAGTCACAGATTCAAATCTCCCCTATCAGGTGCCTACATCTCTACATCTACATCTTTATGTAAATCTACATGTAGTAACTGTGTTCACATGTTAGTGCCTATCATGACTGTAGTCTTCATGTCTGTCTCCCATTGACAACTAGACAGGGGTAATGGTATTGAGACTGAGTGCATTGTGATAACATATGTACAGGCTTGGTACGCTTATACCTGCCTCTTTGTGCACAAATTCATAATTGTCCTGATAAGTGAGGTGTCCTGATTTTAGGGGTCGAAATATACGTAAACATGGCCTTTGGGGAGCAATAGATGTCCTGTTTAATTAGGATTCTTGATTAAAGGGACGACCCTGTTACTACTTGTACTGTGTCTGTGTCCGATTAGGCAACCAGGAGGTGAGTGCCTTTGGTGGGGACGACCACAGTGATACTGGGGACAATTGGATGGTCGAGTGTGCCAGCTCCAACTCACAACAGTGGAGTAGAGACGATAACGTTCGATTGAAACATACGGACACAAACGCGTGAGTACAGACTGTCCTGTAATTTACGACCCAGATTTGTAGCCTTGTTTCAGGCTCCACCCACATGTGCGGAGTCTCAAACAAGACCCTGTACTACCATTCATGGTATGCTTGTGTACATCGACTGGCCTATGAACAAGTCCTGTAGCCACCAGTAGTGAGTGTACCGCTCTTTACGTTAATATTTGGCCGAGACTCTTTCAAATATGAACGTAAAGAGTGGCACATTTTCTATCGGCTGCTACATGGCTCGTCCATGGGCTGGTTGTTTGCACATGTGTGATTTGGAATTGGACAATGAATCTGAAAACTACAGTAGTGTTATGCATTCCTACATTCCCACATTCCCACATTTTCACATTCCCACATTCTCGCATTCTCACACTCCCACAGGTATCTCCACATCACTGGACACAAGTATGGGAGACCTATCTCAGGCCAGAAAGAGGTGTCTGGTATCTCCACACAGTCCAATGGAAACCTCTGGAGGGCTATGGTATGTTCAGACTGGCATGCTATCAGTCACATGTTTGACCCGAAGTCCTTGTCTTGTGACTCCTCGTCATCCTTGGACAGAAGAAAGTGTCCTGATTAGTGGGGTGTCCTGATTAGTGAAGTGTCCTGATTTGGTGGTTAAAAAGGAAAAATTTGAGGATAGGCTGGGGATCTATTGGATTGGCAAGTGGAGCAAGCCCGCCTAGTCCTACAGCTGGCGTGATTTTCTATATGTATGTATCTGACAATGCATTTTGGCCGTGGGACTGCCCGTGTGCCACACGCAAACGTAACTGGCCTTGCCTCTTCCGCTCGCCATCAATGCATAGCATGTAATATTTATTGTTTTTACTCTCAGGAGGGTGTCTACCTGGATACAGAGAAGGTCTTATAGCCCTCAGTTATGGGATAGACACTATTTAGAAAGTAGCAACCTCCATTAAATCACGTCTGTATGGTCACATCATGCTGATTTTCAATATTGTTTTTGACATTTCAGTTTGCGGCGCAATTCCTTTAATTAGATGCAGATACCTCTAATATATACACAACTGAAAATTTGACCTGCTCTAAATTAAGACATGTTAGAAATATCACACACATGTACACATGAAAACTGATGTAATGTTCCCTAGGAGTCATGTGACATGGATCGACCAATCACAGCTCGTCTTTAGCATCTACATCATCATCCATGTCAAAATCGGACAGATCCCAGTCATCCTCGACTGGCAGCTGCACAAAAGAAATTGCCTTCTAATGTCAATTTTTGACACATACATGTACTTTGACCTAGGGAGTAACGAACAGACTGTTTACCTCTCCATCTTTTCCATCCCATGGTTCAACATCTGGGAGGGCTGGGAGTTCGTCAAATGCTACATTAACCCCTCGCTGACCAATGAGATTTCGGATATATTCAGTGAGTCCGTCATCGCTAAATGCACCTCTTAAGATGGAATAAATCTTGCGACGAGAATTGATGGTGGCCATAGCCTGAGGAGGAGCAGGGGATAATTTATTTAACAACTCAACAGTGGAACTAGTTGGTTTGGGTCTCATACCGGATATCCAAATCCACCGATGCCGACTTTAGCTTCGAGATCAGGGAACTGTCCTCCCTCAGCCCATACCCACCTGGAATGGAGACAGTCCAGACACAATGATAATTGGTCATGAGAGAGAGAGAGGGAGGGAGAGGGAGGGAGACAGGAAGGGAGGGGAGGGAGGGAGGTAGGTCATAAGAGAGAGAGAGAGAGAGAGGGGGGGGAGGGAAGGAGGGAGGGAGGGAGGGAAGGAGGGAGGGAGGGAGACAGGAAGGGAGGGGAGGGAGGGAGGTAGGGGGAATTAGAAAGGGAGGGAGGAAGGGGGGAGGGAGGGTGTGTGTGTATTCATTACCCAAATGAGCGTTGTTTGTATTTGTCTGCCAGACTGAGCAATGTCTGTATGTAGCCATTTCTTCCATCAGCCCCACTGTCCAGTATGTGAGGGAGGAAGGCGACCATGCACAGCTGCTTCGTAGAGCACTCTTCCATTACAGCCTGGCCAGTCAACTGAAGAGGGAGAGAGAGGGGAAACACGGGAGGGAGATTTCTGGGATCAAAGGGTTAAAATGTGATCTTGGGGGTCATGAACTCTTAAATTGTAGTGTCCTTACTTCGGAGAGTTCCGATTAAGGGGTTCCACTCTACCTGAAATATTTCCGGAGGGGGAAGATTAACAGTCCATCTCTCCATTGCCCACTGGACAATGTCACTGGTGGTACGACCTCCATTGTAGTCCTCAAAGCCAGTAGCTGTCTTTGTGCCCGACGGCCATGATTTAATGGTAGGGAAACCTTGTATCTGGCGGGGGAGAGAGTGAGGAGAGGAGAGTAAGGAGAAAGGTTAGTCAGTGTTGCTGAGGTACCTGATATCTGTTGGCTATTTCTTTGTGTACGGTTGCATCAAGAGCTCCCAACTTGACTTTCCCCTTCAGCTCAGTGGCAGCAGCCGCCCAGTGAGGTGCTAGGTTCTTACAGTGCCCACACCTGCATGGTTCAGTGGGTCAGTAATCTCTAGTATATTATATCCCAGAATCAGTATTCTCAATTGAAAGTTAGTATTCTCTAGTATATCACGTCTTGCAATATCAGTATTCTCAATCAAGTCAGTATTCTCTAGTATATCATGCCCTGCAATATCAGTATTCTCAATTGAAAGTCAGTATTCTCTAGTATATCATGTCCTGTAATATCAGTATTCTCAACCCAGAGTCAGTATTCTCTTGTATACTCACCATGGGGCATAGAATTCGACCAGCCACAGGTCTTCACTCTGGAGAACCAGCTCATCAAAATTACTGTCTGTCAATTCCACGACATCGTTCTTTCCACCACCCCCTCCACCACCACCACCACCACCAGAGCTGCCACCACCCTGGGACACAGAAGGAGAATGCAGTTAAAATTTTGGTTAGAAATTCTTTAAAAAAGCCAAGTTCTTAATAAGTGCATTCAATGTGACTATAAAAGGCAGCTGTTTTTACTGACCCCTGAACTCTTCTTCCCGCCCATCCTCTCTTTCGCCACCTCACGAGCCACACGAAAGCTCTCCTCGAGAATAGCATCTGCTGTCCTCTGACCTGGGGGAAGGTAACACAAAAACAGCAACAGCAGTTACCATGGAGAATGGCTCCCCTTAAACCACATCATCTCCATCATACACACACTCTCCTGTTGTAATGCGGGTCAATACCTTGGTAATCTGACGGCTTGTTCTTGTTGGATCCAAATATCTTGATGGTTGGGAAGCCTTTTACGCTGTACCTTGCCCCGAGCTGTTGGTGATCATCAGCATTAACTGCACCCACTTTTACCATACCCTGAAAGAGGGAGGAAGGGAGGGAGAGAGAGGGAGAGAGAGGGAGGGGTGAGGGAGGAAGGGAGGGAGAGAGAGGGAGAGAGAGGGAGGGGTGAGGGAGGAAGGGGGGGGGGGAGAGAGAGGGAGAGGGAGAGGGAGGAGGGTGGGGAGGGAGGGAGAAGAGGGAGGAGGGAGCAGGGAGAGAGGTGGTACTGTCCAAACATAAAACATCTTCACAGCCCTACTTTCCTTCTATTCAGGACTCTCCGTGACTCAAATAACCCACCCAACCTTTAATGGACAATTTACTCATCTCACTACTGCTGTAGCTACCTAGCAGCTGCTTCGCCACTTACATGAAGAGCCTTTGCAGCCTTCTTGTACTCTGGAGCAAGAGCCTGACAGTGGCCACACCTACCAGAGGCAACACAACAAAATCATACAACAATTTCACATTTAACCCTAAAACCCTCACCAAGGAGCATAAAACTCGACCACCCACACATGTGGACTGTTAATAACCATTGTGTCAAAATTATCAGCAGTTAGTTCATACACATCGTCTGATTTATCATACAATGCCAGAGACGGTAAAACGACCGCTGCGAGGAAGAGTGCTAACTGAGCTGCAATGGAGAGAGGGAGAAAGAGAGAGAATGGCGTCACAAAGCCATTTATCTTCAATTTCAAGTGCAAATGAAGCTTTTGGTACCTGTCTTCATGTTTGGAGCGCCTCACGAGACGAATGAGAGAACTCAGAGCTGGAGTTAGACTGTTAGTTTAATAGTTAGCACACACACACGTTGCACTATTTGGCGCTGTGCGCTAGCGTGGTGACATCTGATTGGTTCGTAGGTGAACGTACACGTGTGTAAAGGTGGGCGGAGCTAGCTGCTGCGACGCATGCGCTTAAAATACGTATGGCGTTTGCAAGACGGTTCTTTTGCAGCCGACCAGGGTATTCTTTCATAACCACTCCAATTTTCTACGTCAATGCAGGTACAAGAACTATTCGTTGTGTCGTAAAATTTAGTGCAATTTTCCCCTCGGGGTTTTAGCCCCCCACATAGGTCACCTATACACGGCTGTGTTGGCCGATTCAGCGCACCGTTGGAATAAGCTCCTCGGGGCCACTCCGTCTGTGCTCTCAACGGGAACTGATGAACATGGACTGAAAATACAGAAAGTATGGAATGGGGGGTACATAAGAGTACGAAAAATGAGGTATTATGAACCCTCTAATCAGGACCCCCTGAAATGAGGACAGCATGAGATAGCCTAAACCCTGGTGTATGTCCAGGATTGCCACAAACTGTCCTGGGATATCTCAGGATATCATCTTCCGTGTAGTCTTTGTCGTGAGCCCAGCCTCCTCCCCATCAAAAGTGGGTGGAGCTTCACCATGCATCCAGCTCCACCCCCTTTACTGATGGGGAGGGGCTATGGCTGCTCCTCAGTCGGGTAACTAGTCGTCAGATAGGACCTCAAACCACTTTGGAACCCCTGAAATCAGGAATACCGAACCCTCCATTAACCCTTCTAACCCTAGCTGTCCAGATAAGACACTTTTAGAGCAACCCTTGCCTCTTTCTCTTACAGGCAGCTGACGTACTCGGTCTCACTCCACTGCAGCTCTGTGATAGCATATCTGGAGAGTTTAAGGTTTTTGCAACCTTGTTTGTTTGTTGTTTATTGTTGTTGTTGTTGTTTACATGCAGCATATGTTTGATGTTGCTAATGTTGACTACACTCATTACATACGGACCACCGAGAGGAGGCATATTGCAGCTGTACAGAACTTCTGGGTTAGTACTTTCACTTTCAATTTCTGTATGTATCACAAAATGGGATGGCCAGATATAAAACAGGGCGTCCTGATTTGTTGGAACATGTGAGAATCACATGACATGTTTGTATGTCCATCCCAGAGATTGTTGTGTGATGGTGGTCATATTTATAAGGGGAAGTACGAAGGCTGGTACTCGGTTCCAGACGAGGCTTTCCTGTCTCATTCCCAGGTCAAAGATGGAATGGAACCAGGCACAAAGGTTTCATCTTGTGTGTGCGTGTGTGTGTGTGTGTGTGTGTGTGTGTGTGTGTGTGTGTGTGTGTGTGTGTGTGTGTGAGTGCCTCTGCTGATCTACTCTTCTGTTAGTGCAGGTTTCCATGGAGTCAGGTCATATTGTAGAGTGGACAACAGAGGACAACTTCATGTTCAGACTGACTTCATTCCAGGATCGGTTGTTGGAATGGGTTGAAACCAAGCCTTATCGTAAGTATATACATATGTTCATCCAAGCTCCCTTCATTTTAAGGTTACCAACATTTAATTTCGGCTGCGATTTCATATCTCCAGCAATTGTCCCTGAATCGTCAAGGCAACGTGTGCGTTACTGGTTGCTCAATGAGTTGAACTCTGACCTATCAGTGTCACGTCCACATTCCAGGCTACAGTGGGGCATCCCAGTTCCCGACGACAGCTCACAAACTGTATGCAAAAATATACATATATCCACTTAATTAGAGAAAAAAATTAAAATCCCTCGCAGATATATGTATGGTTAGATGCTCTGGTTAACTACCTCACAATATCACATCCTTCAATCAGTGATACTTGTAAACAGTCTGAGATACATGGGCCCCTTTGGCCTGCTACCGATCAGATTGTGGGAAAGGATATTCTTCGATTTCATGCCATCTACTGGCCTGCTTTCCTCATGGCTGCCAAGCTACCATTACCACGACGAATAATTAGCCATGCCCACTGGACTGTAGGGAAATCAAAGGTCATTTGTTAACACTAGATTGTTTGGGTCTCCCTCTCTCTATATATATTTTGATGTACCAGTTGTAGATAATGTGTGTCTAACTCGTTAGATGTCAAAGAGCAGGGGCAATGTGGTAGATCCCCATGATCTCGTCTTGCGGTTTGGTGTTGATCCTGTAAGGTATTTCCTGTTGAAGGATGGGTCACTGCAACAAGATGGAGGTTTGTTGAGCCTTGTATCTCCTCTCCTTGTTCTGTATCTCCCCCTTACCCCTCTCCCTCCCTCCCCTCCCTCCCTCCCTCCTCCTCTCTCCTCTCCCTCTCTCCCTCCCTCCCTCCCTCCCTCCCTCCCTCCCTCCCTCCCTCCCTCCTCTCCCTCTACAGACTACTCGGAAGACCGTCTCATTGCCATGACAAACTCAGACTTACCCAACACTATGGGAAATTTACTGCAGCGCATCAGTACCCCTCGACTCAACCCAGGGGGACCAAAACTTAAATTTTCACAAGACTTGTTCCCCATTGGGGGGCAGTCAAACATTTTACCTGAATGTAGAACATCCGATGAAGATCTTGCTCTAATTAACACTCTACACAATCTACCAAGTAAACAATTAATTTGTTGTTTACTTGTTTACAATAATGTTTGTTTATTACAGGTATTGTTAAAGTTCATTATGATGCATTCGAATTTAATAAAGGAATAGCAGCTGTTATGGAGTGCTTATATCAAGTGAGTTTTTAACCCCAATTGAACTGATTTGTCTATCCTTGAACTTTGACCTAGACGAACTTATTTATTGATCGGCATGCTCCCTGGGTGTTGGTCCCCATTCCAGACCAACAGGAGTGGTTGCAGACCGTTCTATCGGTTGCTGTAGAAACACTTCGTCTCTGTTCCATTCTACTGTATCCAGTCATCCCCACTTCCGCTCAAAGCATTCTGCTAAGGATTGGTTTCGAGCAGGATCTGAATTTAAAATCCGACACGTCATTACAATGTCTTCTCACTAGCAAAGAAGGGATCAACAGATTCAATAACACCAACTCATTGTCATTTGGAGCTCCGCCCATATTCAATAAACTGATATCTTAATTGCAATATAAGTAAAATTAATTATTGATATGATAAAACTTGAAAAGTACAGCTGAGATTATTAGTCCTGTTCTACATCAATTCCATATTTAGTTTTCAGAAGTTCGATTTGTTCTTTCTTCAGTTCTTTGTTCATCTTGCGGTATGCCTGGAGCAGTAAGAGAAGGGTACATTACATCATACATGCAGTTACTATAAATGGAGCAAGTTGCTATAAATAGACTTAGTTATGTCATTGGTTAAGTTAATTGGACATCAGAATTAGCTCTGGTTCTCAACAGTTGCCAATGAGGCAGGCACTCAGAGTTGGATTTAGATCATCATTTGTCAGAGAGAGAGAGGGAGGGAGGGAAGAGGAGAGAGAGAGAGAGAGGGAGAGAGAGAGAGAGAGAGAGAGAGAGAGAGAGAGAGAGAGAGAGAGAGAGAGAGGGAGGGGGGAGAGAGGGAGGGAGGGAGGGAGGGAGAGAGAGAGAGGAGACCCACCTTATGTGGCTGGTAGTACAATACCACCAAGTATCTGTTACACACATTAAATCCAGACAGATGTTCACACGCATTCTTAGCATCAAAAATATCTTCATATACGACAAATGCTGTACCCTTTGTGTTCGAAGCATTACCCCTAGGAAAGAAAGGGTTAATGAACTTAATTAATGTGGTAACCCCTAATCTAACTTACAATCTTATCTGTCTGATGGCACCAAATTTCCCAAATATATCGTACATTTCCTCAGGCGAAATTTCAAAGGGGAGGTTTCTGAAGAAAGAAAATAGTCTCTTAACAACTGGATACAATCCTCACTTCTATTTCAATGGCGTCTTACCTGACATACAGTATCCTGTTGACGTCCGGGGGCAGGCGAACCTGGAGGGCGAAAAGAGACTTAAAAGATACGAAAATGGGGTTCTTAAGTCGTCAAAAGAACGCTGTAAGACTTACATTCGCCCGTTTCGCCGCTGCTAACGCCATCTTCAATCCTCGCAGCTTTCGTTTATACAATGACGTAAGAATGACGTAGCCCGACTTTAAATAAAGCACATCATATGACCGGCTTCTGAATTCCAGAGTGTCTATAAAATCCATTGGGAGCGAGCTAGCGACCACACGGCACCAATACCTGTCTACTGAAGGAGACTATCGTTTCTCGGACTGCAATTATGACTGAAGAGTTTGATTCCACGCCGCTGCCGGGAGAATTTGGTGGTAAGGCGGGTCTAGTTAGTACCTAGCCATTTCCGAGGAGTTAGGCCAGGGGTAAGGATATCATTGATATCCCCACACGTAGGGACCAATGTCACTAGCGTCACCAACCCTTCAGCAGTGACTGCTGAAGAGAAGTTGGAGGTCAGCCCCACAGAAGATGAGTTGGAGAAAGAACGACTTGTAGCTAGAGCAGAACAGGTACAGGCTTCTCTTGCTCCTTTGTATTGTGTGTCTGACCGTTGTGTGTGTGTCAACAGCTGCAGTGTGATATCGAGACGCTGCGTTCAGAGCTGCGAAGCAAAGAGGCAGAGTTGGGGGAGGTGAAGAGGGCACTTGGGATCACACCTTACGTCGAGTTCAAACAGAGTCTGTCGCACGGTTGGGAGGTGCTTGGGAGCAAGGTGAAGGGACTGCAAGAGACAGACAGGTG
This sequence comes from Theonella swinhoei, assembly GCA_963970385.1. Taxonomy (NCBI): domain Eukaryota; kingdom Metazoa; phylum Porifera; class Demospongiae; order Tetractinellida; family Theonellidae; genus Theonella; species Theonella swinhoei. The sequence continues at coordinate 460,443 of OZ019966.1, forward strand.
AGACTGTCGTTATCATGATTGAGAGGAAACCCTCTAATTAGGACACCAACGAACTGGACACCTTTCGCTGGCCGAAGTACCACTTCTGGGTATCCTAAAATCAGTACACCTTTTCCAACTGTACTCTGCCCTTCTTGAAGTGTACAGATATTATATATCGTTCCATTTCCAGATATCGCAAAATGGACGAAAAATTGACGGGTTGGAAATCTAGAGTGGAAGAGTCCTCAGCTTATCAGAAGACTGTCACAACATTGTCAGAAGGATCCAAGAAGGCCTCGGGGGCCATATCCTCAGCTGGGACAAAGATAAAGTGAGTCATGGCTTCCCCAGCCAACATCTGGGGAAACCGATCTGGGGAAGCCAACATCGTGCTGGTCAGACTTGCAGGAAGAAGTGGGAGAGAGTGTGGATACTATTGTGCATGGAAGTGGCTAGTTTGTGTTAAGTTGCCTCTCCCCCCTCCCCCCCCCCCCCCCCCCCGCCCGCCCCCCAGGGAGAATGAAAAGGTGAAGGCTATTGGGGAAAAAACATCCACAGCTCTCAAGAAGACTGGTACTGTCATTAAGGAGAAAGGGAACAAGGCAGCAACCACTTTGAAGGTAGGAAACCTTGTCCTCACATTGACATGGCTACTGGAATAGAGTTATTAATCAGAAGTGCTCTGCGTTGGGGCCCCTATCACTTTACCCCTCCTCCCCATCTCTCTTTACCCTTCCTCCCCGTCCCTCTTTACCTCCTCCCCATCCCTCTTTACCCCTCCTCCCCGTCCCCCTTTACCCCTCCTCCCCGTCCTCTTTACCCCTCCTCCCCGTCCTCTTTACCCCTCCTCCCCGTCCCTCTTTACCCGTCCTCCCCACCCCATCCCTTACCCCTCCTCCCCGTCCTCCCCACCCCATCCCTTACCCCTCCTCCCCGTCCTCCCCACCCCATCCCTTACCCCTCCTCCCCACCCCATCCCTTATCCCTCCTCCCATTACAGGAGAAAATGAGGCCCTCGGTAGACCACGGTGACGGAGAGACCACAGTTCCCGACATCACCAGTGAAACCCCAAGCCAACAAACAGATGATGTCATCCCTGACCAAGAAACCTAGGAAACCACCACCACCACCACGTGCATATTATGTGAACACTACATTGTGTGCTATTCAATATTTTCACAGTAGTAAAACTGTACATTGTGTATTAAAATAATGGAGATTGGTGTGTGATGTAGCGTTGATAAAATTTACTAGTGTACTCATGATCTGATTGGAAATCTCTGTTCAGCACATCTTGTGGTATCAACTTCCCATGAGGGGTGAAGGCCCTACTGGGCAAGAAGGGTTGGCGATGGGGTTAGAGAAATCGTTATGACTGTGATCGGAGTGGCTACTGTTCTGCTTAAAGTATCGGTTGAACTTTCAGAATGCAATGAAGAGCTTGTTGCCACTGTACCTATGGAAATGAGATCCACCAAGTTAATGCACTGCAAGGTTGCATACAGAGGAGGAGGGAGGCACTAGCTGGGATTTCCTTCCTCAGCTTGAGTTCCTCCTCCCTATGTGTGCAATAACTATTTTATCCCCCAGAAATTGCATCAGAATTCATCTCATAACATAGAATACAAGCATTTTCTCTCCCCCATAAACATCCTGTATGCAACCCTGCACACACACACATTGAGCCATTCAACTCAGCTCTACAGTATTAACCCACCTCTGGATGAGACAGCTGCATCACTTTTGACCTGGGGGGCTCACTGGTCAATTTGGCCACCATTAGTGATACGATGATGGACACGGAGAAGGCCACCAGAGCTATCAGTACCCACCTCCAGGAAGCAAAGCACACACACATTCTTTTCTCTCTCTCTCGCTTCGTCCGTCTTCTGTGCTTCTTAGCGTCTGTTAGAACTAGTTTTACTTGATAGTCATCGCCCTCTCGCTCTCCCTCCCCTTCCTCTCCCTCGCTGTCTTCATCTGCAAGGTTCACTGTGTCCAATTTGGTAAAACGAGCCGACATCGTGCACGCTTCTTCTTGCTGTTATTGAACTTTGTACCTTTGGTCCGAGCACGTGAGCCCACCTACCGTGCTAGTGAGACCACGCCCACGGCGTGGAGAGGAACTGCTATGGCGGGCAAAAGCCTGTTCAGCTGCCGAATAGTGGATATAAGTAGCTATTGCATAGCACCCGTGAAAGATCTGGATGTGTGCTACTCGGAATTTCGTTCCAGCGCCGTTTCGAGGGTTCCAGTCATCCGAATATTCGGCGCGACCCCGGCAGGACAGAAGACTTGTCTCCACGTACACGGAGTGTTTCCGTATATCTACGTTCCGTGTCCCGTTGCAGACGTCCCGTCTGATAGATACCTACAGCAGCTGGGGCGCAGCTTGGACCAAGCACTGCAGGTATCCCTCGGCAACCAGTCCAAACTCGACCAGCATCACGTCTTCAAGATTACAGTGGTCAAAGGCATGTAAGGGATAAAACACTAACTCTAGTAAAGAAATTTCTTTTTTCCATTAACAAACATTTATACTTGTATTTTAGACCAATGTACGGATACCATGACAACGAAGAATTCTTTCTAAAAATCTACCTCTATAATCCAGCGCATGTAAAAAGGTGGGTAAGGGGTTAAATTGAATAATTTTAACCCTTTGATTTAATTAACCCCTTGCAGCTGTATTTGTGGTGTAAATCATTTTCATACACACACACACACACACACACACACACACACACACACACACACACACACACACACACACACACACACACACACACATTTGCATCCCACAGGCTGTCAGACTTACTGTCAGCTGGTGTGCTAATGGAGGGCGCTCTTCAACCACACGAAGCACACATACCTTTTGTGCTACAGTTCATGATCGACTATAATCTTTATGGAATGAACTTCGTTCATTTTTCGTCCATCAAGTTCCGATCGGGTGGAAGAAGTAAGTAAGTAAAGGGTTAAATGTATTAGAAATGAACGTGGTACACTTTCCAGTTTCTAGTACCAGAGCTAGTCCGACAGGGAGTGTACGAAGTGACTCATTCTCTTCACCACCCCTAATCTCACCTCCTTTCTCCCCCACCCACTCCGCCCCCTCTTCCTTTACCTCATCTCTCGTCCCCACACCATCCCAGCAAGTATGGAATGTGGACACCCTTCCTAGGTAAATGTATGCACACAGACCGTACAAGAGTTCTTGAATGTTCTGTTCAATGACATGTGATGCGGGTCAAAGGTTGCAACGAAGGTAATTTTCTGTCTTCAATTTCTCAAAAAAAATTTCTCAATTTCTCAGCTCAATGGTGGTATGTGTCCCTAGAGACAGTGAGAGCGAGCTGGAGGTCGACGGAATAGCTGCTGATATCTTGAACAGGCATCAACTGTCTCTCTGTAAATAGGACCAGCTGCTTTAATCTCCTAATTCTTCTCTTGTCTCTCTCTCTCACTAGCCTCTGGAGGGTTTCCCGGTTTGGCGGCCATTTGGGAAGAAGAAAGACAAAGAAGAAAGCAGCTTGGTCTCCATCCTTCCCTCAGCCCTCCCCCCTCACCTGGTTCGTACACTAGTACTACTTAAGGGCTCGCTAGTTATGACATATTCGTCTGTTTGCAGATCGCTTGCCTTGTTCTGCGCAGCCATTAGAGTCAGAGATGAGGGCATTGCTGGACAGCATTGTGGAAGAAAGGCTGGGTGAAAGGTACATGTACGTGCAAGTGATCAGTGAGGTGTCCTGATCAGTGAGGTGTCCTGATTAGTGAGGTGTCCTGATCAGTGAGGTGTCCTGATTAGTGAGGTGTCCTGATCAGTGAGGTGTCCTGATCAGTGAGGTGTCCTGATCAGTGAGGTGTCCTGATTAGTGAGGTGTCCTGATCAGTGAGGTGTCCTGATCAGTGAGGTGTCCTGATCAGTGAGGTGTCCTGATTTCAGGGGTATCCAATCAGCTATTGAGCCCTCATTTCAGGGATCCTATTAGAAGGGGGGTTACAATTTCAGGGGCTGTGATTAGAAGGGGGTTACAATTTCAGGGGTCCTGATTAGAAGGGGGGTTACAATTTCAGGGGTCCTGATTAGAAGGGGGGTTACAATATCAGGGGTCCTAGGGGTTTAAAATTCTGTTTTGTACAGTTTGTCTTCATCGGAGACCACGCCCCCCTCGTCCACCTCTGACTCAAGTGTTCCCCAGTCATGTGACACGGAATCTCATCGACCAACGCAGCCAGTTGCTAGGCGACTATCAATGAGTGGCAGCGAGAAGGAAGAGGGGGAGGGGCCAGTAGTCGACGAGGAAGCCATACACCAGACGATGGAGATGAGTCAGAGGTTACAAATTGAGGCTCTAAGTACGTCAATATCACTTTCACTTTCAGTTTAAGTCAGAGTCACACTGCTTATGTTTGTGTTTGTTGCTATGGTGATTTTGTTGTCATAGGGAAATCAACTGACGAAGAGCTATTGGATCTGATGTTGGAACTGGCTCAGACCCCGGTTACCATGGGAACACAGTCGTCCCAATCCGTCTACCAGACTCCGAGTGTTGCTCAGTCTCTCAGTCGACGATTGAAGAAATCTTTATCAACTCCTACCATGGACACTACTACTCTCTCGCGGTCACAACCAGTTTGTGATAACACGACAAGAACTGGTTTTCTAGAAACCAGTTTTACTACCTCCCAACCTGTTTTGAAAACAGGTTCTCAATTTGACACTATAGCCGTGGAAGAAGGCAATGACGTAATGGAAGAAGACAATGATGTAATGAAATCTGATGAAGCCGATGAATATCTTGTGACAGGAGAAGACTTGTTAAACAAGTCTGACAGGATTAGCCCAACCAGAAAAACCAGTCCAACCAGTATTACAACTGAATCTGAAACTGGTAACGCCGCCCAAGTGTCCAGTGCCAGGTGTCCAACTCCATCATCACCTCTCTTGCTTACACCCCCTCAAGTAGAAGCTGAGACATCCTTTCCCTCTCCTCAGAGTCCCGTCTTCTGCAATGATAATCTCTTTGATAACGACTTCCCCCTCGACCCTCCCCTCACTCTGTCCCCCCCGCGGGATCTCGAGGGGAACACGGGGGACACAAATCTCAATCGAGCCTTCGACCTTACTTTGGAGGGTGAAAACGAACCCAGTAAGAACCTGTCCGTAATGCTCAACAGCTCCGCAATCGATTCGCGGGACACAAATGGAGACGATGTCGAAGATAGCGGCCTGTTTGAAAGTCAATTTGACATTCCTTGTGCCCAGCCTCTCTCTTCCCCAGACCCTCCACTAGAGCCACAGTCCTCGCAGCACAAGACGAGAAACGAGAGCATCAATAGCAGCTCTAGTAGCCTGGATAGATCTCAAATGGATAGAACTCAACTTGAGACTGTTTCTTCGGACGGAGGGAAATCTTCAGAAGGTGTGCAGCTGGAGTTTGAAATGCCAGAGATCTCCCTATCGCAGTTTGAGGCCTTTCAGAACACAACTGCTGAGATATTGGGGACACCGAGCAAAATGGCTGCCACTAAGTATTCACCTGCTAAAGAAATGCCCCGTGATGTCGTACACGTTAACCCTTGGACATCAGCTTCGCAGATAGGGAATAGCAAAAGAAAGATTGATGTTAGTGGGTTGGGACAAGAACCAAGGGTGGTGATAATGGGTCAGGATGGGGTTAAAGAAGAAATTACTCCGGTTGAAAAAAGGACTTCAACTCCGTATGGAAATGAGGATAGTCCTCGGAGTGAGGAGAGAGAGATGGAGGGAGTTGGGGCCTCATCACGTGTGTCTCCTACCTATCTCTCGTCTTCGCAGCGGAGGAGATTGTTACTGCAGCTTAGTTCAGGAGATGTGGAAGACTTGATGCGTGAAGAAGACGAGGGGGAAGTTGGCAGTGTGTGTGAGAGTGAGACAGAAGGAGAGGACGAAGAATGGAGGAGTGGCCAATGGAGTGTTGCCACGGACACCATACCTGAAAGGTTGGAATCATTTTACATCTAAAATTTAGTAATTTTTTTAAGTTATCTGTAAAATTTTATCTTTTTGATTAAATTTTTGTTGTTACAGTCCACAGGAATTGTGTGGTGAACTGGACGGCTGTATCAGGCAACTGGGCAGCAACATTAGTCAACTGGATGACACTATCAGTCAACTGGATGGTACTCCAGACGAATCAAAGAAGGGTAATTAACTCTTTACTGTGTGAACATTTAACCCATTTCAAACTGATTTAAATTTAGGTTATTCGAGGAAAAAGACACTCGGACTTCGCAAAAGACCTCGAAAATCTATCACCAACACACACACACCACCACAAAAAGATTTAACTACAGACAAACTTGTCACAGATGAGAATGAAAGGAGTCCATTGACTAAAGAGAAGGAAGCAGCTGTTTCTTCGAGTATTGCTGGAGAATGCAGTGATGCAGTGTTGTCTGGGAGCACCGAACTGTCAGCTGAGGAGAGTAGTGAGGGAGCAGCTGAGCAGTCAAGAGAGTATAAAATGCAGGATGAGACGATTGTTGGTACTTCGGAAGAGGGGGAGAGGGAGGGAGGAGGGGGAGGAGGGAGGGAGAGAGAGGGGAAGAACGGGAGAGAAAGTAAAACCAAGCTGAGTCTGTCTTTAAAATCACATTTAAGAAAAAGGAGACGTCATCGCAAGCTTCCTTCTCTCTCTCCCTCCCACCCTCCTCGTACGCTATCACAAGGCTCTGGTACCAATTCTCGCACACTAATATTGCAATGGAAGGCCAGTGCTCTCCACAGTCCACCACGAATTCATCTTCATAGAATCTCACTCGATAGTTTGAGAAGAAGCAAGACATCATCTACATGTCTCTCTCACTTTATTCAACAGAAATGTACTAATTCTGAATCAACGGCATCAGTTGGTGATCCTCCAAGAGAGAAACTCCGTACGGACTTTGAAATGATATCGACAGCTTCCAGTGATGGCCTCGTCACTGGTAGTGATGTGAGCCTACTAGAGGAGATAGTGGAGCCCGAGCAAGACGCACTGTCTTCGGAAGGCAGTCCTCAGAGACTAAAGTTTTATGGCAGCTCACCGTCTGAGGCCAGTTCTCAAGCAATTGAGAGTGATTTCAATTTGGTGATGACTGAATCGGACAGTGAGTGGACTGATGTGAGAGTCGTGTCGAAACCTGTTAAGAGACAGAAAGTGGATGATTGTGGTGATGTTGTGAGGCAGACAGATGATGTAATGAGACTGAAAGATGATGTAATGGGACAAAAGGCAGAGGATTGTGGTGATGTCACAACAAGTGAGTGTCATGTTATGAAACATTCGATTGCTCTTAGAGACACGTCTCCATTCCATTCTGACGTGGAATCGGGACCAGTCCCTAAGGAGATACAGACGGAAACTGATAATCGTCACGAAATGGAGCCAAAATCAATCCCCATGCGGAGAATTATCCACCCCCTCCCTGCCCCTCCCACTGCTACCAAACTGTGCCAGACAGCAGTCAATTACGGCCTTCCTACTGCTATCCATACCACTCCTTTCTACAGCAATCCCGAAGACGTGCAACTTCCAAAGTAGGTACAATACAAAATGTCGCCATTTCTTCTCATTTTTTTGTTTATATTTTCTATTTTAGAGAAGTCAATCAAAAATTTGTAAGAATACCGTCAAAAATGGTAAATTAATTCTCATAAAATTTCAGATTAAGTTTTAACCCCTTGTGTGCCTGCAGGCGTATGATTTGCCTGAGTGGGAGCCAGTACTCTTAGCTCAGGGAGCAGTGGCCACACCTCTTTCAGCTACCGGTGTCAAACACTGGAGAACTGTACTGAGCATGCTCAGTGGCTCTTCACAGTTGACCATACCACCCCCATGCCATCCCCCTGAGGAACCAAAAACAAACCAATTCTCCTATTACTCGGCCGACGACCATCAACGTGACGTCAGACTCCGAAGTTCTTTTCTCCCCCAAAGGAAAGTTGTTTTATCTCCGTTACGAGCCCCTCCCACTCCACAAGATGTGATAAGGAAGATGAAAGCCGTCAAAAAGTCTGTAGCGAAACAAACGCAGAACCAATCTGAGCCAGCTGAGGGAGTAGGGGAGAGTTCGGACTGCGATGATGTCTCAACTTCAGGTGCTGCTGGGATGGAGGGAGCTCCTGTCGTAATTGAAAGTGAAAGTGAAACTAAGGATCAAGCTGGAACTGATTTGGAGTCTAGCATGCAATTAGACCAGGGGCAGACATCGTTTACTAGCTACCAGGTTCCAAAACTAGAGAAAGCAGTGGATTTGGAACCGGCCACTCCTTTCAACGAAAAATCCATTCTTGATACCTCACTTAAACGTGATACTTCTCAGATTGAAGGGCCAACTCCACAGAATACTTATGGATTCAAAATCAGCCAATCGGCTTTTGCCTCGTCATCAGATACCCATGAGGTAATCATGTGATAGTCATGTGATGATCATGTGATTAACTCTCTCATCACTTGCAGTACGTAACGTCCATGAGCGTTGAACTTCATATAAGGACTCGGGGGAGTCTGAGACCGGATCCAGAATGGGACCCAGTGTTGACCGTCTTCTACTACATACACCATGACTATCCCCATTCCGCTCTCGGGGGTCACTCAAAAATTTCTCTTCTGGGGGTCATAGCTATCGACATAAAAAATTCCAATTTCGTAGCTGTACACAGTTCAAGGCAGTCCAAAGGGAAATCGCCAAGGAAACCAACAATTGGATCACCACGGCAACAGATACCCACCAAATCACCTGCTAAATCACCAAAGAAACGACCAATCAAATCCTCGGACGACAAATTACCCCAAAATGGGACTGGTAATTTTCCGACAACCAATCAAGATGATGGCTGTACATCAGGTGTCTTCGGAGGTCATAGTTCAAACTCTCCCGTGGTTACCAAGGGATACGTGAGTGGTTGTGTGAGTGGTGAAGATGTGGAGGTGAAGTATGTGAGTAGTGAGACAGAGCTGCTGGAAGAGCTTGTCTCAACAGTTAGAAGGTATGACTTAATGAGCTGCAGTAAAACACATGTTTTTGCTGTAAACATGTTGTTTGCAGACATGATCCAGATATTCTATTGGGGTATGACGTCACTATGACATCATGGGGTTACCTCATTGATAGGGCCGCCACTTTGAATTTGAATCTGACCAATCAGCTCTCTCGGATACCCCGTATGGAAATTTTTGTGTCCAAATATTGTCAGAAAATACAAAATAGAATTTTTTCGCAGATCAACCTGGAATGAAACCAAACAGTGAGAGGGTGGCCAGCTCCGGTACTGGAACAAAACACAAGTCACCTCAGGTCCACATTCCAGGCCGCATCCTCTTGAGTGTGTGGAGACTACTGAGGAAGGAGATAGCCGTCACCAGCTACACTTTCGAGAACATGTTTTTTCAGGTTTGCTTTCAACTTAAATATTTAACCATCAGTGTGCATGCACAGCGAGGGTTACGGTACTTAGTCGTGTGTGTGTGTGTGTGTGTGTGTGTGTGTGTGTGTGTGTGTGTGTGTGTGTGTGTCTGTCTGTCTGTCTGTCTGTCTGTTAAGTCACATCTCACCTCTGGAGCGTCTGTTCGTCCTGAAAATTCTGTCATGTACTCAGTGGGCAACGGAGGTCAAAATATTTGTGGGGTTTTGTTTGAAACCGTTCAAAAGTTATGGCGTCATTTGATATAGCACTTGTCTTAGTAACCTCTCTCATTCATGTGCAGGTAATGCATCAGCGGGTTCCCATGTTTTCATTCCGGACTTTAACTCACTGGTATGAGATGGGGACACCTGCTAATAGGTATGTACAGATAATGTCATGGCTTGTGTGTTAGTACGTGTACATCGTGTTGGTAGGTCGGAGGTTGTGGAGTATTATCTGCTACGTTGTCATGGCAATTATCAGCTGCTGGATAGGCTGAATTTGATTGGTCGAACGAGTGAGTTTGCTCGTCTCTATGGTATGGAGTTTGAGAATGTCTTAACCCGAGGAACACAAGTGAGAGATTGATTTTGTAGTGATATGGTGAAGTAACTATCACACACACACACGCACACACACACACACACACACACACACACTCTCTCTCTCTCTCTCTCTCTTCCAGTATCGTGTTGAGGCAATGTTACTGCGACTTGCTAAACCGGCCAATTATATTGCAGTTTCTCCCAGCGTACAGCAGAGGGCGAGGTAAAGTAGAGAAGCCTCCATTGAAGCCTGTACATACCACCCTCTGAAATGAGGACACCTCTCTAATAGGGACACATCTTCAGGTCCCAACTCCATTGAAGACTGTACATACCACCCTCTGAAATGAGGACACCTCTCTAATAGGGACACATCTTCAGGTCCCAACTCCATTGAAGTCTGTACATACCACCCTCTGAAACGAGGACACCTCTCTAATAGGGACACATCTTCAGGTCACAACTTATCTTATCATCTCAGAATGGCGGCTCCTGAGTGTCTGCAACTGATCCTAGAGCCGGAGTCTAAGTTCTACTCTGATCCTGTCCTTGTTCTGGACTTTCAGTCTCTCTACCCCTCCATCGTCATTGCTTACAACTACTGCTACACCACCTGCCTTGGTCGAGTTAGGAACTTAGCACTGTAAGAGAGAGAGAGAGAGAAGGGAGGGGGAGAGAGAGAGGGGGAGGGAGAGGGGGAGGGAGAGGTGGGGAAGGAGGAGAGAGGAGGGAGAGGGAGAAGGAGGGAGAGGGGGAGAGGGAGAGGGAGAAGGAGGGGGAGAGGGAGAGGGAGAATGAGGGAGAGGGGGAGAGGGAGATGTACATGTACATCCAGTTATTCATGTCAGATTTTCTGAATGCATTTACGTATACTTCCAGACACGGAGACTTCACATTTGGAACCAATTCCCTCAACATCCCACCCCACGTACTGAAGGTAACATCCCATAATCACACACATTAGTTCTCATGAAATTCTATCCCATTTCAGAAAGTAAAGAATAGCGTCTCCATTTCTCCCAACGAAGTCGTGTTTGTTAATCCAACCATCAGGAAAGGTCTCATGCCCAGGTCAGCTTGACCAGATTCCATGCTAATATATTCCGTGTTCCCATTCCTGATGTTGTCTCTGTTCCATACCAGGATGTTAGAGGAGATTCTTGGTACCAGAATTATGGTAAAGAGTTCTATGAAGCAGCATAGACAGGACAAGGTACGTGCAAGAATATTGCAGCATGGAACCTCTCTAATCAGGATACCCTGAAATGAGGACACCTCAATAAACAGGACAGCAGGAACCCCTCTAATTAGGACTCCCTGATATGAGGACACCTCAATAAACAGGAAAGCTGGAACCCCTCTAATTAGGACTCCCTGAAATGAGGACACCTCAATAAACAGGACAGCAGGAACCCCTCTAATTAGGACACCCTGAAATGAGGACACCTCAATAAACAGGACAGCAGGAACCCCTCTAATTAGGACTCCCTGAAATGAGGACACCTCAATAAACAGGACAGCAGGAACCCCTCTAATTAGGACTCCCCGAAATGAGGACACCTCAATAAACAGGACAGTAGGAACCCCTCTAATCAGGACTCCCTGAAATGAGGACACCTCAATAAACAGACAGCAGGAACCCCTCTAATCAGGACACCCTCAAATCTTCTTGTGCAGGCGCTGAATAAAATGCTCGATGCCCGTCAAATGGGCTTGAAGCTCATTGCCAATGTCACCTACGGCTACACAGCTGCTAATTTCTCAGGGAGAATGCCTTGTGTGGAAATAGCTGACAGTATTGTGGGAAAAGCGAGGGAGACACTAGAAAGAGCGATACGGCTCATTTCAGCGACTCCGGAGTGGGGGGCTAGGGTGGTTTATGGGGACACCGACAGGTTAGGAAAGAGTTAATTATGGTAATGAGGTGGTTAATGTGGAAATTGCAGTGTCTTCGTGTTACTGAAAGGAGCCTCAAAGGAGGATGCCTTTCGGGTTGGGAAGGAGATATGTGAACGTGTCACTGCTGATAACCCTAAACCAGTCAAACTGAAGTTTGAAAAGGTAAGTGGTCGGGGGATGAGTGGGTGTATTGTGAGTCTCTCTCTCCCTCCCTCCCTCCCTCCCTCCCTCCCTCCTCCTCCCTCCCTCCCTCCTTCCCACCCTCCCTCCCACCCTTCCTGCCTCCCTCCCTCCCTCCCTCCCTCCCTCCCCCCTCCTCCCTCCCTCCAGGTATACTATCCGTGTATCCTCCAAACTAAAAAACGCTACTGTGGTTACATGTACGAGACTCCAGACCAGACGGAGCCATGCTATGATGCCAAAGGCATTGAGACAGTTCGTAGAGACACCTGTCCTGCAGTTCCTAAGGTGAGATATACAATACTCACCGGAATAAACTTTTCAGTATATATTTGATTTGTATCTCTTCCTACCTATTGCTGCCCCTGTTCTTGTCTCTCTCTCTGTTCTCTCCCTCTCCCTCTCTCCCTCTCCATCTCCCTCTCCCTCTCCCTCTCCATCTCCCTTTCCATCTCCATCTCCCTCTCCCTCTCCATCTCCATCTCCATCTCTCCCTCCATCTCCCTCTCCCTCTCCCTCTCCCTCTCCCTCATTGCCCTTCTCCCTCTATCCCTTCTTGTCTCTCTCTTTCTCTCCTTCCATCTCACCTTACCCTCCTTCTCTCCCTCTCTCCCTCTCTCTCCCTCTCCCTCCCTCTCTCTCTCTCCCTCTCTCCCTCTCAGATTCTCCAAAAGTCTCTATCTCTCCTCTTCTCCTCACGTGACGTCTCTCAAGTCAAATCCTACGTCCAGAGACAGTTCAGGAAGCTACTGGATGGAAACGTAAGCCTCCAGGACTACATTTTAGCAAAAGAGTATCGAGGGAGAAGCAACTATCGTCCGGGGGCTTGTGTACCTGCCTTGGAGCTTGCACGAAGAGCTGTTACTACAGATCCTCGGGCAGAGCCACTGCCAGGGGAGAGAGTGCCGTATGTTGTGGTGTATGGTCACCCGGGGCAACCAATGATACAGGTAAGTTAATATAGGGATAAGTTGCTTGGTGAATTAACCCCTTTCGTTCTATATACATGAGCAGCTGGTTCGGCCACCTTTAGAGGTTGTCAAGGACTGTTCTCTCAGACTCAATGGAGTCTATTACATCACCAAACAGGTATCGGACCAAAGGGCCCCTCTGAAATGGTGACACCTCAGTAGGACAGGACACTGTGCTGTCCTAAATACCACGTTCCAACCCAAAATCAAATCAGGACACTCCACTAATCAGGACACCCATAAGTCAACAAGTCAAGACCACTAATGGATATGTTCCACTGTCTGGACACTGTAGGTGCTACCTGCTCTCGATCGTGCTCTCTCCTTACTCGGTGTGGACGTCCATCAGTGGTACAGTCAACTTCCTCGTGTATTTAAGGCCCCACTTCCTCAGCCAACAACAAACAGGAAACTGAAAGTGAGCATCTGTCAAGGGCGGAGACAGCCACTCAAAAGTGGGGGGGCTCGGGGGGCTCATAATGTGGAGAGCGAAGCGAGTTGTAAAAATCCTTCACAATGCGCATGCGCAGAAGTACGTAGACCTTATAGCTCGATCGTTTGAAGATCGCCAATTTCACGACGAGTGTGCGCGTGCAAAAGATATACGCGGAGCGGGAGTGGGCCTGGGAACAAAGCTAATGCTCACAATAATAATATGTATCCGTGTTGCAAAAGTGGGGGGGCTCAGCCCCCTCACTATGAAAAGTGAGGGTGCCCGAACCCCCCCCCTGCCCCCCCTATTTCTCCGCCCCTGACTGTGTATGTATGTGTAATGGAGTATGCCTACAGTGGAACCTCTCTAATCAGGACACACTGAAATGAGGACACCTCAATGAACAGGACACTTTTAGCTGTCCCAAATGCCATGTTTGTGTACAATTTAACCCCTGAAATCAGGACACCTCACTAATCAGGACACTTTCCTCTGTCCCAAGGGTGTCCAGATTAGAGAGTTCCATGGTGGTCATTTTTTGCTGTTCCTCAGGGGACGCTGGGGCGGTATTTTGCAACCATGCAATGTCCCATCTGCAATGAACTGACGACGGAGAGCATGTGTTCTGGTTGCCGTGGTAATCCCCAGAGAGCAGCTGTAATGCTGAGTCAGCACATACGTGACCTGGAATTGGCTCACCATTCTGTTACCATGGTAATGGAGTAGTCTGTACCCGCAGGCCTCTACTCTACTAACTGTTCCTCTTCCCTTACACACACACACACACACACACACACACACACACACACACACACACACACACACACACACACACACACACACACACACACCTCTCTCCAGTTGTGTCAAAGTTGTACCAGAAGTATGGACCCAGCAGTCTCCAATGGCTGCATATCTCTAGACTGCCCTGTATTCTACCGCCGTCTCCGCACTCTCCACTCCCTCACAACCACCACCACACTCACCAAACTATCTCAGTCTCTGGTTACCATAGCAACGGGCAATTGATGGTTACCACGGCAACACTCCTCACCACCACTCACCAAACAATCTCAATCTCCGGTTACCATAGCAACAGTCGGTTGACGGTTACTATGGCAACATTTTATTGCATCAATGTGTACACATCTCTCCATTTCTATCCAATAAAAAACTGTTCTTGCAGTAATGCCGGCTACGCCTGCTTGTCTATACTATACACTTGAATTTGGTGGGCGCCCCCACTCCCTATACACGCATTCCCCACTCACTACATACTACTGGGAAGTAATTTGGGAAATCTAATCAATTTCTGGCATGACATCGTTGATGATTGTGATAAGTAACAAAAAAATGTGTGTGTATGTGTGTGGACATGACTTGTGTGTGTGTGTCCATTACACAGAACTCTCCCCGTGGTCATACTGTAGATCTAGCACGAAGCAGTCGTCACCAGGTGTTGAGGGTGATACTACTGATGATAGCATTGTAGTGGACGCCTCATTGTCTGTAGAGAGAGTAAAATATGGTTACTGAGAGCATTAGAGAGGTGTTTTCATTTCAGAGGGTGGTATGTACAGGCTTGAATGGAGTTGGACCTAAAGATGTGTCCCTATTAGAGAGGTGTCCTCATTTCAGAGGGTGGTATGTACAGGCTTCAATTGGAGTTGGGACCTGAAGATGTGTCCCTATTAGAGAGGTATCCTCATTTCAGAGGATGGTACGTACAGGCTTCAATGGAGTTGGGACCTGAAGATGTGTCCCTATTAGAGAGGTGTCCTCATTTCAGAGGATGGTACGTACAGGCTTCAATGGAGTTAGGACCTGAAGATGTGTCCCTATTAGAGAGGTGTCCTCATTTCAGAGGGTGGTAGGTACAGACTTCAATGGAGTTGGGACCTGAAGATGTGTCCCTATTAGAGAGGTGTCCTCATTTCAGAGGGTGGTATGTACAGGCTTCAATGGAGTTGGGACCTGAAGATGTGTCCCTATTAGAGAGGTGTCCTCATTTCAGAGGGTGGTATGTACAGGCTTCAATGGAGTTGGGACCTAAAGATGTGTCCCTATTAGAGAGGTGTCCTCATTTCAGAGGGTGGTATGTACAGGCTTCCTATTACACTACCCCTCACCTCCATTAGTAGGGCTATTGCTGCTACTTCTCTCTGCTGCAATAAGATCTACACCCTCTTCTGCATAATATCCACTCGATCTCCTTCGACTAACTCCCAATTTGGACAGATTACTGGCGAGACTAGATATACTTACTCTTGACCTGCAATAGACAATAGTTCTATGATCTTTCTTGTCTTGCATGTAATTATTAATGGTGCATGTCTTAATACTGTAAAATACATCTGGTCTTGGCAAGGCAATAAGTGGCCTGATTTGTGAGGCAGTCTGGTTTCGAGAGCACAAACATGGCATTTGTGGGAGCAAAAGGTGTCCTGTTTATTGAGGTGCCCACATTTCAGGGTTTCCTGATTAGAAATTCCATCTAGTATGGAAGTACTGTCAAAGCCCTAGTAGAGAGAGAGGCATGTTATTCTAGATGCAAAGGAAGTGGTTTTTGAATAAGCTTAACTTGTGAGTGTAGTAAAGAAAGGGAGATATGGGGAGGAAGAGGGAGAGAGGAAGAGAGAGAGGGAGCTAGAGAGGAAGAGAGAGAGAGAGAGAGGAAGAGGGAGAGGGAGAGAGAGAGAGAGGAAGAGGGAGAGGGAGAGAGTGACCTTTTCCTGTGTTGCACTCCTGTGTCAGACTCAGCAGGTGACATTGGAGTAGTTGGCACACCTGTGGAGTACTTCCTCAACTCAAAGTCAGTTTGTGTACACTTGTCAATGAGGTTGCATTCCTCTTCCTCGCACTCAGGGATAGTACCAAGGTCGGGCTCTACACACAACTTAGCAGCAGAACTGCACGAATTGGCTCTTCGTTGATACTGCAATGACAACCTACCACTTACAGAGTCCTGCTCCGATTCTAGAAACGTTTGTTGTGCATATACACGAGTATTATTTTGAAACCAAATGTGCAAAGTGAAAAATAACGCAATAAAATGTTTTGAAACAAAGGTGCCGGCAATATGAATGTAACTTACCGGAGTATTGCGACTTCAGTTCTATCCGCTGCTTTTGAAAGAGACCAGGTTTCCAGAGCGACAGGACTATCACGGCGGTCAGGACGAGGGTAGAGATTGATGCTAGCACTGCAACTACTGCCAGTAATACAATCGGTCCCTATTTTACAAAACGCAGAAGTCGTAAAATACTTACATTCACCTTTTACGCTACAGAGAACTATATAACTCTGTATACTAAGCAACTCACAGTACAATCCATGTTGCCACCGGCCTCAGAGCAACGTATACAGCAGTTTCCTCTAGCTAGCCGGTAGCTAGCTGTACGCTAGATCGGCGGGCGCCGAGGTCGTGTTAATTTGCACGCGCATGCGCGCAATATATGCGTGACGTCACACCTCGGCGGGCGCTATAGCTATAGACTTAGTACGTCACTACGCCATTGCGCATGCGCAGGGTTTTGAAGTTAAACTTGCATGTATACAGTGGTATTGAAATCACTGACATCAAATAATCAAGATTTGGAACATTCACTTTGGAATCACAGTGTTGACGAGACTACTGTTCTTTCCGTACTTCTCACTGTTCAGCTTGTTGTTCTTGATGACTGGAGATGACGATCTGCGTTTCGAATCAAACAAAACTTCCTCTTCGGTTTCACTTTCACTTTGCATTAGGCTGCTGTGTTGATAGCCCAGTCCTTCTGTACGTGTGTGTGTGTGTGTGTGTGTGTATGTGTGTGTGTGTGTGTGTGTGTGTGTGTGTGTGTGTGTGTGTGTGTGTGTGTGTGTGTGTGTGTGTGTGATCAAATGATAACTGATCCCATGGAATGCGACCAGCTAACCTTTCAGCTCTATGTACTGCTGACCTTTTGACAGCATGCGTTTATTCTCTCCATCACCATGATCGTGTATAGCGTAACGAATCCTTCGCTTAGTACGAGACACACTCCTCCTGTGTTGAAAAGAGCCGCTTTCAATTCAGTCCCACAAAGTGAAAGTGAAACTCTACCTTCTGAGACAGCACCAGCAGGTCAGCCAAATGATAATCCCGTTAAACACCAGGACTCCTAATACAATCAGCACTACATAGAAGATGCTCCATTCTGGAGAGAAATGAACAGTAAACCATTTTATACCACGATGCCTATATTGTACTTACCACAGTTGCTCTCTTTTCTTCCTGTGTTGGCAGTGAATGGATTCTCCATCCAGAAGATATCGCAGCGGCAACGCTTAGTGCGTTGGTCGCATGACCCATGCCCAGAACACGACAAGTGGCACTCTATTAGGGACAGTAAGATAGCACCCTCTGAAATGAGGACACCTCTCTAATAGGGACACATCTTCAGGTCCCAACTCCATTGAAGCCTGTACATACCACCCTCTGAAATGAGGACACCTCTCTAATAGGGACACATCTTCAGGTCCCAACTCCATTGAAGTCTGTACATACCACTCTCTGAAATGAGGACACCTCTCTAATAGGGACACATCTTCAGATCCCAACTCCATTGAAGCCTGTACATACCACCCTCTGAAATGAGGACACCTCTCTAATAGGGACACATCTTCAGATCCCAACTCCATTGAAGCCTGTACATACCACCCTCTGAAATGAGGACACCTCTCTAATAGGGACACATCTTCAGGTCCCAACTCCATTGAAGCCTGTACATACCACCCTCTGAAATGAGGACACCTCTCTAATAGGGACACATCTTCAGGTCCCAACTCCATTGAAGCCTTTACATACCACCCTCTGAAATGAGGACACCTCTCTAATAGGGACACATCTTCAGGTCCCAACTCCATTGAAGCCTGTACATACCACCCTCTAAAACAAGGACACCTCTCTAATAGGGACACATCTTCAGGTCCCAACTCCATTGAAGCCTGTACATACCACCCTCTGAAGTGAGGCCACCTCTCTTATAGGGACACACTAACCTTTCATTTCAACCATGACCACATGATAATGCAATATCGTATAATCCTGTCCATTCTCTGTCAGCTTTTTCCAAGCATCTGATGCATTCATTATCTCATGTGTAGCAGAATTAATGGCATAGAATTCCACCACTGTATGTGGAGGATGCTCATATACTCCTTGGAACTTGATGGTGTAGTCGTCGAGGGTAAGACTGAGGTACTTGCCTAGGTCTTGCTATTGGGGGGGAGAGAGGGAGGAGGAGGAGAGAGGGAGAGAGAGGGGAAAGGAAAAGGAGAGGAGAGAAAGGGGAGAGTGAGGAAGAAGACAAACAATCTTATCTCTCTCTCTCTCTCTCTCTCACACACACACACACACACACACACACACACACACACACACACACACACACACACACACACACACACACACACACACACACACACACACACACACACCAGATCAGACCGGCTGAAGTTCGATATCATAGTATCAAGATGAAGCTGTATGATATATTCATCGTATGGGTTAGCCAGGACGTGAAGTGTCATCGTATCGTTGGCCTTAACCCCTTGCTTGCTAGTGACATAGAGGGTAAAGTTGTACGTCCCGTTAACCAGGTTGGAAAGGATTAAAGTGGGTTTTCTATCCGAGTCCAGCAGTGGAATCTACATGGAAATTGAAAGTGAAAATACACGTCAACATACACTTCCTAACACTGGGAACCCTCCACTCTGGGATGTATTTGAGACAGAAAGTGTCCTGATTAGCAAAGTGTCCTAATTAGTGAGGTGTCCTGATTAGTGAGGTGTCCTAATTAGTGAGGTGTCCTGATTTCAGCACAGTGTCCTGAGTAGTGAGGTGTCCTGATTTCAGGGGTATAAAAAGTACAGATGTTCGACACCCCCCCTACCCCCCCTACCCCTGCGGCTGGACTGCTGTCAGAACGTGTCCACTGATATGATGTTATCCCAAAATCGTCCCACGTTTCGGAGCCATTGAGAACGGCCGTGTTCTGAGGTAAGGTAATGGTGATGTCAGGCCCAGCTGAAACGTGAGGTAGAATCTGGGGATCTGTGTGGGAATGTTTGAAATTGAATACAATTCACTTTATGATGTGTACAATTGAGTTTTGTACAATATGGTTCCTCTAATTAAGGCACCTTGACAAAATATGATTGTCCTAATTAGTGAGGTGTCCTGATGAATGGGGTGTTCTAATTACTGAGGTGTCCTGATGAATGGGGTGTTCTAATTAGTGAGGTGTCCTGATAAATGGTGTGTCCTAATTAGTGAGGTGTCCTGATGAATGGGGTGTCCTAATTAGTGAGGTGTCCTGATAAATGGGGTGTCCTAATTAGTGAGGTGTCCTGATGAATGGGGTGTCCTAATTAGTGAGGTGTCCTGATGAATGAGGTGTCCTAATTAGTGAGGTGTCCTAATGGATGGGGTGTCCTAATTAGTGAGGTGTCCTGATGAATGAGGTGTCCTAATTAGTGAGGTGTCCTAATGGATGGGGTGTCTGTACCTTTGTGGTAGTGGAGCTCTGCAGTAACTGTGGAAGACAGGCCGGCGTAGTCCTCAACTGTCAAATTGAAAGTGAAAGTAGTTGGAGAGCCTTGCTCAGGGTCGATATGGAGGCCAGAGATTGAGAGATGTGTGGTATTGACATTGGAGAGTTGTATATCTGTTGGACCACTGCAAGAGAGAGAGAGAGCAAAGAACCGTCACTGGTATATCTTCAGGTCCCAACTCCATTGAAACCTGTACATATTCCAATTAATAGACTATGATGTAATAAGGGAGAGAGGGAGGGAGGGAGAGAGGGAGGGAGGGAGGGAGGGGAGGGAGAGAGGGAGGGAGGAGTCCTCTAATTCCCAAGTGCTCGTACAATAGTGAAACCTGTACATACCACATGAAAGCCTGTACATACCACCCTCTGAAACAAAAACACCTCTCTAATAGGGACAACTCATTACCTGGTTTGTACCCAAGAATATTTCATTCCCTTCTTATAATCATCATCACTTTTACTTCCATCCAACACAGCAGAAGTCGTAGGATATCTGACGTGGTACGGCCCTCCTGCCTCTGCTTTTGGAGGTTCATTCTTCTCTATGAGGGGAGAGAAACACCAGTAGCGCCTCTCAATGTAGCAGGTGCCCATTTTAAAGATGTAGTGTAGAGAGGAACCCCCTCTAATCAAAGCTCAATTAACAGGAGAGTATTTTCCCACCCTCTAATCACTAAATGGTCACTTCCAGTAGGGATTTCACAGTTGAGGCTATGCACATTTAGACTACGGTAATTTTAAATTGACCAATCAGGTTTCGAGAAACGCGGGATCTATTTTTCATAGTCACCTCGTTAGCGGGATCTATAGTTGGCCGCTGGCCCCTAGTAGCGGGATCTATTGGCACGCTTGTTGCTAACGGTTTGAATGGTCATTGTCCAATCAGTTTCTCCGCTGTAGTCTAAAATAGTTAGACGCACTCGTCGTCGGGAACTACGCAATTTAGAAAGCCACGGGCCCTTGGTAGTGCCCTCGCTACGCTCGGGACGCTACATCCGGCCCTCGGCTTTCTAAATCGCGTAGTTCCCTCGACTCGGCGTCTAACTTATATGTAGAATGTCACTGAATTTACAGTGTATATATTCTGTATGTATGGGTGATATGTGTGGGTTTACCTGCAAGAACGTCGACAGTGACCTCGCTATCGTCAGTCTGCCCAGCTGAGTCTGTGACAGTCAGTTTGAAGTGATAGACACCAACGGTCAGTTTAGATACTCGACAATACATGCGATCAGTACCCTTTTGGAGAGGGAGGGAGGGAGGGAGGGATATGGGGGGAGGAAGGGAGGAAGGAGGGAGGAGGGAAGGAGGGAGGGAGGGAGGGAAGGAGGAGGGAGGGATATGGGGTGGGAAAGGGAGGAAAGGAGGAGGGAAGGAGGGAGGGAGGGAGAGAGGAAGGAGGGATAAAGGGGGGAGGGGGAGGGAGGGAGGGAGGGAGGGAAGGAGATTACAAACAGTGACATCCAATCACGAGGCAAGGTTCCCTACCTCCACATCAAGTCCTCTTGGTTCACTGAGTATTTCCCAGAAGAAGGTCAGCCCTGGTTTATCATCAGTACTGCGATTGCCATTCAACACCACTTCAGAGTTGGGTAACTTCAACACAACATCACTACCAGCATTGGCCGTAGGGGGGTAGTCTCGTTCCGGTTCCACTTTTAGATGAACAAATGCGACTGTCTGTTCTCCATCAGAGTCTGTCACAGTCAACCTGAATAATGTAGTTTCATGTACTAGGGGGCGGGGCAGGGGAGGAGCTTCCCTCCCAACTTCCCAAACTCCTCCCACAAGGATATTATTATGTCATAGCTTAAAGATTCTGTAATTGGACTAGCACTGTAGGCCACACCTCTGAAATTTCACTCACGTCACTCCACAAGTTTTTTCTAGACGAATGTCCAGAGAGAAATATCATGCAAGGCAAGCTTGGAGTCCGCGGGAGAGAAAATCTATGCTAAACAGAGCCACTGACACACACTGTGTCTACATACACACTTGATGCTCCACTAATCCACAGCAGTTCTCCCACTCACTTGTATTCATACTTCCCGGGAAGAGGGTCGTTGAGGGTTAGCAGAGCTTGGTCTGACTCTCCAGTGGTGCCCATTGGACCAGATACGGGTTGCCAGAGGAAGTGGAGGTTTTCTGGGCCGAGGTCATCTTGGCTTTGACTGGCATCGAATATCACTGTCTTTTGGGGTAGTTCGACCTGTGTGTGTGTGTGTGTGTGTGTGTGTGTGTGTGTGTGTGTGTGTGTGTGTGAGTGTGAGTGTGAGTGTGAGTGTGAGTGTGAGTGTGTGTGTGTGTGTGTGTGTGTGTGTGTGTGTGTGTGTGTGTGTGTGTGTGTGTGTGTGTGTGTGTGTGTGTGTGCAGTAAAACCCCTTCAATTAGGAAACCAGCACGATAGAATAAGTTAGGTGTCAGGATTTCAAAGTTACACAAATATAGTATTGCAGATAGCAAGGGATTCTGATTAGAGGTATCCTGATAAGAGGTGTCCTGATTAGAGGGGTCCTGATTAGAGGGGTTCTGATTAGATGGGTACTGATTAGAGGGGTCCTGATTAGATGGATACTGATTAGAGGGGTCCTGATTAGATGGGTACTGATTAGAGGGGTCCTGATTAGATGGGTACTGATTAGAGGGGTCATATTGTTCACATATAGTAGCTCCATTGCTCACAGTGTAGTTTGTGGAGGGAGAGATGACAGGTCTCGGTGGAGTGTTGTCTCGAGGTTTCTGAAGGACTGTGACATTAACAAATGACTGTCCAAACTGCCCTGCTGGGGACTCTGCTGTCACCTTCAGTCCGTACACACCTGGTACCAGCTGGAACATGGGGGGGGAGGGGGAGAGGGAGGGAGAGAGGGAGAGAGGGAGGGAGGGAGGGAGGGAGAGAGGGGAGGGAGGGAGGGAGAGGAGGGAGGGAGAGAGGGGAGGGAGGGAGGGAGAGGAGTGAGGGAGTGAGGAAGGGAGGGAGGAATCCTCTGATTCCCAAATGCTCATACAATATGTATTTAGTGAGTACACAAACAGAATTAGTGACAGAAAATGATGTTCTGCTGTGAATAGTACATGAGACCATCATGTAGAAAACAGAGTATTGTGGGTTCAAATGTCGTGGGTTACAATCTTGTGGGATACAGTTATTATGAGTTGTGTGGCATTGGAGGTTTAAGTATTCTTGTATGGGCGGTGAAAAAGTCTGTGCATTCCATCTCTAATCATGGTGAATGGCCAATGTGTGTATCAATGTATCAGTTTGTCATTAGCAGTTCAATTGATGATGAATGTGATGAAAGGTTGGTACACATACTGGCATTGCTCTGTGACTCTTCCTTCATTTATTTACGTGTAAGTATGTTGTTTTTGTGATGGACTGTTGCGGTGTGGTGTAAACCAGCAGTCCCTTGCTACTATTTACTAACCTCCATATTATGTTCACTCTTTATTGGGAGAGAAGCTAGTGACTGTTATAGAGAGGTGGCCTTGTTATGGTATGTGTCAATTATTAAGGGACTCTACTCAGTGACCACTATATACTAGGTGGCTGCCTAACTGAGGTGATCACTAAGTGAGGTTCCACTGTATAAATCGTATACATGTATATATACATGACATGCTATGAGCATTTCCATGGAATTCTGAACATGTTTGTGTACATATAGTGCTTCCATTACCTCTGAAAGGACAACAGAAGCATCATTCATTCCGTTGAGAACCCCTTCCTTTCTCCCCGACACCCTTGTCCAGTGGAACCTCACCCCAGGAGGGTTGGGCCACGAACTGGCAAACAGCCTCACTTCGTTAGTTGGTAGATGTACCTCTGTTACACCATCTATTGCTATTGTGAGATCTGAAATGTGCAAACACACAACAATGCATGCAAATACCAGCTGTTAGCACACTCAGTTTTGCACACAAATACATTGAGAATATTGGCAGAGATAATGCATTCTAGAGATTAAAATGGTAACCTGTGTAGTTTAGAATGTAAACAGGGCTGAATGAGGAACAGATTGCCCCTACATTCCTACTGGGATTACTACTATACAAAAGCTCACAGGAAGTAAGGCCCTACTTGTGACAATAGAGCAGTGAATAGGCTACTAATGTGGAGAAGATATAGTGCATCTGCAGGAAGAGAGAGAGAGAGAGAGAGAGAGAGAGAGGGGGGGGGGGGGGGGGGGGGAGGAGGGAGGGAGGGAGAGACAGCTCACTTTCTAAGGGGTGGTCTGGAGGCATGGCCAGAGTGGGTGGAGTCAATGTGCTTTCTTTCGGAGTTGTCGTAAGCAGGTCACTGTCTGTCCGTCCTACATCAGGTGTTGGAGGAGTTCTGGTAGGAACTCCCTGAGTCGATGGCTCCACTTCAGTCTGTGATTCATCATCATCATCTCCAGCTAGAGATCCCGTTTCCACTGTACTAGTTCCTGTTGGGTCATTATCCAACGAAACTGTAGGGGCCTCTCCACTGGTAGGCCCTTCTGTAAAATCTGTTAATGTACATGTATGACTCAGATGCAATATTGGCTGTGCATGGGTATTCAAGCATGCCTTTTTATTAACACACTTGGCAAAGAGATGAATAAAACTGTTGGCTTAATGCACTACCAGGCAATTCAATGTTATAATGGAAGCCTTTCAGACACTTTTATAGGTGGGACAATTAGTACTCTCTCCAATGCCATGCATTTCAGGTCTCCAGCATTTCACTGTGGCACCTCACTAAGTAGGACACTTTCTTCTACAGTACTGTACTCCCACACTACTAGCACTATTTCTTGTGTACTCAAGCACAATTCCTCACTCACTCCAAATTCCAAGTAAACATTACATAGTTGGTTAGTAATTACAGTGGAACCTCTCTAATCTGGACACCCTTGGGACAGAAGAAAGTGTCCTGGTTAGTGAGGTGTCCTGATTTCAGGGGTTAAATTGTACACAAACATGGTATTTGGGACAGCTAAAAGTGTCCTGTTTATTGAGGTTTCCTCGTTTCAGGGTGTCCTGATTAGAGGGGTTCCCACTGTACTGCCTCACCTCCAGTGAGTCCAGTTTCCTTGTAGTGGTTGGCTGGATGTGTGATGGCAAAGTAACGGGTTTTAGAGGCATTTTCGTCAAATATCTCTTTCGGTTCACATAGGAAATCATGTCCACTGGAGCAGGCAACTGCAAAACACTTGCTCTCAAACACCCATATGAATTGACACACACTCGGACCAAGATCACAACACTCTTCCAGACACTTCAGAGCTGATGAGGCCAGTATCGGATCGATTTTAAGGTTTGGATTTTTCATTCCACCAAACGGAATGGAATGCAAGTACTGTTCACCAACGCTACACTCGGGTTCTTTTTTCCCCGGAAATAATGGGTGATGTTCCACTGTGGGTTCTGGACTGACGGAATTTGATTCAGCATTCTCATCAACTGATTGTTCATATTCAGGATTTTCATAGACTGGTTGCTTGTACTGGTAATCACTTTGCGAAGGATAGAGTGATTGCTGGTAAGGGTTGTTAGAATCTGGATTTTGATACCTATCATTGACATTGACTTCTTCCACGTAAGAATCTTGGTATGGGTCAAAGCCCTCCTTGTGGTGGTTGAAGTAGTCACTCACGTACTGTGACTGCGTCTCATGATCCTGGGATGAGCGGGGCAGAGGCACTGTAGGTCTGTAAGGAGAACGCCGCCTGCTGCTGCCAAATCTTGAACCAAAGTCCAACTTGCCGAGGGCTACATTCAGTGCAAGAGATACCTTTACGTACTCAGCTTAGAGTAAATACACGTTTCCTACTAAACACACAATTATCATGCGTACAGACGTACTGGCACTAGCGTGTTACTTGCTAAGCACCAAATAGCCAAACACTCACCTACTGCACAAAGAGATATCACTAACAGGAGGGAGAGGGCCTTGAAAGCCATGGCGCTCTCTGACTCTGCTCTACCAGACTGCCTTGTATACCTAACTGTAACCTGCTTTGAAATTGTGCTGCGGAAGAGACCAGGAAACGTTTCATTATGACGTCATTATGGTTGTTAACTTGCTTTCATGGGCAGCTGGTATTTATATTCAAGACTTAGAGGCTATAGAGCCTATTAGAGGTGTGCAATGAAGGTTTGGCCAGTGGAGAAGTACGCCCGGTTGGTGTCCAGTGCAGCCAACAGTGCAAAAGCAGACGCTTCAGGCTCAGCGTCAGGCTCGGCAGCAAAGAAAACCGACGGAGTTTGGCAGGTAATATTAGCCTCCATAATGAAATTCATGCCCACTAATGAGATTCATTATCAATGCCGCAGCACTACTCTTCAAAGGGAGAAAGTATTCAGATGGTTCTAATGGAATCCAACCATTTCATGATCTCAAGTGGAACAATGATATTTGTTAGCCACTCACTAGCTACATACGATTTAGCCTCGTTCACAGGCTGTTTCCAGGAGGACGGAATGTTTCTCCTCCCGGAAACGGCCTGGGAACAAGGCTACACATGATTACAGTCAATATACATTTCCTTTTTCCATTCAGGAGAGCTTTTCCCTGTGGGAGGCACAGAAATGGCTGAAGGTGGTCACCAAAGGAGACAGTGCTATGTTTATGTACAGGTTAAAGGCAAGTACACTTTCAATATTCTTATATACACAATGTCTATGAGAATTTTTTCAATCTGTAGGATGAAAACCGTCGTTTTCGGGTCAAATTTTCTCCAGTGGGTCCATCGAGCACAGCACTGGAGACTTGCAGAGAGTTTACCACTGTGTTAGCACCACTGGTTCCCATCAGGGAGATGGACAGCAGTGGTGGTAGCACAGTGGTAACAAGCACACGTGATAAGACTGATACAAGCACGCGTGATAAGACAAGCACATGTGGTATAGAGAGTACTGACTCCCAGCTAATGGGGTATGAGGATACTCAGTTTCTTGATTCACAAGCTACATATGGATATCAACAAGCTTCTCTGCCACTGCAACCAGATGAATCCAGTCTCATTCCGGTTCCAGACTTGGCAAAGGTATGTGACATTTTCAAAGACGTTAACCTGTTGAAGCTTTTGTCTTGTAGTACTTCTATCATTCTGTTTTTATGCTTGTGTGCTATGTACATAGTTCTTCCATGTGGATATGGAAAAGTTTTCTTGACAAATGTGTACATCCATTTCTGTTTTTCTTCATACAGCTGGTTCAGAGCGAGAGTAAGTCTCTTGGAAGAGCATATGCAGACACCAACTTTCCGACTGAGCAGCTTGGAGACTTCATTCGACTCTGTCTCACTGATGCAAACTTTCCTGCATTTGTGGATTCCGTCGAGAAAGAGCTGAATTCAATGACAGGAAGTGCATGATAGTTTCAGGCTTACGTGTGATTACATAGTCGGAAATTACGTCATTAATTAACCGCAGAAAAATGGCGGCACTACCCTTGAAATTCAAAAGCCAAAAAGCCTAAAAGCTTGATAAAGATGGCGGATTATCCGGACCACGCGCTGAAGGTGTTTGGCACTCCCGAGCGAGAACTGCGACGTCGCTGGCTGCATCCCTTTCGTATTACTCCGCCAGTAGAGGAGCCGGATACCGACCTCGACGTACAAGAAGAAGTGAGTCTATGGGTTTTATACGCATCCAGTGTAGCTCTAGGCGTGCTATAGCTACAATGATTCGGTTGTTGTAGGAAAGCTCATATAACTGAATTTACAGGCCCCAGTTCCTTCTCCTGAGCCTGACCAGACCACCACCACCACCACCTCGTGGACTGACTTTATCATTGGGCTTTTCTACCACCTGACTGCAGTAGCTTTCTTCATCTACATAAAAATTGAAACCGACACTGTACTGAATCGTCTGAAAGAGGAGCGAGACTTCATCATCCCAGAGTCAGACACTTATGGAGGCATGTGGAAGTTTATCGGACATCTGAATTTCGTGAGTTGAATTTGTAACCCGACAATCAGTGTCAAAATTGAAGGGGTTCTACTCACTACATTGCTTGTTATTTTACACAGTGTTCATTTTCCTACAGCATGCCCTAGCTGGGTATTTCTTTCTGGCATTGATCTGTGACCTATTGCCCTGGATGAAGAGAGAGCTACGGGACTTTCTGGACTTCATTTTCACAACCACCATCTTCCCCTGTGCTATGGTAACGCCTTGATCACCATACCCCTCCTCCCGTTATCACCCAGTGTGTGTGGGGCGCTTACTGTGTATACATAGGCATTGCTGTGGTTTAGTAACAATGAATATCGAATCGGCCGTGTGATAATTTTACCCCATCATTTCAGGCTGTGACTGTGTTGTTTTGGACAATGACTACGTGTGTACGTGAATATGGTGTGGAAACTGACCCTATGAGCGCAATGCTGGAGTTGCCTCCACACCTTAACCATGGCTGGGTAAGTCAAAGCATACAGATGCACACTGAGTATGACGTGGCCCAGTTAATTGGGAGAAATGCTGGGAGGTAGAAAAGTGTCCTCATTTTGTGTCCTGATTAAAGGGGCTCATAGTATATCACTCTTTCTCAGCACTCGGCAGTTGGATTTGCTGTGGTGATAGAGGTTCTTCTAGTCCGCCATCTTTATCCTTCAAGCTCTGATGCTCTCAAGACTATGTTCATCTGGAACTGCTGTCATACCCTCTGGTAAGGGTCCTATCCACGTCAGGAGTCTCTGTCACTTAGTGCATGATGGTACCTTTTCTTCCAAAGGGTTTTCTGGTGTTACTACTTTGCCGCTGTGCCCTACCCTCTCCTGGGACCCTACTCCTTGCCTATTTTCTTTGCACTCATATACATTGCCAACATCATCTTTTACTTCTTCGGAAAAGCTCTTTCCTCGTGGAGTTGGGCAGGTGAGCAAACCTTACTAAACAGGTAGTGTACTAACTACATATACAGTGTGTATGTTTTGACTGCAGTTTGTATGAATTGTCACCACAAGTCAAAATACAAATGCAATACACCTGACAGTGTACTGTATCTTACCTTATTCAGAATGAAGTCTCAGATTCAGAACACATATTCGAGAGGGTTTCAGGTATACATGCATACATGATAGGACTTATTTTCCTTTAGTTCTAGATTAGAATAATCATTTTTATATACTTCTCTAATTCTCCTTGTAGTTTTTTCTTTCAAATGGTTACCGTAATTTTGCAATGTTTGCTTTATAGTAACCCCCTTATAAATATAGACTTTGAGAAATCATGAATAGTTTTTTTGATCAACTTCCACAAAAGACACAGACAACTCAATACAAAAAAGTGACATAAGTTTCAAACCTGCTCACTCATCAGGCGTGTCTGACTGTGCGGTTGTGGTGGTGATTGTGATTCAACTATTCTCAGTGTCAGTTTTGGGCCAGGTATGGGTTGCTTACAGAGACGAGATAGTCTGCTTTTCATGGTGGTGGGTGTGTTGCTAGTGCTACTGCGTTTCCTGGTGAAGGGACTTTGATCTTGTGAAAAATGACGGTTTTGCTTAGTAGAGTCACTTCTATGAGTTAATTCAGTCAGTTCTGAAATTGATATTAGTCTGTCTTGGTGTGTGCATGGCTCCCTTGACTCTTCAACTGAAGTGGGCTGTAATTTGGATTTGAGGGGCCGTGAGTAGATTTTTACAGGGGAGATTTTTGGTCCCTCAGATCTGCAGAGGTTCATTGAGCTCAAGGTATCTAAATCTGTCTCTTCTTGGTAGAAATCTTTCTTTGTAGGAACATAAGCTATGAATTCAACTGGATAATCACCTCTATAGAAAAACACCAGAGTCACTGTATGTGTGTATGTCTCCTGTTCCTTCAGCTGTGTGTGTGTGTGTGTGTGTGTGTGTGTGTGTGTGTGTGTGTGTGTGTGTGTGTGTGTGTGTGTGTGTGTGTGTGTGTGTGTGTGTGGAGAGAGAGAGAGAGAGGGAGGGTGGGAGGGAGGGAGGGAGAAGTGCTCCGTAATACCTAATTACAAATGCAGTTCAGTTCAGTTGGCTAGTTACCTGTGGCAATTTCTGGATTAAATTTCCACTCTGCGCCATCCTGCCAGTGAGGTCACTACAAATAACGCCATGCTTAAATTCAGATACGTTCACCAACAGCCACGACGAAGGTATTGTGCAACCTACACATACATGGTTACATACAGTACAGAGCTGTGTATATATGTATCTCTAGCTGCCATGCAGAGCAATGTCCCACCTGCATTGTTGCTTATTGTGAGGGAGATGTTGACTGGGACGCCTATGCAATGATCTTCACTGTCCATTGAAATTGACTTGCCATTAACTGTCACATCTGTACACACACACACACACACACACACACACACACACACACACACACACACACACACACACACACACACACACACACACACACACACACACACACACACACACACACACACACAGACACACACACACACACACACAACACACACATACACACACACACACAGACACACACACAGACACACACTGTAAGTACATGTATATTTCATTGGACATTTCAAGACTGACCAATGAGCAGCGGATCTGGTTGCATGTGATGTAGCACAGAACTCTCCAACCTCATTCCCTTCAGACTACTCACTCCACACTTTTTCGCTCCTTCTAACTCCCACTCGATCTTCACCTGCTCTGCCACGTGATCGCTGTACTGTTTGGTAGCATTAGACTGCAATGGAGACATGTACAATACTTACATCAATTGTGTAATGTGTACGGGGACTTACTGCAGCTTCTGCAGATATGAAGAGAACTGGTATTTTAGGAATATGAAAACGGCGTAGATTGAGTCCAATTCTGTGTTTCTGTCTGGAGCGTAGTGTCACTTTGGAGGGTTGAGTCGAGTGTTTACCTGAAGGTCATGTGATAGTCACATGATCAACCAAAGATGGTAGACGTGAAGGTTTTACACCCTCAAAAAAACTATGGTTGAAGTGTTACCTTTGTAACTACAGTTGACTGTGAGCATACAGCCAGATTTGTTGTGGATGTAAAATGAGAAATAGAAGAATCCCCGCTCCCTGCAATTACACAAATGATGTTGCATTTGTTGTAGAGTGTAGAAAGCAGACACCCACTTACCCTTCAGATGAACTAACTCTAAATTCAGAGAAATAGAGACTGGGTCTGACTTTGAGCCGTATGGAAGACTCCATACACCGATGGTAGCCTGCCTTCTCTCCTTCTCCTCCGGAATATTTTACTGTGAAGTGATTCTTTATTACTACATCGTCTGGTATAGTGGGGATATAGTGTTTAACATCGGAAGGTTGAGAAATTTCGTTTTTTGTGATCCCCACTACCTTGCGGACTCGCACTGGAGATTTTGGAGACCCTGAAGAGCCCCCCGGGGAGTTACTCCCTTCGTTAAAGCTAAAAACAGACCCCTCTTTTCCAGATCTTGAAGGAGAACTATCGGAATCTTCGAATGAGCTTCCCACACGATGGGGTAGGGATTTTCTGACAGGAGTCGAGGTGTGTGAGCCTTTGGGGGAGCGATTGAATAAACCACTCCCTTCTCGTTTGCGATCACCTGGATCCGAACGAATCGATGCCCGCTTGTCACCAAAATCCAACTCCTCCTCGTATGCATTAAGGTCCTTATACCGTGCCTTTGTACTTCCTGCCCTCTTGTAACCCTTTTTAAAGGGGCTTACATGTGGAGATGACGATTTCGGAGGATCGATATTTAGAGAGTCCATTATGCTCACTGTGTTACTGCTTGCTACAAAGTGCCGAGTGTGGGGTGGAGGTGATCCCCTGGCTAGACTTTCCTGATGTCTCTGAGTGGCCGGAGACCGAAATGGGCTGCCTCTTTTCTTGATGGACGGTTTCTGAGACATGACGATACTCTCTTCAACGAGGTATTCTCCAGAAAGTGCCGTCGACATAAGTTCATTCTTGACTCGATAATAAGCTGGGAAGAAAGCCTTGATATCGACAAAGAAATTCCGTTGTTGCTTCTTTAAAATAGGAAGGAGATTCTCAATAACATCTATTGTAGGACACGTAATGTGACAGAACTCCTCCGGCTTGTGGGTCTCTGTGGAGTTCTCGACAGTGATAGAAAGTGATTCAATAGAAGCACCTTTCTGACACTCCAGCTTGAATTCTACCTTGCATCTGCAAAAACGAATGGATCACATACACACACAGAGTAGCGTCTTCAGGGTGCTCTGGTTAGAGAGGTCAGTACATGTATGTATGGCTCATTAAGGTGTCCTAATTAGAGGGATTGCCCCAATTATACAGCAGGAGACATTTTCTCTTACTTTTCTCCGTCCAGCATGTCTAATTCAACTCTGGGACCAATGCTACTGCGATGGCCTTCACCATGTTTAAAAAAAGAACTCTCCACACCTGAGCCCTCGCCGCTACTCCTCGGAGCATGGAACACAGGCAAAATGCGAATACGAAGTTGAGGTAGCATTGGAATGACCCTAATGACAGGGTTTCCCTCCACTTTTATACTACACTTGCTATGCACCCCAAACACTGTGTGTTCATAGCCTGGAATGAGGAAGAGAGGGAGAATAAGAGGAACAGGGAAGGGAGAGAGGTGAGAGAAGTAGGAATGAAGGAGAGGTGGAGAGAGCAAAGAGTGAGGAGAAGAATCCTCTTTAACCTACCAATCAGCTCCAGTTCTCCAACCTCTTGTGGCAAAGCCGTGAGTGTAAAATCTTGCTTGTCTTTCGAGGGAAGAGAGAGAGAAGAGGGACAGGCTGAAATAGACACACCTTCCCAGAGGAGTTTCTGGAGCAGATGGAGAGGGCAGAGGAAATTCAGTTGAAGAAACTGACAAAACACATGAATCATTTCACCGTTTTGTCCAAAGGTGCTAACTTCATCAAAGCCACTAACTCACCATTTTCTCAACACGGAGTTCGAAGTTCAGCGGGTTTGTGACATCCATAGCAATTTCAGCAGGCTCATTTATGACCCAGAGCACCTCCGGCCTCTGAGGCTTCTTCCCCTTGAGTTGAGAGACGATGAAAGGGCCCTTTGTTATCTAAAGGGCAGAAGGAAATGTATTTCCTCATAAACCACCTCTGAGGAACATTAGATCCAGTTACACACATTGTTTTTGTGGAGGGAAGGAGGGAGGGAGGGAGGGAGGGAGTGAGGGAAGGAGGGAGGAAGGGAGGAAGGGAGGGAGGGAGGGAGGAGGGAGGGAGAGAGGGAGGGAGGGAGGGAGGGAGAGAAATACACTTCTCCCTGACCCACTATATAAAACAACATCTGGGGTTGCAACATATGTAATATGCAAACTAGACGAATGCAAAGCCTGGTGGGCTGGGCTAGTGGGAGCAACCTCCCCTAGTTGTACAGCTGGAAAACAACACGATAACGAAATATCGAAACTGTACACATAAAAAAGGATAATCGGTATTTGGTGACACCATCAAAATATCTGCTGTACGGCTAGCTAGATGGGCTCCTTCCCACTCCCCCAATAACATGCACTCACACTTCCAGTGGTCCTATAAGGCCTTATGTGGAGTGGAAACAATTTTGGACGGAAGGACCCGACAATGGGGAACTGGGTGAGAGGCACGGGGGCCGTGAGGACATCCGCGGAGAGATTCCTAGTCAGTCTTCGCTCCAGAGACTCCGCCTCTCCTTGATCAGTCGAGGAGTAGTCATTACTCCATGTCTGTGACTTCAAAATGCGCTCTAATATCTCCACGACATCACTAATGTCACTACCATCCAGGTAAGGATGCAGTCGTTGAAGCAAAAAGCACCCATACCTGTTGTGTGGGTATATGTACACATGGATAAGTGTGAAACTAGCCACATTCCCAAGCCCCATATACGAGAGGAGAGGGTCTAGTACACGCTGCTTGCACATGCACTGAATCTCCACGGTTACCCTCAGAAAAATGTGGGGTGTCGTAATGTGTTACTATGGAGATCCGGCGCATGTGCAAGCAGTGTATACGGGGCCCTCGCCTCTCATGTATAGGGCCTGGAAATGAGGCTAGTGTGAAACATGTATGTGTAAGGGGGAGCCCTTGTAATCTGAACATCATCAGGACAGGGAGAAGTGTCCTGATTAGTGAGATGTCCTGATTAATGAGGTGTCCTGATTAGTGAGATGTCCTGATTAGTGAGCCATCCTGATTAGTGAGCTGTCCTGATTAATGAGGTGTCCTGATTCCAGAGGTTGGTATTTGGGACAGCAAAGGTGCCCTGTCTGTTGAGGTGCCGGATCCAGATTGAGGGTTTCCCAATGTGATTATAGAACCTACTGAATGTACAGTCCAGTTTGATCTGTCTTGTAAGTGAGATTCACGAGGTCTTTCATTACTACTGCCTGAAGTAATGGCCATCCTGTGGGGGCAGAGGTCGTTGTCTCGGGAACGGTGGTTTGAGATAGCGACAGATTGTAACCAGAGAGACACTTTGACAAGATACTGTGAGTCTGGTGTGTGTGTGCATGTGTGTGTGTTTGTGTGTGTGTGTGTGTGTGTGTGTGTGTGTGTGTGTGTGTGTGTGTGTGTGTGTGTGTGTGTGTGTGTGTGTGTGTGTGTGTGTGTGCCACGTAACATTACATCATTTAGACTACAGAGTGTAATGGGTTCAAATCCCACCCAAGGCAACTCATTTTTCTTGAAAAGGACTTTCTTGGGTGAGAGTTGCATTGTGTTGTGTTCCGGAGTCACTATGTCTATGTACATGTACATAATGTACATACCGTATAGCAGTCTTCCACAGAAGTGGCGACTCTGTCAGCATTGAGGGCTGCCCAGTGCATGAAGAGACCTGCCTTACGATGATAGCCCATTGAAGTAAATACATTTGCTATTGATTCAAGGAGAGTTGTCTGTGTGTAGAAGTAATGAGGGGAAACCCCTCTAATTAGGATTCTGAAGTGGTACCTCAATTGACAACAATGGCAATTTGTTAGCCTAGGTTCCAGGCCTTCCCCGCGAGCGTAAAGTTTACGCGCTGATTGATTATGCGTGGGAGGGAAACAGTCGGGGAAGGCCTGGGCGCAAACGTCACGTGAGGTAGACGTTAGGTAGACGCCTGGTGGTGTACGTGGTACTTTGTGTGTTCCCTCCCCCGACTTTTCAATGTTCTCCCACGCACAATCAGCGTGTAATGTAAACGCTTGCGGGGAAGGCCTGGAACCAAGGCTAGCAATTTGTTGAAAAATTTGAAAGTGAAAATACCTTGTCATGTTCATCGATATAGCCCACAGTCCAGAAGATATTCTGCAAGACCTCAGTGGCCGGTTTATAGCGCTGCACAGCAATGGCAGAGAGAAGGTAAGTTGATTGAAGTTAAGAGGAATTTTTACCTCTTGTGAGACGAGATATCTGGCAAATTTAAATAGGAGTTCTATTCTGGGGACACCTCCGGAGGCACCAGCCTGGGGGGAGAGGGGGAGAAGAGGTAAATTGGCGCACACGCGCGCACACACACACACACAGACACACACAGACACACACAGACACACACACACACACACACACACACACACACACACACAGGAAGAGGGGGAAAACCAGGGTTATTCCTGTACATGTGGTACACAAACACAGGCATTGTAATCTTATTCTTATCCAAACACCAAAACATGATGACATATTAGCTACAATACCTACAGTATAATTACAATTAGTTTACATATAAACATGTTTTGCAACACGTGTACAGTAATATAATCATGTTATTGACAAGGAAACATTTATCAAAATGGCAACAAGCCACACCTTCTTGTAATGTAGCTCCGCCCTCGTAAACTTGTCGACTACCAGGTCTTTTTGGAGCAACTTTCTGGCTGTAATTTCCAGGTCTTCATCATCTCCCTCTGGTCCATCTGTTCCATCTGGTTCAATAGATCCATCTTCACTTGCATCTAGTACACTGGCATCACCCATGTCCAAGCCATCGTCTACACACACACACACACACACACACACACACACACACACACACACACACACACATTTAAGTATATACAATGGAACCCCTCTAATCAGGACACCCTGAAATGAGGACACCTCAATAAACAGGACACTTTTTGCTGTCCCAAATGCCATGTTTGTGTACAATTTAACCCCTGGAATCAGGACACCTCACTAATCAGGACACTTTCTTCTGTCCCAAGGGTGTCCGGATTAGAGTGGTTTCACATATGTATGTAGGCAGATTGAGTCACTTCTCTCACCTTCAATGCTGTCCAGTGTATCGTTGTGTACATCTGTGGAAGGGCCTCTGTGGTGTTTGTATATAGAGGCTCTGCCGTTGCTCATTGCCCCTCTCTCCTCCCCTGCCCCTCCCCCTCCTACCTCATTCTGTCCACCACTCTTTTTACGTTCTAGAGTCTGTGAGGAAGGAGGAGAGAGAGAATTGTTTATAGGGACAGGAAGATGATGAGGGAGAGGGAGGAAGGGAGGGAGGGAGGGAGGGAAGGAGAGAGGGAGAGGGAGAGGGAGGGAAGAGCTGTGAATTATGCATCAATTGGAGTGAAACAGAGGCAACCAAAACTCACATTTGACTTCAGCAAAAGCCGTGACCCAGTAATCAATATCGGTACTTTAAAAATTCCCCCCAGTACATTCGGCTGTACAGAAAGGGGCGGAGTCTTCTGCCCATTCAGCTCGTTATGTCTACTCCACATAATGAAGGTTGCCCCGAGGCCCTCGTTAGCAGACCCCATCCACAAGGGGTCACGTGACAGGAGTGAAATAGCGTTTGCGAAGTGAGTACATGCCAGTTGAAGCTGACCACAGAGGAGATGGAGGTCAGCAATATGTTTGTGGAAACGGCCGGAGAGTTGATTACGATTCAGTCTAATGGGGAGGGGTGTGTGTGTGTGTGTGTGTGTGTGTGTGTGTGTGTGTGTGTGAGTGTGAGTGTGTGTGTGTGTGTGTGTGTGTGTGTGTGTGTGTGTGTGTGTGTATGTGTGTGTGTGTGTGTGTGTGTGATTTTGTGAATACAATGAACCTTTCAATGACGACCCCCAAAATGACTACACTTCGATAAACATGACACTTTTTGCAATCCCAAACAAACGATCCTTTAATTCCAGGACACCTCATTAATCAGCTTCCTGTCCTAGTACATCCAGACAAAGGGTTTACTGTATGTACAGGGTTTAATCCAAGAGGGGGCGCAGGGGGGCAAATGCCCCCCCAAGGATTCAGTTGCCCTCCCAAGCATATGACACCATCAACAATCCCTCTCCTGCCCTGCCAAATATGCCGCCCCAAGTTTCTACAATCATTAATTTTGCCCCCTCAAGAACTCGTGTCTAGATTAAACCCTGATGTACATGTACATATATGTGCCATACCAAACGATCATAGACACATACACTCTCACATTCCAACTATTCATGCCTGTAACACCACACGTACATGTAGTATTGATGTAAAGTGCTGCTTTAAATGTACATTGAGAATGACATATATGTACAAGGACTAGCACCAGGTGGTACTGTGGTACTATGGACTGACTAGCATACCAACTGGACCTATACAAAGCATTGTGGGAAACCAAGAATGAGCCTCCTAATACCGTGCACATGCACAGAATTAGGAAATTCAGTATTGGGCGACATGGACACAAATGTACATACACCGTGAAAAATTCACCAGCTGTACGATAGGTAGGGTCACTCTCACTCACTCAATTACAACACTGAAGTGCAGAACCGTGGAATGCACATGCGCTTAT
Organism: Theonella swinhoei; assembly: GCA_963970385.1. Lineage (NCBI taxonomy): Eukaryota > Metazoa > Porifera > Demospongiae > Tetractinellida > Theonellidae > Theonella > Theonella swinhoei. The sequence goes on from OZ019966.1 coordinate 498,141, forward strand.
CTGTGGAGGGGAAAATGGCTGCCTCGTGTGGTAGCCATACAATGCTGGAAGGACTCTAGCTCTGTAACAGAGCAGTTTCAGAGAAAATCCCACAAAATTTCACCCTTCATTAGGTACGCTCTGTTGTTTGTAGAACGAATACCTCACTACAAGTGAGTTTGGGCACGGACAGACAGACAGAAGGACTGCAGTACCCTCGCTGTGCATGCGTGCCGAGGGTAATTATGGACTGGGGGCATTTGCTCCCCCTTAAAAAGGTTTTGCCCCCCCCCCCCCCCCCCGTTAAGTCAAAGAGACCTTCCGCATATACTGCCAGATGTGTTTTCATGTTACCCCCCAAGATTTCTCGTATGTGCAGTTCGCCCCCCTTGTCAAGCTTTCTAAAATAAACCCTGTTGACTCATCAAGGCTCGAGGTGACCCACAGTCCAGGGAGGCTGGGTCAAAGGGTGCAAGTGCATAGGTTTCTGTAATGGTTACCGTTTCCCAAATACTCGTCACACACCAACTCACAGTAGAAACACATTTGGAGGTTATTTTAAGCAGCTGCTCATTACACACATCAGGTGAATATACACTGAAATGGTGAGCTTTGGGACTAAACTACCACTACATGTTTGTGCTGCAGACATCAGGAGATGGCGTGGGTGTGGGGGGCAAAGGGTAAAATCCACTAGGGGGTGTGTGGGGCAAAGAGTAAAATCACCAGGGGGTGTGGTATAGGGGCAAAGGGTAATTCACTAGGGGGTGTGTGGGGTAAAGAGTAAAATCACCAGGGGGTGTGGTGTAGGGGAAAAGGGTAAAATTCACTAGGGGGTGTGTGGAGCAAAGAGTAAAATCCCCAGGGGGTGTGGTATAGGGGAAAAGGGTAAAATGACTACGCACCTCATTGAATGGTAAATATTTTGAGGCTCAATTAATGAAGCAATTTAGTGGCTCTATGGACTCACACATATCAAGGAGTCCTCATTTCAGGGGGAGGAGGGCTCCAGCTACACTACTACTCCAGCTGCTAAACCAAGACACGTAAGGAGTTAATTACACACGCTGTCATAGCAACCACTTTGTCAACACCATCAGAACAGTGGGCCCAAAAATGGCCAATGCCACACAACATTAACGTGACTAGAGGATTGCCACCTCAAATGCATGTATTTGTGTCAAATGCATGAACCATCACATGATCCTGAAAGATATACAAATCTCTGCAAATGTACACACACACACATGATAAGCTGAGGTACACGTACACAGCTCTCTAAATTGGGGGCACGGTGAAAGGTAAACGAGTACTTTATGGTTTGAAAACTCTCGAAATCAGGACACCTCACTAATCAGGTCACCACTAATCAGGACACCTCACTCACTAATCAGGACACTTTATTCTGTTCCGTAACGGTCTGGAATGGACAGCGTTCCACTCACTGTACAGAACATAGGTATTAGACAAAAGGGCCTATTTGTCCTCCCCCACTACACATCAATTCTTTCTCTTCACAAACCTTGTTTCTTCTTCGTTGACAGCTTCTCTTCCGTCCATTGGAGACCTCAGTTGCCTCAGCTTACCTCCTGCTTCTAGCTCCTTTTTCAAATCTCCAATGTAGCCCTGCACCTTGTGATACAGCGACTCGCCTAATGCCTTGACGAGGCTGGTCAGTGCGGGTGAGTTTATCGCCACGTCGGGTTTGGAGAAACTGTACTGGTTGTCGAATTCGACCAGATTGAAGTCTTTTCTTGTCGATATACCTTCCTCCAGGCCGGTCTTCGGGCCGTACACAACACACCGAGACTCACACACAGTGTAGTCTCTGCACAGTCTCCTGAATCCTTCTTCAGCTTCATCGAGGTCGTCGTTATCTTGGCATTGGGTCACCGCCAAGACGCCAAGGACTCTTTTGAAGGGCTGGAATTCCTTCCACGGCTGGCCGTCTCTCGCCCAACGGGGGAGGCGGTTGAGAAAACGGAGCGAGAGGAACGCATCTTTAACGCCCCGAGGATGGAACGGGGGGAAGTTCTGGAGGGTCTCGATCACAGCGGCGTATAGCGCTCCGCTCGTTTCTCCAAGGGGAGTGACGTACACAAAGAGGCGAGCGTTGTCATGTGCATCTTGGCTGAAGTCCGCCAGAGACATGGCTTGGTCCAGCTGTATCGCCGAGCGAAGGTCGCAAGAGGGAGTTTACGATTCGTGACGTTTTTTCTCACGTGATCTCAAAACAACAAAAATACCATCTAATAACTCCAATAACTGTCTACTGTGTGAGGGCTATAAATTACAGCCTTAATTCTTTGATAAGCAGATGGCGTTCTGGAGAGAGAGAGAGAGAGTCAGTCAAAAGACAATGATGGTCAAACCATACCCACCTTTCCACCTCCAATATGCAATCATGTATCCAAGAGAGTATATTATCAGAGTCACAACGAAACATCCAGCAAAGAAGACAGACTTAGCATATGGTGACATCGCCTCGAGGAACGGGTAGACCCAGTACTCACCAAACACAAAAACCACCATAATCCTGGAAAGAAAAAGAAGCAAGCCAGGAGAACCTTCTACTCCACACACCCTTCACGAAACTGACAAATTTAGAGTTGGAATATTAGAGGGGATGCTGACATATGACATATGTGACAACAAAAATATTGCGAGTTGTGACCTTTAAACCCTCTTAAGGGGTTCAAAGGTCACAACTCACATTCGTGCGCAGGGAGAGCCTGGGGATGAGACTAATGTGTTGTCACTTCTGTGTAGAGGGATTTCATTGTACACATACCATATAATGTAAGCAGTGCACACAGTGAATATCACAGCCACTGCATTTAAGGTGTTTGGATAGCGATGGAAGACAAGGAGTACTTCTAGCAGTACTGGTATGATTATGGTGGTGTGCTGACAGAGGAAGGAGAGAGAAAGAGGGAGGGAGGGAGGGAGAGAGGGAGGGAGGGAGAGGGAGAGGGAGAGCAGGAGGGGGTGGAAAGGGAAACCTCATCAATGCAGAGTACTAACATCCAGAATCCTTTCCTCACCCAAAAGTGGTTCAGTAACTGTGGGATAAACTCATCCACTTCAGCTGGGTGGATAGATTCTCTATTAATAGTGTAAATACCCCAAAATGTGATGCAAACGAACTGGAATTGAAAGGTGATGAGCACTACACATACCAAACATTAGACACATTTTGACAGCTCACTATTGCCATGGGAAATGCAACAGTAGTGAAGAGAAAATCACGAAACTTGGCCAGTAACTGTTTAGCATATGACATCGGCATGATGTCACAGAGAAATGCCAGGAAGAAATAGACTAGCTGGAGCCACTAAATATGTTGGAGTGTGTGAGTGTGTGTGCGTGAGGGAGGGAAGGAGGGAGGGAGCGAGGGAGGGAGGGAGGGAGGGAGGGAGGGAGGGAGAGAGGGAGGGAATACTGCAATTAAACACCACCTTTCTACTTACCAACCAGGCCCTCTACCATTCCTACCTAGTACAGTACAGGAGATAATTACCATATTGATGTATGTCAAAGATTTCCATCTTCCACCAAATTTGTCAGACCCTATAAACCCCATTCCTTTATTTCTTTTGTACACAGTGCCATCATAAACATGTACATACACGTAGAAACCAAGCACTGTTAGATGGAGGAAAAATGCAGTAACTATTTCGAAGATCCCAGGAGTCATGACTCGTTGAATACGCTGTTCCTGGGTCTCTTTTTTTGGCCGTGAGGGGTTTGTTTTACTCCCCCAGTCTCCATCATCGTCTATGCCCCAGTCCTCCTGTTGGGGGAGAGAAAATGGGTAGGACTGTATATATAGGGATTGCTAGGGTTATTCCTTTTCACTTCCTTTCAACTTATGTGACGTTGTATATTTATTGTCTCAATGCAACAGGTATATATACTTACTGCCCCTTGGGGTAGTTTTTTCTGTGGCCCCGTAGGTCTAGAGCCCTTCAAAACCAGGGGGTCGTCGTCCAAATCATCAGCTTGCTCCTCGGCGACTTCTGTAGATCTATTCTCCACCTCTTCGTCTATTCGAGACGTATTGCCAGTTTTAGAACGGCCAGGCCGACGGCGAAAATCCTCCTCCGGGTATGAACGGCTAGCCATAATCCTTGAACACACAACCCGCTAAAGAACGCAGCCCCCTCGCCGCAGCGTGTGCCCGCGCGCAGTTTTTACAACGTTAACGTTTAGCTAGCTAGCTAGCTAGCTAACAGGACCTACGCCCCTCAGCCGGCCAGCGCCCGCCACTGTATTAGCCCCACCCTTTTCCCCGCGGATCCCCCAAATCAACGCCCACGTACGTGCCACTGCACTGCAGAAAGAATGCAGTTTACGAATAGTGACGTTCTTCTCACGTGATCTCAATTTAGTAAAACAAAATACCAGCTAATAACTCTCTAGGTCAGAGTCTGTGTGAGGGCTATAAATTACAGCCTTAATTCTTTGATAAGTAGATGACGTTCTGGAGAGAGAGAGAGAGAGAGAGAGAGAGAGAGAGAGAGAGAGAGAGAGAGAGAGAGAGAGAGAGAGAGAGAGAGAGAGAGAGAGAGAGAGAGTGTCAGTCAAAAGATGGTCAAACCATACCCACCTTTCCACCTCCAATAAGCAATTTTCTTTCCAAGAAAGTATATTCCCAGAGTCGCAAGGAAACATCCAACAAAGAAGACAAAGATAACAGGCAGTGGCATGACCTCAAGAAAGGGGTAGACCCAGTTATCATCAACCAATAAAATTATCACAATCCTGAAAAGAGAGAAAGAGAAAAAAGAACTATTAGTAGCAAGTCAGGACGACCTAATCCACACACCCTCCACCACCAAAACTGACAAATTTGTTTCCACATCAGGGAATTTTAGAAGGGAGCCAAATTGGGAGTTATGAAAATAGAGAGAGAAGTTAACTCTGGCTACTGATTGAGGCTTGGACAAAACCTTTGGGGGAGGGCCGGGCCAAATTACCCCCCCCCCCCCCTCCAAAACAGAACCCTGTATATTCAATGTGCTGTCACTTCTGTGTCAGTAGAGGGATTTCTGATTGTATCACCAGTTTTACACCTGTTGAAGACTGAACAAGTCGAAACGTCGTGTGTACATAATTTAGTTTATTCAATACCTGACAGTTATCTAGACTACCCAAGTACCTTAGTTCATCTATTTATCAGTTAGTCTAGAGTAGTGGGCTAGTTGTTGTAGTCTGTCTCTCTATATTACTCAAACTCTCTAGAGGGATTTCGTTGTACACATACCATAACATGTAACAAGTGCAAACATTGAATATCGCAGCCACTGCATTTAAGGTGTTTGGATAGCGATGGAAGACAAGGAGCACTTCTAGCAGTACTGGTACGATTACGGTAGTGTGCTGATGAAGGAAGGAGAGAGGGGGAGGGTGTGGAAGAAGGGATAGATACACTGTAAAAATGTAAGGGTCATTTTAACGATATATGGTCATGTTAGTTGCATCCATACCCTAAAACTGGTAGGTGCACATTAGTAGTTTTAGTGATGATCATTTCATTCCTTCTCACCTCATTTTAAGCATATGAATGACGATTATCAGATAAATAAATAGTCTCTCTATATACCACCAAGATAAAGTTTTCATATTTGCAGACGGTGCATTACATACATTCCTTCCCATATGCATCTCATCATTAAAGGTGTGAATTATGCACCTAGTACTATAAGAGAAAAACAAACAATCCTTCCTACCGACCCCTTACATTCCTTCCCATATGCATCTCAGATGTGAATAATATAGTCACTTAGTACTACATGAGATAAACAAACAATCCTTCCTACCCCTTACATTCCTTCCCATATGCATCTCATCATTAAGATGTGAATAATATAGTCATTTAGTACTACATGAGATAAACAAACAGTACCCACTCTAAATCTATTAAATGCCTTATTATATAATTATGCAGCTAAGATGACCATACATGGTTAATAATAAACTTTTATTATTGCAGTGTAGCTCATCAATGCAGAGTATGCTGACATACAATTGTTTCCTCACCCAAAGGTGGTTCAGTAACTGCGGGATAAACTCATCCACTTCAGCTGGGTGGATATATTCTCTATCAATAGCGTAGATACTCCAAAATGCAATGAAAACGAACTGGAATTGAAAGGAGATGATCACTACACATACCAAACATTAGATACATTTCGAGAGCTCACAATTGCCATGGGAAATGCAACAGTAGTGAAGAGAAAATCACGAAACTTGGCCAGTAACTGTTTGGCATATGACATCGGCATGATGTCACAGAGAAATGCCAGGAAGAAATAGACTAGCTGGAGCCACTAAATGTTGAGTGTGAGTGTGTGTGAGGGAGGGAGAGAAGGAGGGAGGGAATACTGCAATTAAACACCACCTTTCTACTTACCAACCAGGCCCTCTACCATTCCTACCTAGTACAGTACAGGAGATAATTACCATATTGATGTATGTCAAAGATTTCCATCTTCCACCAAATGTGTCAGACCCTATAAACCCCATTCCTTTGTTTCTCTTGTACACAGTGGCATCGTAAGCATGTACATACACGTAGAAACCAAGCACTATCAGATGGAGAAAAAATGCAGTGACTTTGCCCTTCAAAACCAGGGGGTCGTGGTCCAAATCATCAGCTTGCTCCTCGGCTTGCTCCTCCGCGACTTCAGTAATCTCCACCTCTTCGTCTATTCGAGACGAATTGTCGGTTTCAGAACGGACAGGCCGACGGCGAAGATCATCCTCCTGCAGGTATGAAAGGCTAGCCATAATCCTCGAACACACAACTCGCAAAGAACGCAGCCTCCCCGTCGCAAACGTGTGCTGCGCGCAGTTTTTGCAACGTTTATATAGCTACGCCCCTCAGCCGGCCAGCGCCCGCCACTGTCTTAGCCCCACCCCTTTCCCCAAACCATGAACGTCACCAACGCTCACCATGTCTCGGTTACGAATCGTGACGTTTTTCTCACGTGATTCCAATTAAAAGTGAACAACAAAAATACCAGCTAATAACTCTCTAGGTCAGAGTCTGTGTGAGGGCCATGAAATTACAGCCTTAATTCTTCGATAAGCAGATGGCGTTCTGGAGAGGGAGAGGGAGAAGGAGAGGGAGAGGGAGAGGGAGAGGGAGAGGGAGAGGGAGAGGGAGAGGAGGAGAGGAGAGAGAGAGAGAGAGAGAGAGAGAGAGAGAGAGAGAGAGAGAGAGAGAGAGAGAGAGTGTGTCAGTCAAAAGACGGTCAAACAATTGCCCACCTTTCCACCTCCAATAAGCAATCTTCTTTCCAAGAATGTACAATCCCAGAACCACAAAGAAACATACAGCAAAGAAGACAGAGATAGCAGGTGGTGGCATGACCTTGAGAAAGGGGTAGACCCAGTAATTACCAACCACTAAAATTATCACAATCCTGGAAAGAGAGAAAGATTAGTAGCAAGTCAGGAAGACTTTCCAATCTACACACCCTCCACCAGCAAACTAGAGTTTTCACATCAGGGACTTTTCTAGAAAAACACAGGAGGAATGAAAATTGAGAATTATGAAAATAGAATGGGGGAGAAGATATGTCTGGCTGCTGATTGACAAAAGATTTTGCCAAATTGCCTCTCAGAAAGAACCCTGTGTATTCTTTGTGTTGTCACTTCTGTGTAGAGATCATACCATATGATGTAAGCAGTGCAGTAGGTGAAGATCACTGCTACTGCGTTGGAGGTGTTTGGATAGCGATGGAAGACAAGGAGTACTTCTAGCAGTACTGGTATGATTACGGTGGTGTGCTGATGGAGGAAGGAGAGAGGGGGAGGGGGAGAGAGAGGGAGGGAGGGAGGGAGAGAAGGAAGGAGAGAGGGAGGGAGAGGGGGAGGGAGAGAGGGAGGAAGAGAGGGAGGGAGGGAGGGTGAGGAAGAAGGGAGAGCTCATCAATGCAGAGTACTAACATCCAGAATTGTTTCCTCACCCAAAAATGATTTAATAACTGCGGGATAAACTCATCCAGTTTAGCTGGGTAGATATATTCTCTATCAATAGCGTAGACACCCCAAAATGCGATGCAAACGAACTGGAATTGAAAGGAGATGACCACTACACATACCAAACATTAGATACATTTTGACAGCAACTCACTATTGCCATGGGAAACGCAACAGTAGTGAAGAGAAGATCACAAAACTTGGCCAGTAACTGTTTGGCATATGACATCGGCATGATGTCACAGAGAAATGCCAGGAAGAAATAGACTAGCTGGAGCCACTAAATTGTGTTAGTATGTGTGTGTGTGAGAGAGAGGAAGAGAGGGAGGGAGGGAGGTAGGACTGCAAACCTATAAAAAAGCACCTTCCCATATACCCCACACTCCTACCCGATACCCAGTACAGGAGACTTACCATGTTAATGTATGTCAAATATTTCCATCTTCCACCAAATTTGTCAACCCCTATAAACCCCATTCCCTTGTTTCTCTTGTACACAGTGCCATCATAGACATGTACATACACGTAGAAACCAAGCACTGTTAGATGGAGGAAAAAAGCAGTGACTATTTCGAAGATCCCAGGAGTCATGACTCGTTGAATACGCTGTTCCTGGGTCTCTTTTTTCGGCTGCGAGGGGTCTGTTTTACTCCCCCAGTCTCCATCATCATCTATGCCCCAGTCCTCCTGTTGGGAGAGAAAATCACACATTGTGGGTAGGACTGTGTATATAGGGATTGTTAATTTTCACTTCTAATATGAGACTGTACATTTATTGTCTATGGAACAGGTATACTTACTGCCCCCTCGGGGAGTTTTTTCGGTGGCCCCGTAGGTCTAGAGCCCTTCAAAACCAGGGGGTCGTCGTCCAAATCATCTTGCTCCTCCGCGACTTCAGTAATCTCCACCTCTTCGTCTATTCGAGACGAATTGCCAGTTTTAGAACGGACAGGCCGACGGCGAAAATCCTTCTGCAGGTATGAACGGCTAGCCATAATCCTCGAACACAGTGTATACACGCAACTCGCAAAGAACACAGCCCCTCGCCGCACTCGCGTGTCTCAGTTTTTACAACGTGTTAAATACTAACAGAGATACGCCCCTCGGCCGGCCAGCGCCCGCCACCACTGTCTTAGCCCCACCCCTTTCCGTAACCAACGCCCACTGCGGACAGCCATGTCTCGTCAAAGGAAGAGACAAGGTGTGGTGCAGAGGGCTAAGAATCAAGACAAGAGTAAGTCGCGCAAACAGGGACAGGATGCCCTCACAGAAGTAAGGACAGTATCTAAGCGCATGCGTGTGCGAAACCATAACTACTCCTGTTCTCCAGTACTCTGCTCCATCATCCTCCGTCGTTTCTACCCTCACTCATCTCTTCTTGTTGCTGTTCTATGTGGGTGTGAATGTATGGGCCATTGTGGTAGTGTTCAACTTGTACAGGAGATATAAAATTGAATATAGGAACAATCTCATTAAGGTTCTTTTATCAGTCACCATACAAAATATGGTAAATAATAAATACATTTAATGTGCTTGTTAAATGACGTGTCATTGTCTCTTTCGTTAGTGCATTCAAACAGGTTACTTCGCACTTGCCTTGACCTCTGACCTCATACCGATATCGAAAGCGAAAGCTAATCTGAAGGCTTTCTGTAGCTATCTCTTCACAACTGGATGCCTCCCTACTTCCACGGTAAGGGCTGACCATAATGAGATAATATTCCACTTCCTCTTAATTACAGAACTTATATATAAGTATTTAATTAAGGAGTTCTCACTATATATAATTTTTTTTAGATTGTTGTTGTGGGGTTTTGGAGTATCAGTACAATGAACACTGATTATATCTTTAGTGAGGATACGGCTGCTCTTGTGAAACTCCTCCCACCAATGCTTAATCACTGTTGGGTGAGTGTACTGTTACATTTATTGTCCCTCCCTCACTCTCTAACTCCATAACGTACTATCACATTATCCTCTCCTCCCTCCTCCCTTCCTCCTTCCCTCCCCCCTCTCTCCCTTCCTCCCTTCCTCCCTCCCTCCCCCTCCTTCCCTCCCTCCCCCTCCTTCCCTCCCTCACCCTCCCTCCCTCCCTCACCCTCCCTCCCTCCCTTCCTCCCTCCCTCCCTCCTCTCTCCTCCCTAATACAGCACACAGCAGTCGGTATCGCCGTCCTCTTAGAACTACTTCTTGTTCATCATCGTTACCCATCACATCCTGTTGCCCTGACAACCATACTCATGTACAACTTTGCATACATAATAGAGTGGGTAACCCCTCAATCAATACTAATTTATAATTAACAATACCCATATTCTTTACAGGGTATCTGTCTTCTACTATTTTGCTGATATGTTACCATATCCATTCTTGAGGCTACTGGGACCTGTTCGTATGATTGGTTTTTTTCTGCTGTGTTTTCCGGTGCTTGTGGTCTTCTACTATGTGGGTCATATGCTCAGCTATGTCAGATGGGAGAAGGCTGTATGACAGGACTCGGTGTTAGTTGTATCTGCTATTCTAAGGCCACTATTGGGCAAACGGGATGAGCCCTCCTAGTCATACATGATTGGGGAAAATTTTCCTTGTCTCCATATACAATGTATATTTTTGCACGTGACTTTAACCAATGCTCAATTAGAGATAAAATTTTAATACCGTTTATGAGATAAATAAGTTAACGCATGCGCATGTGGTAAGTTAACGCATTACCACATGCGCAAGTGGTCTTCGGGTCTCGAACTCGCAAGTGGCAGAGTGGTAAGAGTGTGAGACTGTGATACGAGTCTCTACAGTAATGGCTACAAAGTCCCAGGGCTCGACGAGATCTCCAGGTGAGTCGGCACAAAGATGACAGGCTCCTTGGAAATATCCGTAGCTGTAGGCTCTGTGTAGTAGCCCTTCTTATTCTCCCAGCCAGGGGCAGACATCATCCCTCTGGCTTGACTGCTGCTGGCCCGCCAGAGGAGACCGTTCTGGAGACCTTCTTCGTCATGCTCTCGAAAATGAACTTTGACAAGGCCAGGGAGCACTGTGTGAGTGACGTCAGAGCTTGCGTCGTGAATTAGTAGCAGAATACTTTACTCAGGAACGGGAGAGAGATATCAAGAGCACGTCTGGAGGAGGAGTGAACTGGTGTGACTTCATGTCAGCTCTCAGTAAACTGGCACAAGCGGAGACTGTCTACTTCAATCTTGCTTTTATGGAGAAATCTTGGCGAAGGAGAAAAGAGGTAAAGTTTGTACAGTGGAACATCTCTAATCTGGACACCCTTGGGACAGAAGAAAGTGTCCTGATTAGTGAGGTGTTCTGATTTCAGGGGTTGAAATGTACATAAACATGGCATTGGGACAGCTAAAAGTGTCCTGTTTATTGAGGTGTCCTCATTTCAGGGTGTCCTGATTAGAGGGGTTCCACTGTAATCATAAAGATGACCGATGTTGGTTTGTTCCCACTTTCACACACAGCCTCCTAAAGCAGTGTATGAGAATGTGGTACAAGAACTGACGAGGGTATATGGAGTTTACTATCGGTTGAAGGGAGGGACTGACATTGCTTGGGAGAGGAAGATGGCCGATTTGGTGTCCATTACTCGTGATTACCTACAAGCCCGGAAGGACATGATGGACTTGTATCTCTAAAAACATAGGTTGTTTGGTGTATCGGACAGTTGAAACAGTGAGGTGTCCTGATTTATTGAGGTGTCCTAATTCAGTACGTCCCGATGAGGTTACCATAGCAACATTATGCATGTACTATACATCAGTGGCGTAGCTACGGTAGGGCCAGGTAGGGCCTGTGCCCTACCAAACATCCTAGCGCAATGAGTCGCGGCGCGCGTGGTCAATTAAAGTGTTAATTAAGTTCGAGGCGCTCGTAGGAGCTGCGAGCTAGCAGGGCACAAAAGCCTTATTTACTGCCTAGAATCCACGAAAAAAGATCCTGAAATTCAAATTTTCCTGGGGAGCATGTCCCCATACCCCCAGGCCTAGCTCAGGGGCATGCGTACGCTTTCCGCGCCCGCACAAAGTTTGACGTGCCCTACCATTAAGCATTTCCTGTATACATGTCTAGTGATGTGTTTCCTGAATGGTGTTGTCAGTTATCTACGATTTGAGCAGACGGAGAGCCTCCATCTTGACTTCAAAGGTTTGAGCCAACAACTGAAGGAAATCCAAGATCGGTACAAAGATAGCTGTCAGCACATCTTTCTCAGACCTGTAAAGACCATCCTTCTGTTAGTGTGTGTGTGTGTGTGTGTGTGTGTGTGTGTGTGTGTGTGTGTGTGTGTGTGTGTGTGTGTGTGTGTGTGTGTGTGTGTGTGTGTGTGTGTGTGTGTGTGTGTGTGTGTGTGTGTGTGTGTGTGTGTGTGTGTGATGAAATGTGCACATTAGCAGTTTTGATTTCAATGGAATGTGTTGGTCATTATCACTTTTGATTTCAAATATATGTTCTCTCATTGTACAATACCATATATGTATCCTTGTGCTTGTACTTCTTGACCCTCTCTCTCCTCATGTTTCATACACATGTAGTCGTGAAGTGAACACTCTCATGGATCTAATTAATGCCCAGCAAGAGATGGCTGTGTGGCAGTTCCTCCCTGCTATAGTGTCTCTGCAGTCAGCCCACAGCAAGCTATCCAGCTGGAACTCCATAGTACCCCTTGGAAACCAAGTATGACAACCATGTACCCTCCCTTTAGTGCATATAGTTAGCAGGTGGCTTCATCCCTAGGCTTTGTGTGTGCAGCTGCCTGAGTAGCTCAGTTGGTAGTTCATCTGTCTAGAACATAGAATGCTGTAGGTCGCATTCCACCCACAGCAACTCATTCTTCTTTGAAAAATAACTGCCCTGGATAAATTGTGTCTAGTGTTGAGGATGATTTCTGTTCCAGGGTGATCGTGTTGCAAGGGCGCTTCGTCACTCGCGACAGGTCTCTCCACCACCTCAATCAGCCCTCCCTCGGCTCTACAAGTGGATTTGTAGATTCTTCACTTATCTACTAGCCAAGGTAGCACACTCTTCCTCCTCCTCCTTTTTCTCTTATAACCACCCCTCCCTTCCCTCTCTCTACCTCCCCCTCCCTCCCCCCTCCTCTCCCTCCTCCCCTCTCTCCTCCCCCCTCTCTCTCTCCCTCCCTCCCCTGCTCCCCCCTCTCTCCTCCCCCGCTCTCTCTCTCCCTCCCTCCCCTGCTCCCCCCCTCTCTCCTCCCCCCCTCTCTCTCTCCCTCCCTCCCCCGCTCCCCCCTCTCTCCTCCCCCCTCTCTCTCTCCCTCCCTCCCCCCTCTCCTTCCCCCCCTCCCCCTCCCTTCCCCCTCCCTCCAGTTTACCCTCTATTTTCACACCACCCTCAGTGAACACTCAGCCATCTACGACATGAAACACTTGTCCACCAAAATTGACTATGACTACATCAACCATCTATCAGTCCTCGTCCGCCAGACCCCTGCCATCTGTATTTCTCTAGTCTTTGATTCAAATGGTCTACCAGATTTTAACGGACCCAAATACAGTTTTCCCAACTCCCCTTCAGCTGTTCGAACAGGTCTCAACTCCTATCCATTCATGGTCTCCATTCCACACGTGAGCCAAGAAACATTTTGATTTATCCGTGCAAATTATTCAGTCATTATTAACTACAGGGATTTGATCTTTATCACCACCGTGCCAACATTATCAGTACAATAATCAGCCGAAGTGGACACTTATCAAGTTCTGCACAATTTATTACTCAACACGACGAGGTATGATCCCCTCTTATCAGAACCCCTGAAATGAGGTACCCCTCTAATCAGGACCCCTGAAATGAGGTCCCCTTGAATTAGAACCCCTAAAATGAAGTACCCCTCTAATCAGGACCCCTGAAATGAAGTACCCCTCTAACCAGGACCGCTGAAATGAGGTCCCCTCTAATCAGGACCCCTGAAATGAGGTACCCCTCTAATCAGGACCCCTGAAATGAAGACACAAAATATTTTACTATCTCAAACACTCATCCATTAGGCCCCAATGACAGAGTATTGGTGTAAGATTCGATCACCATCTCGCATACTTCTCTCCATGCAGAATTTGGCCTGTACCTATTTCCTAACTCAAGTGGAACAGAGAATCACTTTAGTGGCCATCTGCTCATCACGTGGCAAGGATCGCGACAGCAAGACTCTCTCCGCCTTAACTGACTTCGTTAGTGACCTTCGACCCTTGCATATAGCGGCCATATTGAGAACTAATTAATTATGTGTTTTGTTAAGTAATTATTACCATACCAAATATGGAACAGCTATTGAAACATATTTGCATGACATCATTGACATGTATTAAAAACAGTCTATATAATTCTAATAATGGGAAATTGGTGCTCTCTCTTTTCGAAATTATGACAGTTTAATAGTATCCAAACCTGTATATAAAAATTAAAGTCAAATACCAGGAATTGTATACCCTCCCCCCCCCCCCCCCCACATCAAACCACATGTAAACAGCTATGGCAACTATCATGAGAACACGTTATTGATCTACAGACCATGTAAACCATGTATATTGACAAAGACTGTGTATTTCATTCATTAACAATTTAAAAATGCATTCATTGACCTCACCCAATAAGGGGGTCATAACAACTACACAAACACTTTCACTATGTAAGCAGCCTGTATATAAAGGGTCTGTTGTCACAGACACATCACAATTGGCTATTTCCACAATGAAAAAGAGGCTTGTTACAACTTTCTGAGAGATTGTGTGTAAGTTTGAGTCATATAATTTAAAGATGTGTTCTGCTAAATATACGTACATAGGAACCCTCTAATCAAGACCCCTCTGATTAGGACCCCTCGAATTAAGACCCCCAGAACACCTCCTACAGCTTTTATTGCCCTGAAATCAGGCACTTCACTATGGCAAAGGTTGCTATGTAACTCCAGCCATGGTTGTTGTAAAAATAGCAGAGAATATTTTATGGCCCTTCCAGATATGGAACACTGGTGCAGTGTGCTAGGGATTACCCTGCTACCTCTATTGGTTCTGGCCCCACTACTGCTGGAGGGAGCACCACCAGGAGCTGTAGATGGTAATAAAAGACAGTTCTACATGTACAGGCTGGATAAATGCTGATTTATTTCAGAAAAGTGACAAGGGGGGGGCGGGGCGAATGCATATACGAAAAATCTTGGGGGGTAACATGAAAACACATGTGGCTGTATATGAGGAAGGTCTGTTTGACTTAAGGGGGGCAAAACTTTTTTAAGGGGAGCAAATTCCCCTCTTGCCCCCCATCCTAAAAGAAACCCTGACCAGTGTGGAGATGTAGGATTAACCTTAATTACATTGCTGAAAGTTGTACTATGTGGAAAATTGGTCACATTTGTCACTATTTAGACTCATCTAGGTGGGCTTCTGCTTCCCAAACTAGCAAAATTGGTGTTCAGCTTAATGTGATTGTAGCATGTCTGTGTGTTGTGTTGTGTAGATTGCCAGGTTGAAAATGAAGTGAAGATTCGGCCAAATGGGGAGGATTCTGGGATTGTGATAGTGTGCAGGGGAGGGTTGTGGAAGAGGGTGTGTGATGAGGGGGAGAGGTGGACGAAGGACGATGCCACTGTCACCTGCAGACAACTAGGATATCCTTATCCAGAAAGTAAGCAATAAGATAGCAGCTGGCTTCATTTAAGTCTATTGATACAGTGAATCTAGCCATCTTTGACATCATGTGAAATGCATAGTTTGACTTCACCTGTTTATCAGGTTGACATGCTTTCAGATTTGTATGCAGGATTCGCCCCAGCCAGCTGAGCTGCCTCGGTAGCTTAGTTGGTAAGAGCATCGCTTGGATAGTTGATGGTCGTGGGAAAATTCGAGTCCCACCCGAGGCAGCCAATTTTTCTTTGAAAAATGACTGTTTCGGGCAAGTTGTGTTGTGTTGCTTTGCCTTTCTGTTGTGTTGTTGTTATTGCCTTGCCTTTCTCAGCATCTCTTGGAGTGATTGTTCATGCACAAACCAACCTTGAAGTCTAGAGAATTAGAGTAAAAAGAGTCCACGCAGCATCAATTGTAATGGCCATCATTAGTACAGTAGTACAATGGTATGGAAAGTCTAGAGAACTTGAAAATATCAGCTTAATTTTCAAAGTTCAAGTCAAAGAATTTTAATTATGCTTTTTCTCAGATGCAGAAAATTTGCCACCACATCATCAAGGTTATGTTATTCCTGCAAATGAAACAGTCCCGAATTGTATGGGAAATGAGTCCAGTTTGAATGAGTGTCCGACTGAAGATGCTCCGTCTAACTGTGGTGAGGTCTGTGCAAGGGTTAACTGTCTACCAGCAAACACGTCACCTGTTGTCCAGGCTCACTCATCGACTCAGATAGCAAGTGAAATGAGACAAGTAGTTAAACCATCGCTTACGAGTTCTCAGAGAGCAGTTAAACCATCGCTTACGAGTTCTCAGAGAGCAGTTAAACCATCGCTTACGAGTTCTCAGAGAGCAGTTAAACCATCGCTTACGAGTTCTCAGAGAGCAGTTAAACCATCGCTTACGAGTTCTCAGAGAGCAGTTAAACCATCACTTACAAGTTCTCAGAGAGCAGTTATAGCATCACTTAAAGGTTTACAGCCCCTCACTTACACATTACTAGTCACTGAAACACCACAGTCCTCGTCAAGCATTAGAAAAATGGCTACTTCAGTTACAGGTCCCCAATTTGAAAGCCCCACTGAAAAGGAGAGCGATAGTGTCTTAACCATCACACTGATAGGAGTGATAACCATGGTGATGGTGGTGGCTGGTACCGCAGTGTCTGTATGTCTCATTGTGTGCAGAGTAAAGAAAAAAGGTTCTTCGTCGATTGTTACTGGAGATAATATGGCGTACATGGAGCCAAAACAATCAATGAGAATCTACATAAAGAAAAATCCTGCCTATTCTGACGTACCTCCTGTGGAACCCATTTATGAGAACCTAGAGGAGTGACATCATATGATGTAGTTTGACACCATATGATGTAGTTTGGCATCACCATCATGACATCATTTGACATCACTATTATAATTTTTTTACTTGTTGGCAATTACATAACAGTTGTGTAATGGAATAATGCTTAACAGGGAGGGAGGGAGCGAGGGAGGGAGGGAGGGAGGGAGGGAGGAAGGAAGGGAAGGAGGGAGGGAGGGAGGGAGGGAGGGAGGAAGGGAGGGAGGGAGGGAGAGAGGGTGGGGTAGAGAGGGGCAGTGAGAAGGGAGGGAGGGAGGGAGGGAGGGAGAGAGGGGAGGTGGGAGAGAGGGTGGGAGAGAGGGGGGGGGGGGGAGGTAGAGAGGGGAGGTGGAAGGGAGGGAGGAAGGTGAGTAGCACCTCCTATCAATTGTGACCAAGGATATGGCAATTAAGTACTTGCTTACTCACCATCCATCAACAATTAAAATTCATTGACCTATAATTCATTACAGTTCACACATGAACTACACATACTTTCCTATGTAAGCAGCCAGTATGCATATAAAGAGCACATTTTAACATAAACATCACAATTGGCTATTTGCACAATGAAAAAGAGGCTTATTGCAACTTTCTGAGGAATTGTGTGTGTAAGTTTGAGTAATATAATTTAAAGATGTGTTCTGCTAAATATATGTACATAGGACCCCTCTAATCAGGACCCCTTGAATTAAGACCCCCAGAACACCTCTTACAGCTTTTATTACCCTGAAATCAGGCACTTCACTATCTATGGTGAAGGTTGCTATGAACTCCAGCCATGGTTGTCGGTAAAAATAGCAGAGAATATTTTATGGTCCTTCCAGACATGGAACACTGGTTTATCCTGCTACATCTACTGGCTCTGGCCCCACTACTGCAGGACGGAGCACCACCAGAAAATGCCAACAGTAATATGTAGAGGGGGTTGTACATGTACGGGCCGGAAGCAATCAAGACAGATTGATCGATGTTTGTGCCTAGCATGTTTAGGTACAGGTGTCCATGGTCACATGCTGAGTCTAACAGAAGAAGGTCAATTAGTTTTAACAATACTTCATACAGTGATTTTTCTTTAAAGGACAGGACACTTTTTGATGTGTACTCTTTTATCCCCTAAAATCAGGACACTTCACTAATCAGGACACCATACTAATCAGGACACCTCACTAATCAGAAAAATTTTCTCTGTCCCAAGGGTGCCCCCGTATTAGAGAGGTTCCACTGTTGATTGTTGTACATGTGTTGCAGATTATTGTTCTGCGGAAGAAGAAGATAAACTCAAGCTGGAGGCCCCAGGGGGGGATTATGGACGGGTGCTAGTGTGCAGGGGAGGGTTGTGGAGGAGGGTGTGTGACGAGGGAGAGAGGTGGACGAAGGAAGATGCCACTGTCACCTGCAGACAACTAGGATATCCTCATCCAGAAAGTAAGCAATAAGATAGGCAGCTGGTTTCCATTTAATCGCTATATACAGTACATACAGTAAACCTTGTCTTTTAAGCAATTTTTGACATTATGTGAAATGCATGCATAAATAAATACACTAAAGTGTAGAACCCTCAGAGAAAACCCCACATTTCCCTTGCCTGCTGAGTACGTGACAGTATTTGACGAACAGATGCTCTAGAGATGAGATGTGACTTCACACACACACACACACACACACACACACACACACACACACACACACACACACACACACACACACACACACACACACACACACACACACACACACACACACACACACACACACACACACACACACACACACACACACACACACACACTATCCTGCGCATACGCGCCGAGGGCTAATCTTGAGAATTTGAGAGTCCATGCAGCATAAATTGTTTAAATGACAGTGGTACAGTAGAATGGCTAAAAGAACTTGAAAACATAATTTTCAAAGTTGCATTAATTATATTAAGGTCAAACATTAAACGTTCTCTTTTTCTCAGATGCAGAAAATTTGTCACCACATGAGCAAGGTTACGCTAGTACTGCAAATGAAACAGTCCCGAATTGTATGGGGAAAGAGTCCCGTTTGAGTGACTGCCCGACTGAAGCTCCTCCGACAGGATGTGACGAGCTCTGTGCAAGGGTTAACTGCATACCAGCAAAGATACGCAGACCGAAACTCTCTCCTCCTTAACAGACTTCGTTAATGACCTTCGACCCTTGCATATAGCTGCCATATTGAGAACTAATTAATTATGTGTTTTGTTAAGTAATTATTACCATACCAAATATGGAACAACTATTGTATATAGAAACATGTATTGCATGACATCATTGTATGCATGTATTAAAAACAGTCTATATAATGGGAAATTGGTGCTCTCTCTTTTCGAAATTATGACAGTTTGATAGTATTCAAACCTGTATATAAAAATTAGGGATTTTTTAAAGTCAAATACTAGGAATTGTATACTATCTCCCCCCCACATCACGCCACATCACACCACATGTAAACAGCTATGGCAACTATCATGAGAAACCACTATCACATGTTATCGATCTACAGACCATGTAAACCATGTATATTGACAAGGACTGTGTATTTCATCCATTAACAATTTAAAAATGCATTCATTGACCTCACCCAATAAGGGGGTCATAATTACTACACAAACACTTTCACTATGTAAGCAGCCTGTATATAAAGGGTCTGTTGTCACAGACACATTATACAATTGGCTATTTCAACAATGAAAAAGAGGCTTGTTACAACTTTCTGAGAGATTGTGTGTGTAAGTTTGAGTAATATAAAGATGTGTTCTGCTAAATATATGTAAATAGGACCCCTCTAATCTGATTAGGACCCCTCGAATTAAGACCCCCAGAACACCTCTTAAAGCTTTATTGCCTTGAAATCAGGCACTTCAGTATTGTGAAGGTTATTATGCATCTCTGGCTGTGGTTGTTGGTAAAAGTAGCAGAGAATATTTTATGTTCCTTCCAGATATGGAACACTGGTGCAGTGTACTAGGGATCATCCTACTACCTCTATTGGTTCTGGCCCCACTACTGCTGGAGGGAGCACCACAAGGAGCTGTAGATGGTAATAAAAGACAGTTCTACATGTATAGGCTGGATTTATTTCAGAAAAGTGACAAGGGGGGGCGAACGCATAAAGAGAAATCTTGGGGGGTAACATGAAAACACATGTGGCTGTATGTGAGGAAGATCTGTTTGACTTAAGGGGGGCAAAACTTTTTTAAGGGGGGCAAATTCCCCCTCTTCCCCCCATCCTAAAAGAAACCCTGACCAGTGTGGACATGTGGGATTAACCTTAATTACATTGCTGAAAGTTGTACTATGTGGAAAATTGGTCCCATTTGTCACTATTTAGACTCATCTAGGTGGGCTTCTGCTTCCCAAACTAGCAAAATTGGTGTTCAGCTTAATGTGATTGTAGCATGTCTGTGTGTTGTGTTGTGTAGATTGCCAGGTTGAAAACGAAGTGAAGATTCGGCCAAATGGGGAGGATTCTGGGATTGTGATAGTGTGCAATGGAGGGTTGTGGAAGAGGGTGTGTGACAAGGGGGAGAGATGGACGAAGGAAGATGCCATTGTCACCTGCAGACAACTAGACTATCCTTATCCAGAAAGTAAGCAATGAGATAGCAGCTGGCTTCATTTTAAGTCTATTGATACAGTGAATCTAGCCATCTTTGACATCATGTGAAATGCATAGTTTGACTTCACCTGTTTATCAGGTTGACATGCTTTCAGATTTGTATGCAGGATTTGGCCCAGCCAGCTGAGCTGCCTCGGTAGCTTAGTTGGTAAAAGCATCGCCTGGAGAGCTGATGGTCGTGGGAAAATTCGAGTCCCACCCGAGGCAGCCAATTTTTCTTTGAAAAATGACTGTTTCGGGCGAGTTGTGTTGTGTTGCTTTGCCTTTCTGTTGTGTTATTGTTGTTGCCTTGCCTTTCTCGGTATCTCTTGGAGTGATTGTTCATGCACAAACCAACCTTGAAGTCTAGAGAATTAGAGTAAAAAGAGTCTATGCAGCATCAATTGTTTACCAAACTCTAAACGACCATCATTAGTACAGTAGTACAATGGTATGGAAAGTCTAGAGAACTTGAAAATATCAGCTTAAAAATAATTTTCAAAGTTCAAGTCAAAGAATTTTAATTATGCTTTTTCTCAGATGCAGAAAATTTGCCACCACATCATCAAGGTTATGTCATTCCTGCAAGTGAAACAGTCCCGAATTGTATGGGAAATGAGTCCAGCTTGAATGAGTGTCCGACCGAAGATGCTCCGTCTAACTGTAGTGATGTCTGTGTAAGGGTTAACTGTCTACCAGCAAATACGTCACCTGTTGTCCAGGCTCACTCATCGACTCAGATAGCAAGTGAAACGAGACAAGCAGTTAAACCATCGCTTACGAGTTCTCAGAGAGCAATTACAGCATCACTTAAAAGTTTACAGCCTCTGCCTAACACATTATCAGTCATTGAAACACCACAGACTTTGAGAAGCATTAGAAAAAGGACTACTTCAGTTACAGGTCCCCAAATCAAAAGCTCCACTGAAAAGGAGAGCGATAGCGTCTTCTACAATCTCAACAAGTTAACCATCACACTGATAGGAGTGGTAACCATGGTGATGGTGGTGGCTGGTACCGCAGTGTCTGTGTGTCTCATAGTCAAGAAAGGACGTCGCCATCACATACCCAAAAGTGGTTCTTGGTCGATTGTTACTGGAGACAATATGGCGTACATGGAGCCAAAACAATCAATGAGAGTGTACATGGAGAAAAATCCTGCCTATTCCGACCTACCCCCTGTGGAACCCATTTATGAGAACCTAGAGGAGTGACATCATATGATGTAGTTTGGCATCATATGATGTAGTTTGGCATCAATGATGTAGTTTGACATCATATGATGTAGTTTGGCATCACCATTATGACATCATTTGACATCATTATTATACTTGTTGGCAATTACATAACAGTTGTGCAATGTACTAATGGTCAACAGTGAGGGAGGTAGGGAGGGAGGGAGGGAGGGAGGGAAGGAGGGGAGGTGGGAAGGTAGAGAGGGGAGGGAGGGAGGGAGGGAGGGAGGGAGGGAGGCAGGGAGGGAGGGAGGGAGGCAGGGAAGGAGGGAGGGAGGGAGGGAGGGAGGGAGAGAGGGGGAAGGTAGAGAGGGTAGGGAGGGAGGGAGGGAGGGAGGGAGGGAGGGAAGGAGGGAGGGAGGGAGGCAGGGAGGGAAGGAGGGAGGGAGGGAGAGAGGGGAGGTGGGAGAGAGGGTGGGAGAGAGAGAGAGGAGGGAGGTAGAGGGGGGCGGTGGAAAGCGAGGGAGGATGGTGAGTAGCACCTACTGTCAATTGTGACCAAGGATATGGCAATTAAGTACTTGCTTACTCACCATCCATCAACAATTAAAATTCATTGACCTATAATTCATTTCAGTTCACACATGTACTTTACTACATACACTTTCACTATGTAAGCAGCTATATAAAGAGCACATTTGAACACAAACATCACAATTTGCTTATTTGAACAATGAAAAAGAGGCTTGTTGCAACTTTCAGAGGAATTGTGTGTGTAAGTTTGAGTAATATAATTTAAAGATGTGTTCTGCTAAATATATGTACATAGGACCCCTCTAATCAGGACCCCTTGAATTAAGACCCCCAGAACACCTCTTACAGCTTTTATTGCCCTGAAATCAGGCACTTCACTACGGCAAAGGTTGCTAAGTATCTCTGGCTGTGGTTGTTAGTAAGCATAGCAGAGAATATTTTATGTTCCTTCCAGATATGGAACACTGGTGCAGTGTGCTAGGGATTACCCGGCTACATCTACTACAGTTAAACCATCGCTTACGAGTTCTCAGAGAGCAGTTAAACCATCGCTTACGAGTTCTCAGAGAGCAGTTAAACCATCGCTTACGAGTTCTCAGAGAGCAGTTAAACCATCGCTTACGAGTTCTCAGAGAGCAGTTAAACCATCACTTACAAGTTCTCAGAGAGCAGTTATAGCATCACTTAAAGGTTTACAGCCCCTCACTTACACATTACTAGTCACTGAAACACCACAGTCCTCGTCAAGCATTAGAAAAATGGCTACTTCAGTTACAGGTCCCCAATTTGAAAGCCCCACTGAAAAGGAGAGCGATAGTGTCTTAACCATCACACTGATAGGAGTGATAACCATGACACGAGTTCTCAGTTTCCCTTCACTATCTATGGTGAAGGTTGCTATGAACTCCAGCCATGGTTGTCGGTAAAAATAGCAGAGAATATTTTATGGTCCTTCCAGATATGGAACACTGGTGCAGTGTGCTAGGGATTGCCCTGCTACCTCTACTGGTTATGGCCCCACTACTGCTGGAGGGAGCACCACCAGGAAAAGCCGACAGTAATATGTAGAGAGTTGTACATGTACAGGCTGGAAGCAATCAAGACAGATTGATCGATGTTTGTGCCTAGCATGAGTAGGTACAGGTGTCCATGGTCACATGCTGGGCACAAACATCGAAATAAGGGCAATAGAAAGTCTAACAGAAGAAGGTCAATTGGTTTTAACAATACTCCATACAGTGATTTTTCTTTAAAGGACAGGACACTTTTGCTGTGTACTCTTAAAATCAGGACGCCTCACTAATCAGAAAAATTTTCAGGGTGCCCCCGTATTAGAGAGGTTCCACTGTTGATTGTTGTGCATGTATTGTAGATTATTGTTCAGAAGAAGATGACCTCAAGCTGGAGGCTCCAGGGGGTGATTTTGGACGGGTGCTAGTGTGCAGGGGAGAGGAGTGGAGGAGGGTGTGTGACGAGGGGGAGAGGTGGACGAAGGAAGATGCCACTGTCACCTGCAGACAACTAGGATATCCTTATCCAGAATGTAAGCAATGAGATAGCAGCTGGCTTCCATTTAAGTCTATTTTCATTAATTAGAGCATATACATCTCTAATCTGAATCCCTGAAATGAGGATGCCCCACTAATCAGGACACCTCACTAATCAGGACACCTCACTAATCAGGACACTTCACTAATCAGGACACCTCACTAATCAGGACACCTCTCCCAGAATACCACTTTATTCACAATTCTTGACATCAAGTGAAATGCATGCATAAACCAACCTTGAGTTGTAGAGAATTTGTCTAACAAGAGTCCATGCTGTTTCTATACCCTAAATCTC
The DNA here is from genome assembly GCA_963970385.1 of Theonella swinhoei. Classification (NCBI taxonomy): domain Eukaryota; kingdom Metazoa; phylum Porifera; class Demospongiae; order Tetractinellida; family Theonellidae; genus Theonella; species Theonella swinhoei. Next base: position 522,259 of record OZ019966.1, read on the forward strand.
ACCACTATACAGTGGTATGGAAAGTCTAAACAACTTGAAACATCTGCTTAAAACAATTTTCAAAATGCTATGTGCCCAGGGATTAAGGTTGTCTTATAAGCAAGAATGCACATGTTATTCATCTAAGCTGTTGAAGCTGGCGTGTGTATGTATGTATGTATGTGTATGTATGTGTGTACTGTGCCTTGCAAGATGGTTGTCAAGTGCACTGGAGTTGTAGGCGGACTCTGTGATTAACTTAGTCACAAACTTATAAGAGTGCATTATATAAGTTTACATAGGTGACCACATGCCACTTAAGAGGCTGTCTACTTCCCCGCCTACTTCTCTTATACACTGACAAGCAACCTGCAACATACAGTTATATATGTACGTAGAATTCCTTTCTGTACTCTGTTTCTTTACTGCTTATTTTTTTCTTTTATTTCCTAAGTAGTGCTCTATGCTTGTGATTGTTCAAGCTCTAAGGTTAAATTTTTCCCAGATGCAGAAAATCTATCGCCACATGAGCAAGGTTATGCTAGTCATCATAACGAAACAGTCCCGAATTGTATGGGAAATGAGTCCCGATTGAGCGACTGTCCGACTGAAGCTCCTCCGACAGGATGTGACGAGCTCTGTGCAAGAGTTAACTGCATACCAGCAAAGACATCATCAGTTGGTCAGATTCACTTATTGACTCAGACAGTGAGCCCCAAGACACAAGGAGTTACACCATCACTTACAAGTTCCCATGGAATAGTTGTACATGTACTTATGCCATCACTTGCAAATCCACAGCCCCAGACTAACACATTTACAGTCATTGAAACACCACAGTCATCGTCAAGAATTAGAAAAAGGACTATTTTAGCTACAGGTCCGTTTGAAAGCTCCACAGAAAAGGAGAGCAGTAGCGACTTCTACAATCTCGACAAGTCAACCATCACATTGATAGGAGTGGTAGCCATGGTGATAGTGGTGGCTGGCACCGCAGTGTCTGTGTGTCTCATTGTGTGCAGAGTAAAGAAAAAAGGTTCTTCGTCGATTGTTACTGGAGACAATATGGCATATGCGGAGCCAAAACAATCAATGAAAATGTACATGAAGAAAAATCCAGCCTATGCTGATCTACCGCCTGTGGAACCCATTTATGAAAACTTAGAGTAGTGACATCATATGATGTTTGGCGTCACATAATGACATCATTTGACATCACATAATTTTATTATTGTGTAAAAGTTGTGTAATGCACTAATACTCAACAGGGAGGGAGGGAGGGAGGGAGGGAGAGGAGAGGTGGGAGAGAGGGAGGGAGGGAGGGAGGGAGGGAGAGGAGAGGTGGGAGAGAGGGAGGGAGGGAGAGGGAGAGGAGAGGTGGGAGAGAGGGAGGGAGGGAGAGGGAGAGGAGGGAAGGAGGGAGGGAAGGAGGGAGGGAAGGAGGGAGGCAGGGAAGAAGGAGGAAAGTTATTGACAAGCTGCCAAGGATCAGGCACTACCTGCTTATACTCACCAAGATGCATGCCATCTCTATAAGCACATGAGAGACAGTAATGTTGAAGTAGCTGGATAAGCAGCTCTTGTTCATCGAGAAAGTCAATCCTCTCTATCCTACACAGAGAGAACACACAGCCTGGTGGAATTCCACACACTATGAATAACCTCATAAACTTTCAATTTTTATAGCACCAACTTAACAAATTCCTGTACCAATGTTATGTATAGTAGTACTTGGGGTTAATGGCTAATCAGTGATGTCATAGATTTAAGTAGTAAAATGAAAAACATATTTACTAAATTGTGTACATGTACATTCAGATACCTATTAAACTTTATGTACAAATAGGGGCATTACTAGTCACAACAACACAGGTTAACGACTTTGATGTCAACCACTTAGGAAATTTGCACAGATAAATCTAGTTGTTAAAATGGATTTCCATTAGACCTTGAGCCTATTGACCTTCTGACTTCCTCCCTCTTTCCCTCCCCCCTTTCTTACACACAATTAAACACACCCATGTACACACACCCATGTACACACACCCATGTACACACACACACACACACACACACACACACACACACACACACACACACACACACACACACACACACCTATGCACATCCTCACGAGGAAGGAAAGAGTACACCTGTGCCATATCCAGTGACCACACCCCCTCCCAACCATTGTCATAGTAACGCTTCTCCTACATACAAACAAGAAAAAGCAGCTCATCCAAAATATGCACCTTCACAAATCAGGACACTCTTTAGGACAATTCGTATTTGAAGCAGTTTTAGGACAGATTACCTGCGATGCAGTATCAGGACATGACTCCAAACCTAATAAAGAGCAGCCTCTTGCCTGTGGGTGATAAAAAAATTTCTCTTTCAATGCAAGTACAGTGGGACCTCTCTTAACGGCCACCACTCAACAACAGCCATCTGCTATATAACAGCCAATAGCCCTGGTCCTGATTTAACTTAACCCCTGTATAAAAACCCCTCTACAACAGCCACCTCCGTATAACAGCCAAAATGCCATTCCCCAAGCGTGGCCACTATAGAGGGGTTCCACTGTATACACTCACACATACCTTCAAATTCTGTTGCATTGTTTGTCCAAATCTATCAGAAGGATTAATCTACAGAGATAAAAGCAGTAAATCCGGCACCGTATAAATTAATGACTCACTGGATCGTAATTAATAAATATGGAAGTTTTAAAATGTTTGGCAGTCCATTTAATGAGCTGTTTAGTTACTAATTCGTCTAAATAAACGAGAACACACTCAGCCAGGAACAGAGTCGGAATGCTGGAGGGAGAAAGAATAATGTGTGACATGTGGCAAGTTTCAGATAAGCAATGGATTCATAATGAGCAAATATATGTTGGGGGGCTAATGGTTTTAAAGGGTCCCTTGCACCTTATAACTGAATAAAATCCCCCCCACCTAATATAACACTAATACACACACACAAATTCCATAAACAGGACACCTTTTGATACCACAAATGTTGTTTTGAAGTGACATCTCACTAATCAGGACACTTCGCTAATCAGGACACCTCACTAATCAGGACACTTCGCTAATCAGGACACCTGGACACCTCACTAATCATGCAGGACACTTTCTTCGGTCCCAAGGATGTTTAAAGTCCTACCACAGAGGGAAAGACAGTGTTCTTACTGAGGGTCAAGTCCTGCTGCAAACAGCTGCCTTCCCAGTGACTCTACCTCCCTGAGATCAGCAGGTACCAACCGATATCTGTCTGATTGGACACTGTCCTTTCCTAAAGAGAAAGAGCACATCTTCTCCATTGTAAGTAGCAGTGAACTCCCTCTAATCAGCACCCCCTGTAATAAGGTTACCTCGATAAACAGGACACATTTTGCAGCCCTAAATACGACCCTTTAAATCAGGACACCTCACTAATCAGGACACGCCCCAAGGGACTCCAATTAATATGCTTACCAATGATAGCATTAGTAAGAGCATCCGAAAGTGCCTTTTTCACCCTAAAATGAACAAAAATGTCGTAACTCAACTTGCAGCTGTTCTGACTTCACTAATCTAATCTAGAAATTAGGACAAACCCACTACAGTAAAACCTCGGTTATCCGAACACCTCTGGGCTCAATGAAATTCCAGTGTTCGGATAACTGAATTTGTTCGGATAAGTGAATCTACGCACCTGTTTGCATTTGCGTGGTTATAGCATGTAGGATGGCAGTTTTTACCAGTGTGATACAAGGCCATCATGTTTACAAGGCTATATGGACTCCCTAAGCAGCGACAGACGGCATTTTCCAACAACACGTGCAGTTGCCTACGGTGCGCAAGCTGTATAACTTCTTCTAATTAAGCGAATTTATTTGTCAGCGCCTGTTCGGATAATCGAGAGTTCGGATAATTGCGGTTCGGATAACCGAGGTTCTACTGTAATTAGAACACTCTCTTATTGCCTAAGATGTCCTGATTAGAGATAACTTATCCCTACGTACTTAATATAGTGACATTTCCGCGATGTAACGTCGGGAAAATCAACCTCGGTGAACAGTAGTGGCAGGTTTCCCTGTTTCCATAGTAACCAATAGAGTGTATCGTAACCAGCACCAAATACCACTAGTTGGCACTTCCTCTGTGTTAACTGTAGAAATTGATTGATTAAGATGTGGATACTGTGTACCCTAGCAAAGTACCCTGGGGGAGGGAGAGAGGAGAGAATCATTTCACAACCTGGTGGTAACTGCGCATGCTCAATATACTATGACCTAGGGGGCGGGGCAGAACAAGCTTTTGGCTAACGTCATATTACACAAAAAAAGTAAAATCTCGCCTATATCGTCAGTTCTAAGATGCTAAATAAAAGGTAGAGAGATACCTACCTCTGCTGATTTCTGGGGATTTTTTCTCGGACGATCGATAGAAATATTTGACGAATTCGTCATTCCAATACCCTCTGTCTACGGCATATCTAACGAGTCACACACACACTAAGTCATATGTGCAATTTGTATCGTCTAACGAACCTCTTGCATGAGGTAGCATCCTCGTTTGTAGCTTGTACTGCCAAATCGTTGTTAGAAAGCTTAGCCATGTTATTGGTACAAAGTGCAAGAGGTCGTAACTCACGTGAGACGTATGCGCATGCGTATAGTACAGTTAGGCGGATCTAAGGCTTGGCCTTGTCACCAGACCACACCCCCTACGAGAGGGTGTGGCTACAGGCTAACCACATGACTAGTGGGGTGATTTTGCAGCTTGCCAGATCAGCCAGCCAGTTTGTTTCTACCGTAGTTAAGTTTCTACCAGAGACCCGTCGCTTTCAGACTAACACCGACAGAGAATATTGACTACCGCTGCTTCAGGGGACACTATGTCGGCTTATAGCAGAGGTGCCGCGCTTTTGGTAAGTAGTCCCATTGGATGTAGATTATCTAAATGTCTGGTTATCCGTCAATAAATTAAACTACGGTTTATTGCAACGCCTAAAATTTATATCTGTGTGCTAATTTTTACTCTGAATGGTGTTTCCTCACTTGGAACAATGAGTTTAACGTACTGAGTAGCCATTGTTACGTGCTATGTAAAGTTTAATGTATGTGGGTTGGTATTGGCATTGTTTCATAGCGTGTTTCATAGCGTGTGAGTAGTTGGCATTGTTTCTGATTGATCTCTGACACTTTCTGTTCCGCCATTATTATAACAAGGGAAGTAGTATTCCCAATACATGTTGTTGGTTTGTAATACCAAAACTGTTACTAAAGTGAAAGTTACGTATAAGGTTGTATACAAGTGTACAATACAAATCATAGTACATGTATTCCCATCAGAAAGCCGTGGAACACAATTTCTCTGTAGTACATGTCACATCACTACATCTACTGTACTATGTGCCTGAGTCTTAAAAACTCTGTGTGGATAGTTGCTATGGCTGCAGTATCTGAACCACATCTTACGGTTACCAAGCAACTTCACCTAGTACATACATATGACATCACATCATTTGTGGTACAGATGACATTGTGCTAAAATCAACTCAAACTGACCACTTCAGTTGTTGATATATAATTTATCAAAACTGTTTTTGTGTATTCATTTTCTGTAACATGATATTCAAAATGTGGCGTGACATGTCTGAGTGGTAAACTATGGTATGAAGAAGGTATTAGTCGGAGGATGTGGTTTATTGGCTTCTAATTGGTCACCCCATGGGTAGTGACCCCTGTGTGATGCCATTTTACTACGTCTCTCTCCTCTCTCTCTCCTCTCTCTCTCTCTCTCCTCCCTCCCTCCCTCCCTCCCTCCCTCCCCCTCCCCCCTCCCTCCCTCCCTCTCCTCCTCTCTCCTCTCTCTCTCTCTCTCTCTCTCTCTCTCTCTCTCTCTCTCTCTCTCTCTCTCTCTCTCTCTCTCTCTCTCTCTCTCTCTCTCTCTCTCTCTCTCTCTCTCACACACACACACACACACACACACACACACAGGTATTCTCAGCCCTACTCTCTCTGTCCGCCACAGTCGAAATTATCCACGAAAAAGGCCGATGCATTTGGAAAGGTGAATGTACCGCTGACTCATGTCCCCCTACTGCCAACGGACAACGCTACAACTTTTTCTATAATGGCTGGCACTCTAACGTCACAGAGGAGAGCGACCCTGAACTTTATGGTTTGATTAAGGAAGTTTGCCCCATGTACATAGGTGAGTATATCTGGAAGTTGTCTGAATTTAAGGTAACCGTCCAAGTATTAGTCCATCCACCTATATGCCGTGTTGCTACAATGCATGATTTATCCACTGAATCAGGACAGCTCACTAATTAGGACAGCTCACTAATCAGGACAGCTCACTAATCAGGACACCACACTAATCAGGACCGCTCACTAATCAGGACACCTCACTAATTAGGACACCTCACTAATCAGGACATGTTCTCTCCGGAGGATGTCCTATTTCAAGTCCCTGTACATTTTTTCTTTTATTCCATTCCACACAGATTCCAATGATACTGCCCACGTATGCTGCACTGCCACGCAGGTGAAAGAATTGAAATCAAATCTCGAAAAAGCGCAATCTCTCATCAGTCGATGTCCAGCTTGTCTCAGCAACTTCGTCAAACACTACTGCATCACAACATGTGACTTCGATGCTTCTTCGTACATGAATGCAACCGTCAAGAGCTATAATGACACCAAAACAGGAGAAGTGTATGAATATACACATGACGTTACCTTTTTTCTGACTGAGCAGTATGCTCAAGACTTGTATAATTCGTGCGCCAATGTTCAATTTGCTGGAGGTGGGTCTCACGTCATGAATCTTCTGTGCGGAGGATCCAACTGTAGTGCTTTGGCGTGGCTCGAGTTTATGGGAAACCCCGTAAGAAATGGCGAATCACCTTTCTTCTTGCACTACAAGCTGTACCCAAACTCCAGTGAGGTGGTCGATAATATCACACCTCTGGATGATGTTGGGATGCGGAGATTTACTCCGTGTAATGAATCGGTTGGCGACCTTGGGAAATGCAGCTGCTCGGATTGTCCAATAGTGTGTCCAGCCCCGCCTACCTTTTCAGAGGGGCATTTTCCGTTCAAAATAGTTGCCTGGTCTGTCGGTACAGTTGGTGCCTTCCTAAGCACAGTAATATTTATAGCAGCTCTCGTTTCCTCGTTCTGGGTTAAGATAAGGTACGGTGGTTATCAGGCAATCTCTGGAGAGAAACGTCCGCCAAACTCGACATACGGTGCCATATCGACTGCTAGTAACGGCCGAGCTGCAGAGAAGGAATCATCTGTGACCTCCAGTATCAATTCCGATACCATCAGCGCCAATGACGGTGAAGAGAAATTGAGTGCCCTCGTACGCTGCTGCCAAAGCGGACATTACATCGAACGCACGATCAAGCTAATTTTTTACCACTGGGCACGCTTCGTAGCCAAATTTTGGTACCTCGTCATAATAGTTACACTCATAATCACTGCCATACTGAGTTTTGGAATATACTTCTTTTCGGTGACTACAGATCCTGTTAAGTTGTGGTCTTCTCCCCATAGTCGAGCTCGCTTAGAAAAGAACTATTTTGACGAGCATTTTGGCCCCTTTTTTCGTACAGAGCAAATCATCGTTCGAGCAAAAAACTCTGTGCCAGGAATTGTTATCAGTACCGAAGGTGAAACGTGGCATCTCGGATCCATTTACAATCTATCTGTGTTAGAGGAGGTTAGTGTGTGATATGCCTAGGACTTGTGTACATCATCGTACAATGTTTTTTTCATCGTTTTGGTAAAGTTGAGTTTTGTTAAGTTGCTTACCTTTCGGTAATTGAGGCTTAATGAACAGGAACACCTCAAGGCCTTCACTTTCAACACTTCACTAATCAGGACACCTCACTAATCAGGACACCTCACTAATCAGGACACCTCACTAATCAGGACACCTCACTAATTACGACACCTCACTAATCAGGACACCTCACTTGGCAGGACACCTCACTAATCAGGACACCTCACTAATCAGGACACCTCACTAATTACGACACCTCACTAATCAGGACACCTCACTATCCATCCTTAATTTCATGCAGTCAAACTAATCACAGCCTTTCCTATTCCCATAATTCCATACGCAGGTACTGCATATTCAGAACCACCTGGCAACAATGCCAGTTCATTTCGACGATGGGGATGAAAACAATTCCACCATAACTCTTGAAGACATCTGTTTCTCTCCGTTGGCACCTGAAAATAAGAACTGTACCATTTACAGTATTCTGAATTACTTTCAGAATGAAGAGAGTCTGTTGACGCAGACGATTAACTTCCTTTACAATTCATCGTTTCATATCCATTATTGTACAAGGTAGTGTGTGTGTGTGTGTGTGTGTGTGTGTGTGTGTGTGTGTGTGTGTGTGGTGTGTGTGTGTGTGTGTGTGTGTGTGTGTGTGTGTGTGTGTGTGTGTGTGTGTGTGTGTGTGTGTGTGTGTCTGTGTGTGTCTGTGTGTGTCTGTGTGTGTCTGTGTGTGTGTGTGTGTGTGTGTGTGTGTGTGTGTGTGTGTGTGTGTGTGTGTGTCTAATTTGAAAGGGGTGTGACCAACAGGACTGTACCTATCCTCGTACAAATTCCCTTTCACCTTACCTCCATCATCTTCCATCCAGGTTCCCATTCTCCGAAAATGAAACTCAATATGGCTTTAATATCCCGTGTCTTGGTACTTTTGGAGGTGACATCGACCCAAATGTGGCACTTGGTGGATTTAAAGGTACTCAATACCCCACAGGGTTTTTTAGGGCGGGGGGTGCAGGGGAGGGGGGCAATTCGCTCCCCCTGAAAGTGGCTTTGCCCCCCTGAGATTCATATTTCCAAGACACACCCCTCAATTTTACGAAGTCTCCAGTTTCCACCCTGACATTTTTTTCTACAATAATCCTTGCCCCAGCCAAGTTTCTACTTTCAGTTTCATATTGATATGCTCAATTTTTTCAACAGCCAACCCAGATGGAAATGGATATAATTATGATACTGCTACCGTACTGATTGTCACGTTCGTGGTCAATAATCACGTAAACGATGAGGATAATAAGATGGCAATGGCTTGGGAGAAGGCATTTCTTGACTATCTGGAGGATTATAAGAAGAATAATGCCACCTTTATTGATTTGAATACTCGGCCGAGGTCAGTGGTATATTTGTGAGGGTGCTCCCTGTGTGATGCCATTTTACTACGTCTCTCTCCTCTCCTCTCTCCTCCTCCCTCCCTCCCTCCTCCCTCCCTCCCTCCCTCCTCTCTCCTTCCTCTCTCCTCTCTCCTTCCTCTCTCCCTCCTTCCTCCTTCCCTCCCTCCTCTCTCCTTCCTCTCTCTCTCCCTCCCTCCCTCCCTCCCTCCCTCCCCCCTCCCTCCCTCCCTCCCTCCCTCCCTCCCTCTCTCCCTCCTTCCTCCTTCCCTCCCCCCTCCCTCCTCCCTCCCCCCTCCCTCCCCCCTCTCTCCCTCCCTCCCTCCCTCCCTCCCTCCCTCCCTCCCCCCTCCCTCCCTCCCTCCCCCCCTTACTCCCTCATCCCTCCCTCCCCCCTCCCTCCCTCCCTCCCTCCCCCCCCTCCCTCCTCCCTCCCCCCTCCCTCCCTCCCCCTCCCTCCCTCCCTCCAGCGTTCCATTATTGATGAAATCAACAGGGAGAGTGAGACTGATATATACACCGTTGCTGCTAGCTACCTTCTCATGTTTGTGTACATCACCATCTGTCTTGGGCACATCCGAAGCATAAAAACCATAGTGGTGGGTCTTATGGAGCATAGCTTTCACATAAACTTGTGTCTGTGTCTTGTGTGTTCTGTAAGTGATCTCCCTCCCTCTCTCCCTCCCTCCCTCTCTCATCTCTCTCTGTCCCTTCCTCCATTCCTCCCTCCCTCCATCCTCCCTCCCTCCTCCCTCTCTCCTCCCTCCATCTGTCCCTCCCTCCCCCCCTCTCCTCCCTCCTTCTGTCCCTCCCTCCCCCCCCCTCTCCTCCCTCCCTCCTTCTCTCCTCCCTCCCTCCCTCATCTCTCTCTCCCCCCCTCCCAGGTGGACATGAAGCTGGGTGTTGGTTTTGTCGGTGTCCTCCTAGTTCTCTTTGCCGTCACCTCATCCCTAGGTTTCTACAGCTACTTCAAGTTAGAAGGATCTCTCATAATCCTAGAAGTGGTCCCATTTCTCGTACTGGCTGTCGGTGTGGACAACCTCTTTATTTTGGTTCATTCTTACGAGGTACCTTCATGAAGTTGGGAATTGTGACTCACCCATTTGAATGTGTTTGGAGTCCAATGGAGTACCCAATGATTGGCAGGGTTTAATCTAGACATGTGTCCTTGAGGGGGCAGAATTAATAATTGTAGAAACTTGGGGGGGGGGGCACATTTGGTAGGGCAGGAGAGGGATTGTTAATGGTGTTATATGCTTGGGGGGGCAACTGAAATCCTTGGGGGGGGGGGGTATTTGCCCCCCTGTGCCCCCCTGGATTAACCCTGTCAATGTATTGCAGAGAGGGAGAACGTACTGGGGAATTGCATTACATGTATCAGATAGTATGGCACAGCACACACACTCAGGGTTTCATACAGGATTTTATGTTGGGGGGCGGGGGAGCATCTTAGATAACCAGTGGGTATACGGTACACCCATCTGGGGGGGGGGCTCAGGCTAGGGGGATATCCCCTCCCCCCCCCCCCCCCCCCCCCGTATGAAACCCTGACATGCCTTTATGAAGTTTGGTGTGTGTTCGTGCTCCTTCCGAGTTCAGTATCTCAAGCTAGTACCTTCATCTATTGCTTCTCTCTCCTTTAGCGTCAGGTGAAGATGCTAGCAGAGAAACATGGCTGTAACTGGGACAAGATTCCCGTCTCGGAAATAATCGGTCGTTCGGTTGGAGACGTAGCCCCAAGTCTCCTCCTGACTGGACTTTCCGAAACGTTTGCCTTCTTGCTCGGTGCGATCTCCATCATGCCAGCCGTCCGAAGCTTCTCTCTCTACGCTGGCACTGCTGTCTTATTCAACCTCCTCCTCCAACTCTCTGTGTTTGTGGCTGTCATGACTCTAGATGCAATGAGACAACTGGTGAGTAGCGAGGACACTGTTATCAGGGTTTAATCTAGACATGTGTCCTTGAGGGGGCAAAATTAAGATTGTAGAAACTGGGGGGGCACATTCGGCAGGGCAGGAGTGGGATTGTTGATGGTGTCATATGCTTGGGGGGCAGCTGAAATCCTTGGGGGGGCATTTGCCCCCCTGTGCCCCCCCTTGGATTAAACCCTGGTTTACATATATCTTTTCACACATGCATATGTACAGAATAACCGTGTGGACATTCTGCCGTGTTTGTCACTGAAAGGAAAATTCGACCCTCAGCTCGGTTACGACTTTCTCTCCATTATCATGAAATATTTCGCAAATTTTGTTCTCTACTGGCTAGTTCGTCCCTTCATCCTGCTGTTCTTTGGGCTGACTCTCACCACCTCGCTCATTCTCATGTTCCGGATCCAAATAGGGCTGGATCAGAACCTGGCCCTTCCTAGGGTGAGTGTATCTCAATGTGTAGTGTGGGTTCAGGAGCTGAAAGTATGTCACTGACTTTCTCCCTCCCTCACCTCTCTTTCCCTCCCTCCCTCCCTCCCTCCCTCTCTCCCTCTCCCTCCCTCCCTCTCTCTCTTTCTCCCTCCCTCCCTCCCTCTCTCTCTTCCTCCCTCCCTCTCTCCTTCCCTCCCTCCCTCTCTCCCTCCCTCCCTCCCTCCCTCTTCCCCCGTAGGACTCCTACCTCTTACCATACTTTGATGAACTATTTGCCAACCTCCACACCGGCTCTCCAGTCTACTTTGTCATAAAGGACGGTATTAACTACACATCGAATGTCACTCAAAATCATATCTGCTCCAGTGCTGGATGTTTAGAAGACTCTCTGGGAAATCAGATTACCATTTATGCTCGTGCTCCAAATGAGTAAGCACATGACTTTAGTCATCCATGAGATGCTTAGAAAGACAAGGCAAGGCAACACAACACAACTCGCCCAAAGCAGTTATTTTTCAAAGAAAATTATATGCCTCGGGTGGGACTCGAACCCACGACTGTCTGATTTGTAGGTGATGCTCTTACCAACTATATGTACTGTAAAAACCTGGCCCTCAGCCCCTCTCAGTGACATTGTATGAGCTGTGCCTCCTAGCTGACGACCATCAACATGACATCAGGCTCCAAAGCTCTTTTTTCCCCAAAAGAAAGTTTTTTATCTATGTTACAAGCCCCTCCCACTCCTCTCTCTCCCCTACAGATCGGGTATCGCCGAGTCTCCCCTCAATTGGCTGGACTCCTATTTCGCCTGGTTGTCCGTCGATGGGGGATGTTGTGGGTACTACAATACCTCCAACCTAACTGATCCTGTTCTCTGTGACCACCCTGGTTAGTCCGTCTGTGTTGGCTGTCATTAATACCATCCACTTCTGTGTCTAATGAGACGCCTCACTAATCAGGACACCTCACTAATCAGGACACCTCACTAATTGGGACACCTCACTAATCAGGACACTTGTACTAATCAGGACACCTCACTAATCAGGACACCTCACTAATTGGGACACCTCACTAATCAGGACACTTCCTTCTTTACGAGGTTCCACTGTAATTCATTCTCCATTCCCATTCCACAGAAAATGGAACAGAATGTGTCCCTTGCATCATGACCAACAGACCTGATCCGTCAGAATTCAGACAATTTCTCAAATATTTCTTGGCTGCTAATCCCAATGCAACTTGTGCCTCTGGAGGGCACGCTGCGTTTGGACATGCCGTCATTCTCGCAAATGACGATATGAGTGTGATAAGTAAGTCACATGACTAGTGGTAGAGAGTCATGTGACCATAATGAGTAGGTCATGTGACTATCACATGACTAAGATGCCCAAGTTTCTCTAAGGACCCAGGGATCATGTGACTACAGTACACTGTGATCACATGACTACATTAATGAATCATGTGACCCATCTCGTGTGATCACATGACTACAATAATGAATCATGTGACCCATCTCGTGTGATCACATGACTACAATAATAGAATCATGTGACCCATCTCGTGTGATCACATGACTACAATAATAGAATCATGTGACCTATCTCTCTCACAGCATCCTACATAATGACCTACCACGACAGCCTCCAGACATCATCCGAGTTCATCAATGCCTTGAAGAGAGCTCGAGAACTGAGTGCTAATGTGACGAAGTTTGCAGGAGGAGAGCTGGAGGTGTTTCCTTACTCTGTGTTCTATGTCTACTACGAACAGTACCTCACTATCATACCTATGATGGCGGAGAACATTGGACTGGCTCTAGGTAGGCATACATCTGTGTGTAGTGGGTGGGGCTTCACTTAGTGGTCACCTCAGTTAGACAGCCACCTAGTATATAGTGGTCACTGAGTAGAGTCCCTCAGTCACACATAAATCAGAATGGTACAGTGGTGATTTGTGCCCTAGTCAACTTCTCCCTCCCTCCCTCCCTCCCTCCCTCCCTCCCTCCCTTCTTCCCTCCCTCCCTCCCTGCCTCCCTCCCTCCCTCCCTCCCTGCCTCCCTCCCTCCCTTCCTCCCTTCAGCTGGGGTATTTGTCGTATCATTACTCTTGACTGGATTCAATGTCGGGGCAGCTGTTACAATCATAGCCATTGTAATAAGTATCATCCTGCACATGTTGGGATCCATGGCAGTGCTGGGGATCAATGCTAACGCAGTCTCTCTCGTCAACCTCGTTATGGTGAATTAATCATAGGGGTTAGCACTAATTTCCTTCTAGAACAATCTCCCTCATTACGGTGAATTAATCATAGGGGTTAGCACTAATTCCCCCTTAGAGCAATCTCCCTTATGGTGAATTAATCATAGGGGTTAGCACTACTTTCCTTCTAGAACAATCTCCCTCATTACGGTGAATTAATCATAGGGGTTAGCACTAATTCCCCCTTAGAGCAATCTCCCTTATTAGGGTGAATTAATCACAGGGTTGTCCTTTGAGCACTAATTCCTCAGGTATTACTAGGAGTCAGGTCATAACCACATCAAAGGAAGTGGGCGCAGCCACCCTAACATTTCAATAGTTACCTCACTTCCACATGTGCTGATCTTTCCTTCTCTTCCAGACTGTAGGCATTGCAGTTGAGTTTTGTGCTCATATCGTCCGCTGGTTTGTCTCCTGCAGTCTTCCCACTCGTACGGAAAGGGCACACTCTGCTCTACACCACATGGGGGCATCAGTGAGTGAAACACATGCATTTGTTGTGCATAAGTCAATGTGGAGTCAGTATTGTATGCTGTGTTTGAACACTGAGGTGTTGTGTTGGTCAATATCATGCTATAGTTGATCAAATGTGTTCAGTGGTGTCAACATCACGCTATAGTTGATCAAATGTGTTCAGTGGTGTCAATATCATGCTGTAATTGGTCAAATGTGTTCAGTGGTGACAATATCATGCTATAATATGTCCAGTGGTGTCAATATCTGTTATACCTGATCAAATGTGTTCAGTGGTGTCAATATTGTGCTATATTTGATCAAGCTGTTAAGTGGTGTCAATATCATTGATCACGTGTTCAGTGGTATCAATATCATGCTATGTTTAATCACAGGTGTTTAGTGGAATCACTGTGACCAAATTCCTCGGAGTATTTGTTCTACTCTTCGCCAAGTCCCAACTCTTCGAGGTCTACTACTTCAGAATGTACATGTGTATGTTGCTCTGGGGGGCTCTTCATGGCCTAGTGCTGCTTCCTGTCGTCCTCAGTTATATCGGTGAGTGGACATAACACACAGTGGCTATTGTAGACATGCTTGTGATAGGTGTCCTGATTAGTGAGTTGTCCAGAAGGTGTATACAGTGGAATCTCTCTAATTGGGACCCCCTAGGGACAGAAGGAAGTGTCCCGATTAGTGAGGTGTCCTGATTTCAGGGGTTGAATTGTACACAAATATGGAATTTGTAACAACAAAGTGTTGAGGTGTCCTTATTTCAAGGTCACATGCTTTTCTTGTTGCTACAGGTCCCCCGTATTTCCTCAATACACTATCATCACCATACAACGACAAACACCTCAGTAATGCACCAAAAGTCCCTGAAAATGTCGACCAACACAAACCTGTCCATAGCTATGGCAACACTGCTCCTCCCGATCCATCAGCACCACCGGCAACCATACATGATAACAGCAATCAGCAACAATACCCTCCTGCTACCTGGCCTAACAGACACACGAAATCACAGGATTCATCATCGTTTTATCCACCACTTCCCAACCACCAACAGTATGAACCCACAACTTGGAGCAATCCACAACTCAACGAGAAATCCCCTCTTGTCAGTTGAGATAGTTACAACCCAAGAACCTAAATTCTCTTCCTAGTGTGGTCTCTATATTATAATGTGTGTACCATTAAATTTTAAAGAATGTTGAGTTCTTTCCACAAGTATGCAGTCTTCTTAGATATGCGGTATTGAGATGGGATGCCCTCGGTGCGCATGCGCAGCGAGGGTTACGTCTGTGTGTGTGTGTGTGTGTCTGTTAAGTCACATCTCACCTCTGCAGCATCTGTTCATCCTGAATATACTGTCATGTACTCAGCGGGCAACGGAGGTCAAAAAATTTGTGGGATGTTCATACTTATTTGGGGTTGGTCCATTAAGAAATGGCACAGCAGAGCATGTGGCAGTCGGTGTTCTTATCACAGCATCACACTTTTCCAGGGGGTCCCAATTGACTGCTTGTGCTGCTTCACAATGTGAGAGTGGAAGCTGTACTTCATGTCTACCTAAAGTGGTACACATAGAAAAACGTGTATAGCACACTAGCCAAGAGGTATATATTAGAAAGAAAAAAATTGGAAACCCAGAACCCTAGCCTCAAGAAACAAACAATGGCTACACACAAGACATACAACACACAACATACATAGACTGGAGCAGGACACTGGATGCCCAGCCTTGAGAACTGGGGCAAAGATCTTTTATGGCCATGTACACTGGATGCCCAGCCTTGAGAACTGGGGCGGTGGGTTAAAGATCTTTTATGGCCACGTACACTGGATGTCCAGCCTTGAGAACTGGGGCAAAGATCTTTTATGGCCATGTACACTGGATACTCAACCTTGAGAACTGGGGCAAAGATCTTTTATGGCCACGTACACCGGATGCCCAGCCTTGAGAACTGGGGCAGTGGGTTAAAGATCTTTTATGGCCACGTACACTGGATGTCCAGCCTTGAGAACTGGGGCAAAGATCTTTTATGGCCATGTACACTGGAGGCCCAGCCTTAAGAACTGGGGCGGTGGGTTAAAGATCTTTTATGGTGCATGTACATAACAGAACCACACCTGCTATATATGAATTTACTTGAGTAAGCATGTCTAGCCTTGTGTTAGCATATGTGGTGGATTTATGCTTATTTGGTTGGTTCAAAGGTCACAGTTATTAACCCTCATTAATTCTGTGGCCGTTGAACTTCTATGTTTATGTGCATGTGAGTTGGGTTCAAAGGTCACACTTATTGCAAATAATGACAGGCATACTCTTCCATGAGTCCATATTGGGGTATTTAATACTACAGATATGAATGATCTTATCAACTGAGCTATTAACTCAAATTCTTTTGGAAAGGCAATCTTCTATCACCAGCATACACAGATCACATCCTTGGAACAGAAGTGTCCTGATTAGTGAGGTGTCCTGATTTCAGGGGTTAAATTGTACACAAACATGGCATTTGGGACATGCAGCCAAAAGTGTCCTGTTTATTGAGGTGTCCTCATTTCAGGGTGTCCCGATTAGAGGGGTTCCACTGTAGCACCTTGTCTCCAGGCATTCTCACCAAACACACACATATATTAAACCCTAGCCTCGTCCCCAGGCTCTCTTTACCCGCTCACCCACAAAAGTGAAAGAGAACCTGGGCTAATATAGCTAACCACTAATATGCACTGGGGGAGCCTGGGGACGAGGCTAGGGTTTAATATATGTGTGTGTTTGGTGAGAATGCCTGGAGACAAGGTGCTACAGTGGAACCCCTCTAATTAGGACACCCTGAAATGAGGACACCTCAATAAACTGGACACTTTTGGCTGCATGTCCCAAATGCCATGTTTGTGTACAATTTAACCCCTGAAATCAGGACACCTCACTAATCAGGACACTTCTGTTCCAAGGATGTGAGGTTCCACTTTATAACCTACATCATTCATTGAGACAAATGTTCCAGTACAATAAATACACTAATCGAATTATGTGGCAATTGAGTAAAGAATTTGTCTCTATGACAACCTTCCCTTGGGGCATAAAATATTTCCTACAATGATGATGTGTGACGTACCCTAGTGATAGGTAAACACACAATGATATTGTATGTCACTTATCTAATGAAGTAAATCCTCGTTAGCTATAGAGCAGAACTTAAAACTATTTCACACACCCACTGGACAGAAAATATTCCTCCCAAGAGATACATGATATTTTAGTAGTCATGCATCCTTCGATTATATATCATCTATGAATAAGTCTCTATAACAACCTGCCCTGAGGGCAGAAAATATTTCCTACCGTGATGATATGTCCTGGTCTCTATGAGTAAGAATGTACACACGCAATGCCTCGAGCTCCCCCCCTTGGGACAGAAAATATTTCCTACAGTGACAACGTCTCCTGCTCTTAAGGACACACACAATGGTATTGTATATACATCAGTCAGATAGGTAGATCTTCATATATTACTTCAACAAAACTCTAATTCGTACACCCATGGGAACAAAAAATATTTCCTGCAATATTGACAAGTGATCATGATCCAGGTGTATAGTCATCTGGGTTCTCGTTGACATACATACAGTGGAATTTCTAATCTCATAGACCCTTGGGAGAGAAAATGTCCTGATTTAGGAGTCAAATAATTATGGCGCTAATAGTGGGATCCTGTTAATACGGGTGGTCTCACTTTTGCTGAGCGTCGCTAAGTGACATTTTTTGAGTTCCTTCGAACATTGCGTTTTCCGCGAATACCATACGTTTTTTTTCGTAAGTGGCTACGTCACGAGCGTGATCTAACGTATATACATGAGAGGCGTGGCTAGGCTATAAAAGGGGGCTGCCGTCGCGAATGCTAACCAAAAATCTCAAATCAGAAAAGCTTGCAAGTAAACGGAAAGCTAGTTTTGAAAAGCAAATTCACTATGTCTGCATTGTACCAGAACTTACTCAACCTCTGTTCCCAAGAGGGCGGCACGATCAAGAGGATAGAAGGGAGACGCGATAGTAGATGCAAGTCCGTGTCTCTTCCAGTCACTACCTGTGCCCAGTACCTCGGCAGGTTGACTCAAGACAGGAAAAAGAAGCAGCGAAAGACTGTAAAGTTCCCCACTACGGTACTCCTCCAGCAGGCTATCATGGACGGAGACGTACAAGAGATGAAGCAGTTGATTAGCGAACATGGGACGTCTATCGTCAACGACCCCGAGCCAAGCAGCCTGTCTCCAGCTATGAGATCCGTGTTCGAGGGCCAATTAGCCCCTCTTCGCCTTCTGGTGGAAGCTGGTGCCGACCTGGCTGCAAGAGACAGCGAGAACTGGACAGTATTGCACGTCGCGGCAAGCATGGACGACCTAGAAGCAGCCAAACTCATCCTCGAGCACTGCAAGCAGTGTCTCACACACATTCGCAACGTGGATGGCGAGAGAGCCATCGATCTTTCAGAGAGCACAGATATGGCCCGGCTTCTCTTACAAGCCGACCTCAAGGCATTTCAATCCAGTGAGGACGGTTCAGGAGACGCAACCACTGAAGAAGGCGAGGCTGCTGTACTAGCACTCGTACGCGAGCACTTTGTCAACAACGGTGATTGCCAAGCTCTCAACGAAGCCTTGAAGAACAGTACAAGCTATGATAGTCTTCTCCACATGGCGGTCAGTAAGAACTACCCCAGACTGACTTCTTATCTTTTGGACAACAAACTTTGCGAGGTAGAGGCAAGGGATAGGAGAGGCTGGACCGCTTTACACACAGCCTCCTACTACAACTGTCTGGATGTGACAATTCTTCTCGTAAACAGTGGTGCTTCAGTACATTCGTTGGCGAATTCGTACGAAAAGGCATCAGATCTCACCAATCACGAACTAATTCGCTCTCTCCTTCAAGAAGAATATCTGTAAATTTTCATGTCATTCTGTATGTACCAATGTGCCAAGTCTGTGATGTCATTTATTTATTGTTCATGTGCAACTGTGTATCACTTGAAACAGGTCTTGTATTAACAAAATATTAAAAACTGACACATTAATTAAGTAATATAGTGCATGGCAAGTTAAATCTCAAATTACTTCAGATAAATTAAAAATGTTACCCAACAAAGAAATTCTATATAGTATAGAGGGTCCAGTGAGAGTTTGTGCATGAGATCACTACAATACAGAGATGTATAGGTGCTTCAAGGATCACTAGGTGTGTGTTTAATAGGTAGAAGGGAGGAGTGTCATTAGTGAGGTGTCCAGAAGGGAGGAGTAGTGAGGTGTCCCTGCTTAGTTAATGAATTGCCTTCTTCTGATCCAATATCTTCCAAGACAAGATCCTTTAGCTTCTTCACAGTGACTCCAATATTAGCATTCATCTCTTGCCGGTGCAGTATCTCGATAGTTACAGGGCCCAGGCACATATGCTTATGAATAGCCTAAGGTGGAACCTCTCAGAAGTGGGTGTCTTGATCTTTGGGAGGTTGAAGTGATTTTGAACAGGAAAGGGCAGGCTACAATCAATTAAGTGGCTCATTGTGTGCCTTAAAATAAGAACTGCTCTGGAGAGACTGTTTTCTACCAGTGAAGCAATAGTTCTAGATATTGTCCAGACTACAGTGATGACGTCTCCTGGTCTTAAGGAAACACACAATGGTATATTGTATATACATCAGTCCTGCTGAAAATATAGATCCTCATATATTATCAGCAGAGCTCAAAAACCCTTAATTCATACACGCATGGGAACAAAAACTATTTCCTAGCTTTCCCTTTGTTTGTAAGCAGTGTACAAAAATATATATATATATATATTGTTTTATATATATTGAGTCAAGGAGATCACCCGTACTAAACAGGATTACACTATTAACCCCATAATTATTTGACTTTTAAATTAGGACACTCCTCAGCATCACAGGACATTTTCTCTCTCCCAAGGGTCTAGATTAGAAAATTAGATTAGAAATTCCACTGTATATATATATATATATAAGTCAAATAATTATGGGGTTAACAGTGTAATCCTGTTTAGTACGGGTGATGTCTTTGACTTCATTTTCGCTGAGCGACATTCGAACATTGCGTATTCCGCGAATACCATACGTACGTGGTTACGTCACGAGCGTACTTGCCCATATATGATAGGCGTGGCTAGGCTAGCGTAGGCTATAAAAGAAACTGCCGTCGCCGAATGTTAACAAATCAGAAAAGCTTGCAAGCAAACGGAAAGCTAAGCAAATTCACTATGTCTGCATTGTACCAGAACTTACTCAACCTCTGTTCCCAAGAGGGCAGCACGATCAAGAGGATAGAAGGGAGACGCGATAGTAGACGCAAGTCCGTGTCTCTTCCAGTCACTACCTGTGCCCAGTACCTCGGCAGGTTGACTCAAGACAGGAAAAAGAAGCAGCGAAAGACTGTCAAGTTCCCCACTACGGTACTCCTCCAGCAGGCTATCATGGACGGAGACGTACAAGAGATGAAGCAGTTGATTAGCGAACATGGCACTTCTATCGTCAACGACCCCGAGCCAAGCAGCCTGTCTCCAGCTATGAGATCCGTGTTCGAGGGCCAATTAGCCCCTCTTCGCCTTCTGGTGGAAGCTGGTGCCGACCTGGCGGCAAGAGACAGCGAGAACTGGACGGTATTGCACGTCGCGGCAAGCATGGACGACCTAGAAGCAGCCAAACTCATCCTCGAGCACTGCAAGCAGTGTCTCACACACATTCGCAACGTGGATGGCGAGAGAGCCATCGATCTTTCAGAGAGCACAGATATGGCCCGGCTTCTCTTACAAGCCGACCTCAAGGCATTTCAATCCAGTGAGGACGGTTCAGGAGACGCAACCACTGAAGAAGGCGAGGCTGCTGTACTAGCACTCGTACGCGAGCACTTCGTCAACAACGGTGATTGCCAAGCTCTCAACGAAGCCTTGAAGAACAGTACAAGCTATGATAGTCTTCTCCACATGGCGGCCAGTAAGAACTACCCCAGACTGACTTCTTATCTTTTGGACAACAAACTTTGCGAGGTAGAGGCAAGGGATAGGAGAGGCTGGACCGCTTTGCACACAGCCTCCTACTACAACTGTCTGGATGTGGCAATTCTTCTCGTAAACAGTGGTGCCTCAGTACATTCGTTGGCGAATTCATACGAAAAGGCATCAGATCTCACCAATCACGAACTAATTCACTCTCTCCTTCAAGAAGAATATCTGTAAATGTTCATGTCATTCTGTATGTACCAATGTGCCAAGTCTCTGATTGTCATTTATTTATTGTTCATGTGCAACTGTGTATCACTTGAAACAGGTCTTGTATTAACAAAATATTAAAAACTGACACATTAATTAATACAGTGCATGGCAAGTTAAATCTCAAAAATTCCTTCAGATAATGTTTACATTTATAGCACAACAAAGAAATTCTATATGGCCTAGAGGGTCCGGTGAGGGTTTGTGCATGAGATCACTACAGTATATAGATGTATAGGTGCTTCAAGGATCACTAGGTGTGTGTTTAATGGGTAGAAGGGAGGAGTGTCTTTATTAGTGAGGTGCACAGAAGGGAGGAATGTCCTATTAGTGAGGTGTCCAAAAGGGAGGAATGTCCTTATTAGTAAGGTGTCCCTGCTTAGTTAATGAATTGCCTTCTTCTTATCTTCCAAGACAAGATCATTTAGCTTCTTCACAGTGACTCCAACATTAGCATTCATTTCTTGCCGGTGCAGTATCTTAATAGTTACAGGGCCCAGGCACACATGCTTATGAATAGCCTAAAGTGGAACCTCTCAAAAGTGCAGTGTCCTGATGTTTGGGAGGTTGAAGTACATAAATATGATTTTGAACAGGAAAGGGCACTACAATCAATTAAGTGGTGTGTGCCTTAAAAATAACTAAGGGGACTTGTTTACTACCAGTGAAGCAATAGTTCTAGACATTGTCCAGACTGTTTTCACAGTGGGTTCAATAGGCATTTCCTCTCTAGTGGGCAACATCCTTGACAACATCCCAACATCCCTAGCAACACCTTGATTCACAAGAAAAGTGGTTCTTGGTAATGTAGGAGGGAGTCTACTGTCTCACTGTGTCTGTCATTCTTTGACCAACCTGGCTACATCAAGTACAACATTATGTACACCACCAACACCTTCATTAACAAGGATATCTGGTTTCTTAATAGCAGAGCACATAGTCTACTGTCTCCATCATATATACTGGAGTATATGTGTTTGACCAACTTAGCATGACATAACATGACTGATGTACATAGCACACCATAGGGATGTCATGTATCATGGCATGCATATGCATGATAGATCACCTATAATTAACATGTCCACCACTTCTGACATATGGGATGTTCTATGGCGTGTAGGATTTACATACTGTGCTTTCTAGTAGGCGGACAGACAATGGGCTATATACTCACAAGCACTAAAGTTAGGAAAAACACATACAGCATATTTCAGCACCTTTGCAACAGGAGCCTGTAAACTACACACTGTTTCTAAGTGTCATTAGTACACAATGGCTTCAATGTATTGAGTGTGTGTGCATAGTCTGTGTTAGATAGCCATCTATGTACTAATGACACTTAGAAACAGTGTGTGGTTTATAGGCTCCTTGTGTTGAAATATGCTGTATACCCATAGATCACATATTACACAGATTGTATAAAAATGATGATACTGGAGTGGCAACAAAATATAGTTGTGTGCGTCACACACACACACACACACACACACACACACACACACACACACACACACACACACACACACACACACACACACACACACACACACACACACACACACACACACACACACACACACACACACACACACACACACACACACACACACACACACACACACACACACACACACACACACACACACAAGTAGTAGCAAAATATTAGTAGTAGAAAAATAAAGATCTGATGCATGCACACTTTCCTCCTGTGTGTACAAGTCCTTCAACCAACCCTAGCCTGTTCTCAAGGCTCGGCATCAAGTTCCCTACACTCTCTCCTGTACACGTTGTTTGGGTGGGATTCATTTCTCTTCTTTCGATGCATCTGTTAGCCAGTGTGCTATACACATGTTTTCCTATGAAATGTTGGAATATGAGAATAGCATACAGCTAGTATTGAAATGAAAAGGTCAAGGTACCAGTAATTCTATTATTGACATATCTCATCACATACCCAGACAATATGTATAATACTTTTGGTCTATGCAGTTTGTTGTGTACACTGCACAGCGTATGAACACATGTCCATTTTACTGCTACACCTTGACCTGCCTGTTTTCAAAATTCATTTGAGCCTCATTAGTTATCTATATGTGTACGTCTGACTACTTTAAACCCTGGGATATCATATTTCAAATGCAGTCAGACAGATTTTGAACTGCTTGTTCTAAAATTATTCATCTTGGCTGGATTAGTCAGGTGCAATTTGCATACACAAGAATATACATACGTCATCCAGATGTTAAAATTCATTTACAAATCCTTAATAGAGGAACTGGTATATATTCCTTAGTTGATTAGTTTCATGTATCAATGCATGTGACTACATACGTATGTGTGCTTGTGAATGTTTTACATCACAAATTTGCATACCTAAGTGTATGTACGTATGTACCAGCTGGCCAGTAGTAGAATCATCCAGATTAATACTATATATGGTACAGATACTATTACTATATATAGGGCTGTGTAGCTCAAACAGTGATGAAATTCATAGCCTGTGCTTTGTGATTGCTAATACACATACATGAGTGGTGTATATATGCAGTGAACAGTGTGTTTGAGAATGAGCTTTTGTTACATAATGGTGTTTGTGTCTTTGGAGCTGAGGGTTTGTTAGAGTGACACATAATTCCCCCCGACTCCTAATACTTTAGCTATCTTGTGAGAGGGATCGCAAAATGTGAACATTACTTCTGTGTATGTGTGTGTGTGTGTGTGTGTGTGTGTGTGTGTGTGTGTGTGTGTGTGTGTGTGTGTGTGTGTGTGTGTGTGTGTGTGTGTGTGTGTGTGTGTCATGTAGACTCAGTCATATCCAGGTGATTATCGGATCGAGTGTCTCTCAGCAAATGTTGCGACCAGACACAGCTGGTTCCTTAGCAGCTGTACTGTACACACACACACACACACACACACACACACACACACACACACACACACACACACACACACACACACACACACACACACACACACACACACACACACACACACACACACACACACACACACACACACACACACACACACACACACACACACACACACACACACACACACACACACACACACACACACACACACACACACACAACACAGTAACAGAATAGCGTGTTGAGTTACATCATGTATATACATACAAGGATCCTGAGAATGAGTACAGAATTGAAGTTAATTATAAGTATGTTCAATACGTATGTTGCCTGGACTTCACATACTGATATGTAGTGTGTACATGGTTGCTATGCCATTCAAGGACTTAGTCTATATTTCAAGCTCCTGATTTGTTCATGCATGTAGACTTCTAATTACACTCTAGATTTCCCATGAGTGATTAGTGTGAATGAAGAATTGTAACAGGAAGATCCTAAGGACACTCTTAAGGACATTCTACTTTCTCCATTTGTGGGTGCATGCACCAAAATATATGTCAGCACATCTGCAATGATGTGGTTCCAGAAGGTTCTGTTGTAGACTTTGTGTGCTTGTCATATCTAGACTTTCCACTTTTGCTGTCATATGCAGCTGGATTTTGGTCATCGCGTTGGTCGTCGTAACCGTGGAAGTTACCGTGACTTTGGTCTGGGCTCAGGGAGTGGGAGTGCTGGAGCCCACTTCTATCAGAAAGAGCTGGTTACATCATACTTATGAATAATTCAAGAGCAGTATCGATTTGTCATCACTGAGTATATATATATATCCAATTACATCATGTTATGAATAATGAAAAAGAGGAAGTAATTCACAGGAAGTTCCTTCCACCTATCCACACAGGCTGAACGGCCTTTAATATGCATTACATCATCATGATGCAATGGTTAGGTGATAAAATCAATTGTACTGGAGGCTTCCTGCTATCATCCTTTGGGGAAAATATTCTAAAGTAACTTCCCCTAAAACGCAGACTAGTCAGGTTACACGCTTGGCCATGCACATGCAGTGACACTCTTAGGACAGAAGAAAGCATGTCCTGATTAGTGAGGTGTCCTGATTAACAGAAGAAAGCATGTCCTGATTAGTGAGGTGTCCTGATTAACAGAAGAAAGCGTCCTGATTAGCATGGTGTCCTGATTATAACAGAAGAAATTTTCCTGACTAGTGAGGTGTCCTGATTAACAGAAGAAAGTGTCCTGATTAGCGAGGTATCATAATTAATAGAAGAAAGCGTCCTGATTAGCAAGGTGTCCTGATTATAACAGAAGAAAGTGTCCTGATTAGTGAGGTGTCCTGATTATAACAGAAGAAAGTGTCCTGATTAGTGAGGTGTCCTGATTAACAGAAGAAAGCATGTCCTGATTAGTGAGGTGTCCTGATTAACAGAAGAAAGTGTCCTGATTAGTGAGGTGTCCAGATTAACAGAAGAAAGCATGTCCTGATTAGTGAGGTGTCCTGATTCCTGATTAGTGAGGTGTCCAGATTAACAGAAGATATTAAGCATGTCCTGACTAGTGAGGTGTCCTGATTAACAGAAGAAAGTGTCCTGATTAGCATGGTGTCCTGATTATAACAGAAGAAAGTGTCCTGATTAGTGAGGTGTCCTGATTAACAGAAGAAAGTGTCCTGATTAGCGAGGTATCCTGATTAATAAAAGAAAGTGTCCTGATAAGTGATCGAGGTGTCCTCATAAGGTAGCTTGGGAAGAGTGTGATGTTTTTCAGAACGTGTCATCACTGATTAGTCATACATGGAATAGTTGGGTAATCCAGTTACACATACCAGAACATCGAACCAACACATCAGCAACAAAACATATTCCTGTGATCTCTGTTACTTAATTGTTTACAGTAAATACCACATGTCTTCTTAACAACAAACAATTTGCACAAGTATTTACGTACGTAACTTGTTAACAGAAATTATAAGTTAATTCTGTGTGCACTGATTTGCAACTTGATGTCAATTATAAAGTACGTACATATGTATGTGTGTAACAACACTTGGATACAGTGGAACCCCTCTAATCAGGACACCCTGAAATGAGGACACCTCAATAAACAGGACACTTAGCTGTCCCAAATGCCATGTTTGTGTACAATTTAACCCCTGAAATCAGGACACCTCACTAATCAGGACACTTTTAGCTGTCCCAAATCCCATGTTTGTGTACAATTTAACCCCCGAAATCAGGACACCTCACTAATCAGGACACTTTCTTCGGTCCCAAGGGTGTCTGGATTAGAGTGGTTCCATTGTATACGTATAATGTCCAGTGTTTTTGTTGGACTGAAAAGTGTCATATAATTAGTAGTGTCCCGAGTAGTGAAGTGTCCTGATTTCAGGGGTTAAATTGTACTCAAACAAGGATAGGAAAAGGTGTCCTGTTAATTGAGGTATCCTCATTTTAGGGTCCAGATTAGGGAGGGTACATTCCACTACAAGGAGAGTGATTGTGTTATGAACTAACAAGTCCATGTTGGATAGTCCATTACACATTTCACACATAACTGAGTGGAGGGGGAGTGGAGGGAATGTGCTGGTGTAATTAAATTTACAATTATAGATCTGATTTTGATTGTGTGTGCATGTGCATGTATGTGTGCATGTGCGTGTGTGTGCGTGCGTGCGTGCGTGAGTGTGTGTGTGTGTGTGTGTGTGTGTGTGTGTGTGTGTGTGTGTGTGTGTGTGTGTGTGTGTGTGTGTGTGTGTGTGTGTGTGTGTGCGTGCGTGCGTGCGTGCGTGCGTGCGTGCGTGTGTGTGTGTGTGTGTGTGTGTGTGTGTGTGTGTGTGTGTGTGTGTGTGTGTGTGTGTGTGTGTGTGTGTGTGTGTGTGTGTGTGTGTGTGTGTGTGTGTGTGTGTGTGTGTGTGTGTGGACATGTGCGTGTTTGTTAAACTACAGTTATATGGTCAAAGGAGGTAATATCATCACATACATACCAATAGCTTTGTCATCTCCCTTTGAAAAGGTTTCTCCACCATACATTCTTATATTTGGTGTTGTCAAGTTGCTAGCTAGTTAACTCCACACAACCTAGTGGGGCTACTTCCCAGTTATAGAGCTTGCGTATACTGGCACCTTTGAGAAGTCAGGAGTCTGTGTACATGTATGTATTCTTGTGGCTTTTATGTGTAATCACGTAAACCTGTAGATGTGATGTACCTAGATATGCATGGTACATGTATCATGTACATGTAAGGTTGTTGTGTTGCCATACCCACCAACATGTAGATGTTTGTATGTGCATCTATGCATCCATGGTAGAACTGTTCCACATATGCTACGTAGATGGGCAGGGCACTCATAAGCTAGTGATATAACATAACCCAATCAGTATTACAGTGGAACCTCTCTAATCAGGACACCCTGAAATGAGGGCACCTCGATAAACTTGACACTTTTTGCTGTCCCAAATGCCATGTTTGTGTACAATTCAACCTCTGAAATCAGGACACCTCTCTAATCAGGACACTTTCTTCTGTCGCAAGGGTGTCCGGATTACCACTGTATTATACAGTGGAACCCCAAGTTCTCTAATCCGGACACCTTGGGACAGAAGAAAGTGTCCCGATTAGTGAGGTGTCCTGATTTCAGGGGTCGAATAGTGCAGTAAATGAAGTGCCTGCTTTCTTCAGTGCTAGTTCTTAGGTGATGAGTACATTATTCGAGGATGGGGTGGATATTAACTGAACCATCACATGATTTCAAAGGGTCATAAGTCTATTCCTGCATGCTCATTGGTGAGTGTAAGTAGGCAGTTCACCACAGGATTCCATTTGCATGAATATATACTTCTATACATATATCTAGACTGGAACGAGCCAGAAATCTTCCATTGTGACCTGAAGGTTATCTCTCATATTACTACCGGATATATAGTACTGTTTTGTAATTGTGGTTTCATGCATTCACGACGACGAACGAAGCACATACTTCCGTCTACATCAATGACACGTGACTTGTTACTTAGTACTACGTATATTACACATGACTGTTTTAAGGTACATACACTAAATATTTCAGTATGGAGGGGGTTAAATTAATTGCAATCCAGCAGTTCAACATACTTTATCATTGACACAGGACTCACGCATGACTGATATAAAGCTTAATTGGTATGGAGTTAAATTATACAGTCTAGCGGTTCGACATATACTTTATCAAAATCTCGACCCAGATCGAAAAACAGATAGAAATATCTGTGATTAACTGACCACGAAGGTTGAACATGTACACACATATAAATATGTATACCTACGTGTTACGTGTCACCATCTCACATGGATCTCTAATTACATTATCTTATCAGCAAGCTTAAAGGTTAACAGCTGCTATATACAAATACATGCACATGATGAAAAGAATAATGTACCTGTATACGTGGATGCTTAACAGCACATCTACAGTACGTCAAGCTACTCATGCCTGAACATGTCACGTATATGCGTACACAATTTAGTTTTGGACAAAATATGTACGTACGTACAGCTGTAGGGCCTCTCTATAGTCAGGATGCCCTGAAATGAGGACACCTCAATGAACAGGACAGCAGGAACCCCTCTAATCAGGACACCCTGAAATGAGGACACCTCAATAAACAGGACAGCAGGAACCCCTCTAATCAGGACACCCTGAAATGAGGACACCTCAATGAACAGGACAGCAGGAACCCCTCTAATCAGGACACCCTGAAATGAGGACACCTCAATGAACAGGACAGCAGGAACCCCTCTAATCAGGACATCCTGAAATGAGAACACCTCAATGAACAGGACAGCAGGAACCCCTCTAATCAGGACATCCTGAAATGAGAACACCTCAATGAACAGGACAGCAGGAACCCCTCTAATTAGGACTCCCTGAAATGAGGACACCTCAATGAACAGGACAGCAGGAACCCCTGTAATCAGAACACCCTGAAATGAGGACACCTCAATAAACAGGACAGCAGGAACCCCTCTAATTAGGACTCCCTGAAATGAGGACACCTCAATGAACAGGACAGCAGGAACCCCTGTAATCAGAACACCCTGAAATGAGGACACCTCAATAAACAGGACAGCAGGAACCCCTCTAATTAGGACTCCCTGAAATGAGGACACCTCAATAAACAGGACACTTTAGCTGTCCCAAATGCCATGTTTGTGTACAATTTAACCCCTGAAATCAGGACACCTCACTAATGCAGGACACTTTCTTCTGCCCCAAGGGTGTCTGGATTAGAGAGGTTCCACTGTACCTTATAGCTTAGTTGGTAAGAAAGTTGTCTACAAACTGAGTGTTGTGGGTTTAAATTCCAATTCCAGAGGTATGTAGCCAATTTTCTTCAAAATGATGACTAGAGTTGAACTTATGCATTCAGGATTGCCTTTCTAAGCATCTCAAATCATACATGTAACCTTTGGTCTGCGCAGCCAAGGGTGTTGTTACTATAGCAATTCCTTGGAAGACTTTCCTTCTAAGGCATTATACGTGCTTGTGTACAAATTATCTCTATGGCAACAGCTGATCTCAGTATCCCGGCGCCGGCCATTACACTTTCACGGGAATGTACACACAAACTTGACGCAGCCTAACACTAAATATATTACTTGGGAACAATTAAATACGTAAGAAACAATTTGGTGAATTTGTACATGGTTAATTATAGGTTGGAGGGTGGCCAAGTATTAGTTTTATGTACAGCAGGGTTTTTAAGGGGGGCAATTCGCCCCCCCCTGAAAGTGGCTTTGCCCCCCCTGAGATGGGGTATGATCAATTCAAAAAACTTATATTTCCAAGTCACACTCCCTCAATTTTAGTAATTAAATTCCTGATTTTCCCTCCCTGAATTTTTTTTCTAGAAAATTCCCTGTACAGTGGAAGGTCTCTAATCCGGACACCCTTGGAGCAGAACAAAGTGTCCTGATTAGTGAGGTGTCCTGATTAGTGAGGTGTCCTGATTAGAGGGAAACGTTCCACCTATATATACAGTGGAACCCCTCTAATCAGGACACCCTGAAATGAGGATACCTCAATAAACAGGACACCTTTTGCTGTCCCAAATGCTACAATTCAACCCCTGAAATCAGGACACCTCACTAATCAGGACACTTCCTTCTGTCCCAAGGGTGTCCGGATTAGAGAGGTTCCACTGTACTCTATGTAAATTCCAAATTGGTACATTATATGCAATATGGTCTGCTACATATACTTGACTGCATGTAAACCTAATGAACCCAACCTTTCCCTCCCCTCTCCCCCTTGCTTTCCCTCTCCCACCCTCACTCCCACCCTCCCTCCCTCCTTTCCCCATCTCCCTCTCTCCTTTTTTTCCTACCGTCTGTCTGTTTGCAGTTTGTGTATGTGCATATGTACGGTGTGTGGTGTGCGTGCTCAGTTATTATTGAGGGTATAACATCTACATATGCTGACATATGTTCCTGCCTGATTGAGGAAGCAAACAGTAAGATGTGTACATCAGAAAACTGAAATATGATAGATAATTTGATAATCACTTATTATCATTCCTTTCTCATCACCCCCTTCCCTCTCTCCCTCCCTCCCTCCCTCCCTCTCCCTCTAATCTATCCAAACTCCCATTTCTCACAAGCTTTATAACAGAGATATCATCACCAATACTGTCATCACAGCTACGAAACTACAAACACACAGAATTTACACTAAAGAGATAAACAGCCTGATAAGATGTTAGTATAATATTACACGTGCACATACCAACTCAATATGTAGTTACATGTATTGATTTGGGCCGGTGATGATAACTTATATGCTACATAGCTTTTAATTAACCACAAAATTCTCAAAGTTTTAAAACATGATCTAAGTAGGTATAGTGTATCGATCATGAGTTAATCCCACACAGAATTAATTAATTTAGGTGTGGTTTAGGAATAGCATGTTTTTGTGTATCCAATAGTCCGGAGAATTAGAAGTGACAACATAGTGTGTGGGGATGGCTAGGATTACAGACACCTGAAGTATGAGTTAACACCTTGAAATGAGGCACTTTGAAATGAGGGCACTTTGAAATGAGGACACTTTGAAATGAGGACACACCTTGAAGGGCACAAGTACCCTGAAGTGAGGACACCTTGAAATGGACACCTTGAAGTGAGGGCACCCTGAAATGAGGACACCTTGAAATGAGGACACCTTGAAGTGAGGACACCTTGAAATGAGCACACTCTGAAATTGCATGAAATGAGGACACCTTAATGTGAGCACACTGTGAAATGAGGACACCTTGAAATGAGGACACCCTGAAATGAGGACACTTTGAAATGAGCACACCTTGAAGTGAGGACACCCTGAAATGAGGACACCTTGAAATGAGGACACCCTGAAATGAGGACACCTTGAAATGAGAACACCTTGAAATGAGGACACCTTGAAATGAGCACATTGAAATGAGGACACCCTGAAATGAGGACACATTGAAATGAGGACACCCTGAAATGAGGACACTGAAATGAGGACACCTTGAAATGAACACACTCAGCAATTGAGGACACACATGAAGTGAGGACACCTCGATAAACAGGACACTGCGTGCTACTTTAGCCACATTACCCTCCTGATCATTAGATCAAAGTCACCTCACTAACAAGGCATATCCATGTGATCAAGAGCAATAAGTATTACGTAACAATCACCACCTCCCACTCGACAACTCACGGGCCACCCAAAAAAAGGGTTAAAATTCGTGGGCACAGAGTAATATGATACAATATTACTTCCTTCCTGTACATATCACTCGATATACCTAACATGTGTGGGCTCTTCCTGAACATTACTGGATATATATATATATATATATATATATATATATATATATATATATATATATATATATACATGTACATGTATGTGTACTGTGTAACGAGTACTGTTGAAATATTGTCACACATATAATGGCATATCCTCTTTAGGGGAGTTTCAAAGTTAACCGGCATGTTGATGTTGTCAGGAAATACAATATTGTGTGCAAATATTACAGCTCTGAAAGGGTTAAGGTAAGGGTGATGTAAAGGGTTAATGATGCATGTGTGGAGGGGGGGTGTTGATGGTAGAGACACGTGTCCTGTGCAATCATGCAAACAGGAGCCTATATTCTGAGGCTTCATATTTCCGGGAGTGTGACTAGTACAAAAGGGGTTAAATACCTCCTACATTCTGAAGTATGGGGTTAAAGTGCACAGGATAACAAAGGGTTAAGGGAGCTCCCCTAATATTTGTACCTGGTAAATACCACATTTATTACCATTCAGTTGTTTGTGCAATACAAATAACATTATAGCTGTCTTAATAAAACAGAAAATTCCTTTTAATTAACCCATCCCACCTTGTTCTTTCAATAAATTTGGCCTTATGTATTAATTATATACACAAGTAGAAATGAAACAGAATACAAGAGTTTAAAGTTCTTTAATTTTAGCAATATTTTATGGATCATATGTTACAGGTATTTAACCTTGTTTGAACCAGTTGGTATTTAACCACATTTTGTTCGAGTCACACTCCTAGAAATGTACGTATATACGAAGCTTCATATTGTTAGGCTCCAGTTTGTATGAGTGGACATAGTACATTATAGTGTCACTTTCCACAGGAAAATGGCTGACTGTACATATTGCGTTTAACTGAGGGAGTGCTGAATCTCTGCAATGGCGCGTCTCACCATATCAAAAAATACGAATCCAGCGCTTTTTTGGTGAGTGGATCGAGCCCCACCTAGTGTAAAATTAGAACTGCGTACAACATTATGGTATGTACTGTGCGAGTCACATACATACATACATACATACATACATACATACATACATACATACATACATACATACATACATACATACATACATACATACATACATACATACATACATACATACATACATACATACATACATACATACATACATACATACATACATACATACATACATACATACATACATACATACATACATACATACATACATACATACATACATACATACATACATACATACATACATACATACATACATACATACATACATACATACATACATACATATACATACATACATACATACATACATACATACATACATACATACATACATACATACATACATACATACATACATACATACATACATACATAGAAAAATCGGCCATTGACACAACTAGGTGGGCTTGCTCTGCTCGCCAATTGATACACGTCCAAACAATCGAGTAATTCACTGGAAGAAAATTGGCTGGTGAAATAATGAATGGGTACACAGACCAGGGGTCCAGGGATGTGACTTGGAGGGATGACTATCAGCAATACGTGGACCAACCAGTAGTGTGGTTCAAACGCACTTTCACTTCCCCTGCCGTGAAGAAGGGGTACTCTCTCTTGTTGGACTTACTGGGAATGCAACGAGCCCCAAATTTCCCAATTTAAGGCGAATGTGAGGAAACGACAAGGAAAATATACAGTATAGATCCCACTGTCATACTACCTAGGAAATTGTACAGGAAATTTAGCCCAATACTGTTGATTTGTGCACAGGGAAATTTCAGTTTTAGTGTTGTGAATTAATTTAATTTACCTATTTATATATGCAAACCACACTTCGTATAAATTCTCATATACATGTTCATGCACACACACAACATCCTGTTGAGTATCTACTAATTCCTGTTACCAAGATCTAGAGTAAATAATAGGGAGGAAGAGAGTGTCTAACACACGTTAAGGTCTAGTATTAACTGCTCAGAAAGTTCACACGTGATGTAGATGTGTATAGTATAGCCTTCGTTGACTGCTGATAAGGTGTTTGTGCCTTAGAAAACGAGGAGGTACATGCAATACTGTAAATACCAGCACTTGCCAGTGGCCATGCACTTTCACTCTTTCACACTACCAATTTCTCAGCTACACATCACATGCGCTCTAGCAGAAGTTACGTCACTTTCTAAGCAGTTAATACTAGGCCCAAACGGGTGTTACGATACTCCTTCCTCTCAATTATATACTCCTGCCATTACATTTATGCAAACAAAGTGACAACACTCCAAGTATTTACAGTGTTTAAAACACAATAAATTCTGCATACACGCAATAATTATTTATTTATAGGTCATAGCTTATTTTGATTGCTTCTAAAGTTTCTGGTGCTATCTCAGCATCTCTTTGACTACTTAGTACTTCTAGTACATTACATAGGCCTGGGGGGAGGGAGGGAGGGAGGGAGGGAGGGAGGGAGAGAGGGAGGGAGGAAGGAAGGGAGGGAGGGAGGGAGGGAGGGAGGGAGGGAGGGAGGGAGGGAGGGAGGGAGGGAGGGAGGGAGGGAGGGAGGGAGGGAGGGAGGGAGGGAGGGAGGGAGGGAGGGAGGGGGGAGGGGAGGAAGGAGGAGGAAGGGACGGAGAGAGAATAATTTTGCTGGTAGTCTGTACTCAGTACGCAGTATATAGTCACCTTCTTTCTCTGTTTTACTGAGAAACATGGCCACTAACGAGAACCTTTGCACTCTCGAGAGATGATATAACAGATCTGCTGCTACCTTATACATTCCTACAGACACACAAACCAGTGGGTAAATATGTCTTGCCCCTGTAATCAAACTAATTTACCTCCTGGTATGAACTGTTCATCGACTGCTCTGAGGATGTTAGTCAACATTGTACCATCCAATTTGCTTGTGATAACTGTAAACAATACACAGAAGTAAACAACAACAACAACATGATGGAATTGACAACTGACTTTCTGGGAGCTGCTCAGGTGGAATCAGTTTCAGAAGCTCAGCGTAGTCCTCACTCTGTGCAGAACGTGGAATGGAATTCCACCTCTGAACAAACTCGTACGAAGTCTGAAAATAACAGTAAAATTTTATCACAGAATATGTAAGTCTATGTGTCAAGTACCCCTTACCAATCTCACAGCTGAAGGAGCGTTAGAATCACCTGATGCTCCTTGCTCAACTTTCTCAGTGGCCTCTGATGGTTCATTCTCAATACTTTGTGTTACCTCAGCAGTCCTTCTCCCTTGTGCTTTTGTCCTCATGTCTCCAGTATTCTTTTTG
Organism: Theonella swinhoei; assembly: GCA_963970385.1. NCBI lineage: Eukaryota > Metazoa > Porifera > Demospongiae > Tetractinellida > Theonellidae > Theonella > Theonella swinhoei. The sequence goes on from OZ019966.1 coordinate 557,767, forward strand.
CCTTCCTTGTCTTCCTCACCTCCACCTCCTTGTCTCCTTCCTTTCTTTTTCATACTGCTCTTCTTTCCCGACCCTTTCCCTCTCTCTCCCTCTCCATTATGGCCGACCTCCCTCTCCCCCTCTCTAACCTCCTTCTCTCCCTCTTCTTCATCTGAACTACCATCAACCTCGATGATTTTTATTCTCTTTCTCTCTCCTCCGCTTTGTTGACGACTCTCTTCTTGTTTCTGCGGTAAGAGAGCACCAGATGCACACACACACACACACACACACACACACACACACACACACACACACACACACACACACACACACGGCACACACACGGCACACACACACACACACACACACACACACACACACACACACACACACACACACACACACACACACACACACACACACACACACACACACACACGGCACACACACACACACACACACACACACACACACACACACACACACACACACACACACACACACACACACACACACACACACACACACACACACACACACACACACACACACACACACACACGGCACACACACACACACACACACACACACACACACACACACACACACACACACACACACACACACACACACACACACACACACACACACACACACACACACACACACACACACACTACCAACCTTGTAGTAAATTGTTTTATCGGCGGTCAGCAGTCTGGGGTTCTCTGTACTCTCCTCTCCCTCTCCTCCTACGGATAACAATTTCTCCACTGCTGATTTTCGAGTGTTAGTATTCGGGACCACTCTTTCTGCGACCCCCTTATTTTTAGCCTTCCCAGACCCCCTTTTTGCTCCACCTTTCGATTCATTTGGAGGGGAATTTTTCGCAGACCCCCTAGTAGCTGATTTGGCTGACGACTGACTTTTGCCCCCGATAGTTTTTGTACGGGGGGTCAAAACTTTGGTGGTTGTTTGGCCCCCTGTGTTCACCTGACCCCTAGTACTCGTGGGCCCCCGGGAACTAAATGGAGATGTCGCTTTCTTGGAACCCCTTGGGTCAATTTTGCCCTCCTTGGGGGGCGTAGTTGCATTAGCTTGAATTGTTCGTAGTTCCTTTTCCCACAGCTGTTTGACTATCTCCAGTTCCTTATTAGCAGCTGCATGTACATGTACATGTAAGTGTGTGTGTGTGTGTGTGTGTGTGTGTGTGTGTGTGTGTGTGTGTGTGTGTGTGTGTGTGTGTGTGTACATGTAAGTGACAAACAGTGTTGATATACAGTGGAACCTCTCTAATCCGGACACCCTTGGGACAGAAGAAAGTGTCCTGATTAGTGAGGTGTCCTGATTTCAGGGGTTGAATTGTACACAAACTTAGAATTTGGGACAGTCGTCCCGTTTATCAAGGTGTCCTCATTTCAGGGTGTCCTGATTAGAGGGGTTCCACTGTATACCAAAAGGGGTCCATATTTCAGGGGGTCCTAGCTGAGGGGGTCCAATTTTCAACCAGGAAATTCATAGACACAGGAAGGGTGAAAGACTGGCTTCCACCGGAATCGAACTCGGGGATCAGTGTCTGGAATTCCAGTGCACTAACCACTGAGCCACAACTCCCAGGCAAAATTCGGCCTCCCCACACCCTCTCATACACTGAAAGGTCTTTCTTCGGTCTGAGTCACCGATTCAACTTTTTTCTATCCACTAGTTGAATGCTACGCATTGTTGGCAAGCGGGAGAGTACACACGCAAAACTAGAAGCATTACAGTATGTACAGTGCCCGTCACAAAATAGAAAAATCGCCCATTCAGACCACTAGGAGGGCTTGCTCCGCTCGCCCATTACCAGACCAACTAAGGATTTTCAAATATTTTTGTGAAAGTGTATTCATAGCTCACCGACATTGGTGGAGTCATGAGTTAATAGGGTTAGCATGTCCCTCATTGCATCTTTATAACACCCCAATTCCTGCGAAATGACATTGTACTGTTTGAATGTACATACTTCAGTTTTGACTGACTTTTCTAGCCACGCCTCTCCTGTAAAGGGCTTTGATGTTGTCTGGTTCCAGTTCCAATGCTCGGGAACAGTCCTCCTCAGCTGCTGTAGGCTGCAAGGCAGGGAAGTAGCTATTACATACAGTGGAACCTCTCTAACCTTCGACACACTTGAGACAGGAAGTGTCCTGATTAGTGAGGTGTCCTGATTTCAGGGAGGCAAAACTACCCAAACATGGTATTTGGGGCAGCAAAAGGTGTCCAGTTTATTGAGGCATCCTCATTTCAGGGTGTCCTAATTAGTACCCTAATTACAGGGGTTATACCATACATTAACGTGTATGTGTATTTATTGACACACATTTCTCAACTTTAAGTAGCAAAAGGCTCTGTTGTTGTAGGCAGCTGCTCTGTCAGGAAACAGCTCGATACATTTGGAATATAAGCTCATAGCTTCTGTATATTCATCCTGTGATTGTGTGTAGGTGGGGGGAGGGAGGGAGGGAGGGAGGGAGGGGAGAGGGAGGGTGGAAGGGAGGGAGGGAGGGGAGGGAGGGAGGGAGGGAGGGGAGGGAGGGAGAGGGAGGGAGAGAGGGAGGGAGGGAGGGAGAGGGAGGGAGAGGGAGGGAGGGAGGGAGAGAGGGAGGGGAGGGAGAGAGTGATCGTGGATGATGGAGATGAATTTTGAATACCTTTTTTACATGTCTATTGCCCTTCGACTTATACTCATCATACAGCTTCTCAGAACTGTCTGCATCATGTGTGGTGTCTTCTGGTGCCGGTGTGGTATCAGGTGGTGTATGAGTGGTGTCTTCTGGTGCCGGTGTGGTATCAGGTGGTGTACGAGTGGTGTCTTCTGGCACTGGTATGGTATCAGGTGGTGTACGAGTGGTATCAGGTGGTGTACAAGTGGCATCTTCTGTGGTATCAGGTGGTGTCTGAGTGGTATCAAGTTGTGTCTGAGTGGTATCTTCTGTGGTATCTTCTGTGGTATCAGGTGGTGACTCAGTGGTACCTTCTGGTGCCGGTGTGGTATCAGGTGGTATCTGAGTGGTATCTTCTGTGGTATCGGGTGGAGTCTGAGTGGTATCTTCTGGCACTGGTGTGGTATCAAGTGGTGTCTGAGTGGTATCTTCTGGCACTGGTGTGGTATCAAGTGGTGTCTGAGTGGTATCTTCTGTGGTATCGGGTGGAGTCTGAGTGGTATCTTCTGGCACCGGTGTGGTATCAAGTGGTATCTGAGTGGTATCTTCTTGTGCTACAGTGGCATTAGGTGGTGTCCCAGCAGACTCAACTGGAGCTCTTTGCGTACCATCATCAGTTGCCTCACTTGGCTGTGAAGCATTAGTGTCCTTCAGTGGGACATCTGGTGGCCCTGCTCCACTATCAGTTCCCTCAGTCTCTAAAATGTCCCTTTGCGTCCGTGTAGACTTGCCTTGTGTCCGTGTGGCACCATCTGGTGTGACTTGTGCGACATCGCCAGCTGCCAAAGTTCTCTGCGCCCTGTAAGCATCGAGAACTCTATCGGCATCGGGATGAGGAGGTAACTTCAGTCTCCATTCCAGTCCATACAAATCCTGGAGGTGTCTTGTAAGACTGTGAATGAGGTTTAACCAAAAGGACTCATGGCAACATAGACCATGTACAGCACACACCCACACACCCACACACCCACACACACACACACACACACACACACACACACACACACACACACACACACACACACACACACACACACACACACACACCCCAACAGTTCACACAGTACTTTAAGTTTAAAGTGTCTTAGTGGTTACGTACACATGTACAATATTACTAGTTGAATGCAAAGCATTGTTGGCGAGCAGAGAGTGCGCACGCAAAATTAGAATCATGTATAATGTTACGATATGTACATCGCCTGTCACATATATATATATTTATTACCTAGCCATATTGCCCAACAACCTATTCTGCGTTGGGCAATATTTTCCCATATTGCCCAGTCAATTTTAACCAATTAAATTTCAGAGCGCATTGCGCATTACGCGTATTGTTAGCAACGAGTGAACGGTAAAATGGCGGAGTTTTAACACCAGGTTGAAGACGAGCTAGGTAATAAACAGCTTATTACGTGGTTTATCGGGCAATATTGCGAGTTATTGCACTCGTGTGTGAGTATTACCCTCACCTTCGGCTCAGGCAATACCTCACACACTCGTGCAATAACTTGCCATATTGCCCGATATCCCACGCAATAAGATATATATATACATGTATATATATATATATACATAGAAAAATCGGCCCGTTGACATGACTAGGAGGGCCCGCTCCGCTCGCCAATCACCATGTATATATAATAAGTACTAAACTATAGGGGGGAACTCAGGCATGGGGGGCATCCCCCCCCCCCCTCCTCCTCCTCCCTCCATATGAAACACTGTATACATACCGTGAGATGGCTTGCTGTGCCATGTGTACTGAGCTATCCACACGGAGAGAGAGGTGGAAGTCCATGTAGGCTTCCTTGTACCTGGTTACAACACAGAGTACATTTTATAGTGGAACCCTCTAATCAGGACCCCTTTAATGAAGACCCCTCAAATCAGGATCCTCAATTCAGGACCTCTCTAAGTAAGACCCCTCTAATCAAGACCCCGGATCAGAACCCCTCTAATTAAGCCCCCCTCTAATCAAGCCCCCTCTAATCAGGACCCCCAATCAAGACCCCTCTAATCAGGACCCCCAATCAAGACCCCTCTAATCAGGACTCCCAATCAAGACCCCTCCAATCAGGACCCCCCCAATCAAGACCCCTCTAATCAGGACCCCCACCAATCAAGACCCCTCTAATCAGGCCCCCCCCAATCAAGACCCCTCCAATCAGGACCCCTCTAACAAGATAGGCCTCCAACACACACACATTCAGTCCTTACTTCTCCTTCATTTCAAATGCAGACGCTCTTCTCAGGAGGGCCTTGAGGTTGAGAGGATGGAGTGAGAGGGAGCGATTGCAGTCATCGATACAGCGATTACACTCGCCCGTTTTCAGGAAACATGCCGCACGATTGTTGAGTAGAGTGGCCACAGAAGGAGCATGCTCCTTGTCACCTAGCAGGAGGGAGAGGGGGGTGGGTTAGGAGAGAGGGAGGGAGAGAGAGGGAGAGAAAGGGAGGGAGAGGGGGAGGGAAGGAGAGGGAGAGAGAGAGGGAGGGAGGGAGGGAGGAGGGGATAGGAGAAGATTAGACAAAGATTCTCTCCACCCTCTGCTACTTGTACACACCTTTTTCAAGTTGATCAATGGCCTTAGTGTATTGGCCGACGGCATCGCTATATTGGCCACTACGAAACATCTGATTCCCTTTCTCCTTCAACTGCTGCACATTAGGAGGGAGAGGGGGTGGAGTCCGGAGAAAAGAAGGCGTGGCTTGAACAAGCCGCTCACGTTCGTTAGACTCTCCATCAACTGTTCTAGTAGATGAATTCTCAACAGATGAATCAGTCTGTTCCACACTCGGTTTCCAACCAGCGACACCAGCCCTCTCTCTTTCCCCCTCTCTCTCCTTCCCATCACCCCCACCTAACCTCCTTCCCTTCTCCATCTTCTCTTCCACTTGCTTCTCTTCCTCTCTCTCCTCCTTCTTCCTCTCCTCCATCACTTTCAAGAGACCCTTTAACATCCTCTTATCCTGAGCCTCTGTACTCTCCTCTCCTTCTTCTTCACCACAATCCTCTTCAATGATATGAAGACGATTCTTCTTAACTCGACTATCGATACTGCCTGTCTTTTCGCCGTGCTGTTGCCGCAGTTTTCTCAACTGATCAAGAGCCTTTCTGTTGGAGGGATCAAGTTGTAGAAGACGCTCAAAGTCAGTAATAGCCTCTGTGTACTGCTTCAAGTTTGTCCTCGCTGTAGCCAATCTGAAGAGGGCTGTGCATGGATGCATACAGCATTAATTGAAGGAGTTCGACTCATTATTTGCAGTAAATTCAAAAATACACTACCTCCAAAGTCTGAGCATTTCATGCACAGGACTCCCTCCCTCCTTCCTCCCCCCTCCTCCCTCCTCCTCTCTCTCTCTCCCTCCCTCCCTCCCTCCCTCCTTCCTCCTTCTCTCCCTCCTTTTCTCCCTCCCTCCCTCCCTCCCTCTCTCTCTCCCTCCCTCCCTCCCTCCCTCCTCCTTCCCTCCCTTCCTCCCTCCCTCCCTCTCTCGTACCTTTCAAGTTTGTTGGTTCTTGTTCCAAAACTTTCGTACAGTCTTCGACAGCCTCTGCAGGTCTGTCTAGTTTGAGGTACATCAGTGCTCTGTTGTTGTAGGCAGCTGCTGAGGGGTTAAGGAGGATACTGCGTGTGTAGTAGACTGCAGCCTCTGCAATGTCTCCAGAACGGAAGGACTGGATAGGAGAGAGAGAGAGAGAGAGAGAGAGAGAGAGAGAGAGAGAGAGAGAGAGAGAGAGAGAGAGAGGGGGGGGGGGGGGGAGGGGGGGGGGGAGAAGTGTAGAAGGTAAACAGGGGAGAGGAAGAGAGAAGGTAAGGAGGGCAGGAGGGAGAGAGGGAGGGAGGGAGAGAGAGAGGGGGAGGGAGGGAGAGAGGGAGGGAGAGAGGGGAGGGAGAGAGGGAGGGAGGGAGGGAGGGAGAGAGGGAGAGAAGGAGAGTACCTCATTTCCCTTCTCCTTCTCATGTACGGCTAGCTTGCCTCTCTCAACCTCTGACAAATCTTTCTCTACAGGAACAGAACCACAGCATACAATCACCTTCTTTCAATAACAAGTCTCTATAAACTGTTCCACCCACAGATGTTCAGTCACACAATCACAGCAAAATTTCCGTTCGGTTACAGGGTCATGGACAATTTTGGGGGTCACAGTATGTTTTTGGCGGTCACAAATTGTAACCCCAGTAGTCACTTTAAAGGCAGGATTTCAACCAACAAGAGTCACTAGCTGAGCTACCGAGGCAGCTCAGCTGGTTGGACTGACTTTCACACACAAAGCAAAGCATCTCAACCAGGCAAACAAGTGGACTCAAACTTAGCATAAAGGAAGAGCACCATAATATCATTTACCACTTTCTGAGAGTACAGCTTTCACGCGAGTTGTCTTGTCCACTCTCCATCCTTCTCCTGTCGCTTCTCTCTCATTGTCCTGGTCTGCCTGTTCAGCTTCTCCATCAGCATTGTACTGGTCCCAGGATCGGAAATCAGTGGAGCCAATTCGCTGAGATTTAGTCGTAGTGTGGACACTTGGATTGGGGGCCGGCTGAGGAGGGAGAGAGGGAGGGAGGGAGGGAGGGAGGGAGGGAGGGAGGGAGGATGGGAGAGAGGGAAGGAGGGAGGGGAGGAGGGAGAGAGGGAAGGAGGGAGGGGAGGAGGGAGGGAGGGAGGGAGAGAGGGAGGAAGAGAGAGAGGGAAAGTGTGAGGGAGGGAAGGAGGGAGGGAGGGAGGGAGGGAGGGAGGGAGGGAGGGAGGGAGAGAGGGAGGGAGGGAGGGAGAGTGTGAGGGAGGGAGGGAGGGAGAGTGTGAGGAGAGAGGGAGAGTGTGAGGGAGGGAAGGAGGGAGGGAGGGAGAGAGGTAGGGAGAAGGAAGGAGCAGGAGCAGGGAGGGTAGGGACTGTCAATAAACAGGACACCTTTGCTGCACCAAATGTGTATTTTCAACTCCTGAAATTACACTTTCATTTGTCCCAAAGGTGCAAGCCATACAGTACAGTTTATAAACTCCCTATGTTGTATTTAACACACCACCAAATGGTCATAATTAAAGGGGAATCCCCAGGGAAACTCCTTCAAAGCCAGTAAGAGCACATTCACTACATCAAAGGTGTTGTGGGGTGGGTTCAAGTATCACTTCACACAGTACTGTTCTCAGAAATGTATTACACTGTATGTAGAGTCTCTGAAATTTGAATATTCCTGTACATACCTTGCCAATTAGACCTGACTTGCGTATGGGCGGTAGACCAAGACCGGCTAATATCTCTCTCTTTCTCTCTTCTTTGTCTCTCTCGCCATTCAGGTGAGCGGTGGAACTCTCAGTTAAAATGGTCTCCTCGGAGTGCATCTGCTGGGCCCAGGACTGGAGGGGGAGAGAAGGGAGGGAGAAAGGGTGGAAGTGAGTGAGTAACCGCATAAATTATCAGAGTTCCATGCTAAAGCTATGGTTGTGGTTTATCTAAGAACCTTGATTATATTCATCACTCTCTTCATCAGAACGCATCAACACTACAAAAGTAGGTCATGATAAAAAGTAAAGTTTTTTTCTAAGAATTTTCCAACCCTCCCTGCTCAGGGAAACAGCTGCTACATGTATATACAGTGGAACCTCTCTAATCCGAATGAACTTGCTTTAGTGAACTGTTTTATTGCTGATGATTGGAACATACACGGATTAAAGGCAACAGGAGTGTAACATTGAGTGTCCTCATTTCAGGTCCCCAATTAGAGGGTCCATTGTATGACACACACACACACACACACACACACACACACACACACACACACACACACACACACACACACACACACACACACACACACTACCCCACCTCCATGTCATTCTGTATCTCCTGTTGCTCTTCACTTGACAGATCTCGGAGTGTAGTTTTCTTGTTCTCCTTCAACAAGAGGCGGCTGGTTGGGTCCAGTTGAGACAGCTTCTCTTCCGTGAACTTTATCAGATCTGGAAACGTACCTTCTCGCCCAGACCTGTAATCGGGAAGGAGGTAGAGGAGAGAGTAAACTATGAGAGCAACATAGAAGCAGCTGTATAAGCTGTCTTATAAAAGCAACAGACCCGCTTTATTTTATATACACTGTACGAGAAACAATGCAAAGGTGTGCGTATGCATCAAAGCATCTTACCGTAAAATATTCAGCAGCTTTTCGACTTCTCTGGAGTCGGTGCAACCCCCGATGTAGCCGTAGTCGAGACGCTCCAGCGGGACGTCAGTACCTGCCGCCATACCTAAACTAACACCCGTCGCCATAGCCTCTCCACTTGTCGACTACTGCCTAGCTCAGCTCATACCATCCATGCATGCTGCGCTCTAAAAAGAATGAAACGCGCCCACTTTGCCTAGCCTCCGTAAACCCTCCGTAAATCATCGTAAAATTGGCAACGCGGCGTAAAAACACGTCTCAAATTTTACACAATTCAAAAATTTACTCCCCTAACAACTGCATACATTGTATATGTAGCGTATGCAACCAGTTGATTTTTTTTTGAGGTGTAGAAATTTTAACGGCCATGATTTAGAAGTCTCAGGTACTCCTGTAAAAAGTAATAAAGAAGAGTCAAGTAAAGGAGCAGTAGGTGTCTCTTGCTATTATATAGAGAGGTGTCCTCATTTCAGTATGTTCAGGCTTCAATGGAGTTGGGACCTGAAGATGTGTCCCTATTAGAGAGGTGTCCTCATTTCAGAGGGTGGTATGTACAGGCTTCAATGGAGTTGGGACCTGAAGATGTGTCCCTATTAGAGAGGTGTCCTCATTTCAGAGGGTGGTATGTACAGGCTTCAATGGAGTTGGGACCTGAAGATGTGTCCCTATTAGAGAGGTGTCCTCATTTCAGAGGGTGGTATGTACAGACTTCAATGGAGTTGAGACCTGAAGATGTGTCCCTATTAGAGAGGTGTCCTCATTTCAGAGGGTGGTATGAACTAACTCTTTGTTGGCCTGTGCAATCCTCTTAAGCATCCTATTTCCGGCAAGAAATGTTGGGATGCTTATGAGAGTGAGGAACTTCAGTGTGTCAAACATATTCTGTGGAAGCAAAGAAGAAATGGAGTTAGATGGCACACACACACACACACACACACACACACACACACACACACACACACACACACACACACACACACACACACACACACACACACACACACACACACACACACACACACACACACACACACACACACACACACACACACACACACACTCACCAACTGAACCCAAAAGAGATAGTATACTACAAAGATTCCTACGAAAAAGGAAAAAAGGAAAAAATCATCTGAAGAAAAAAGGAACAGCTATCAGTGCACTAACCTGCCAGTCCAATGTGAAAGATGAGAGCCCATATTCCCCCTGTTGTGAAACCTGACACATTGACACCTATTGCTACCCACTGTAGAGGGAGGGAGAGAGGGAGGGAAGGGAGGGAGGGAGGAAGGGAGGGAGGGAGGGAGGGAGGGAGGGAGGGAGGGTGGGAGGGGAAGCACAGAAGTTATTCAGATTCACAGTCCACAGAAATCACATGATTATCATATGACTATCACATGACTATAATGTAGTCTGCCACAAGTTCAACACAGAATGATGCTTATCTCTGCTGAGTGGAGAGGCAGTCAATAACTCTAGCACTGCTGGTGACAGAAAAGGAGGGAGTTGAGTCCCCTGTTCTGAAGAAAGCAGCTGTGCTCTCACAACTGATGTTTTCCCTTATAACACGGCCCACTAGGAATTAGCTAAGACCCCATAGCCATTATCTGAGACTAATCTTAACAACAAACAACATACAACAAAATGACAGAGATGTGGCTCACCAAGACAAGCAGAATGGCAAGAGGGCTGAGTACTAGAACAGTGAACGTTGAGGAGATGACTTTTGGTGGTAACTTCTCATCAGGACGAAACATGTGCTGGAGAGAGAGAGAGGGGGGGGGGGGGGGAGCAAGTAACAAGCTTACCAAGTCTCATGTGTCTACAGGTGTCTACAGTCACTAAAACCCTACACTCGTTAAATATACATGGAAAAAGGTGTGCACAGAGCAAACCAAGCCAACGGAGGACAGCTGTTTTGAGCTGGTTGGCCCTCATCAGCGCCATGTATGCCCAGCTGTTCTGGACTTACATCCCTAGTCAGGCATACCTCTATTGGTGGTTTGGGCTTGTAAGTGTAGTCTTCCTCTTGTGCTGAGTCAGTCGACTTCCCTGGAAACGCAAGATTGACTGTCCCCTAACAAAAGAAGAAAGGGTTTCTCTCCTTCAATCACACGAAGGTACTGTATATACGTAACCTACAATATCCCAGGAAAAGGAATTTTCCAAAGCAAAGTCTCCAATGATCAGTGCCTAGGAACAGACAAATTATCCAACACAGTTACAATAAAACTCATACGCCCATACACCAATACGCACTATGGAATAGGAACCAGACAGTCCGGCAAAGTCTACCGCAGCTGTTGCCATGTCGAGTTCAAAAGTGTACTGCAGTGTGTTCTTGTCGGCAGTGGCAACGAAAAATATTTCATGAATACCGAGCACGAGGCGAACAAATGCCTAAAAAATTGAAAAAAATTTTGACACTTCAAACTTGAGTATCTAATGAAATCAGGACAGCTGTGAATCAGGACACTTGCTGAAGGTGTCCTAATTGCAGTGGGTCTATCTATCAGGACAATCTGACCTGGTGAACTCGGACGGCCTTTCGAGTGTCTCTGTTTAAAAGTGTGAATTTCATGACTAATTTGGAATGTTGGTCTGCTTCAAGTGTTTCCTTACTGGAATTGGGGTACTCGAGACTGTGGAATGGGGAATGGGAGTATGGAAGAATGGTAATACGAAAGCACAGAGACACAAAGTTGACTGGTATTAAAACTCAAAACAAGTAGAGATACATGACATGACATGAATGAATGGAAACACAGGAATGCCCACGTATTGGAATGGAATGGAAACTGCTACAATGTACCTGACGGTCTTTGCTGCAGTTCCATGCTCTCTATCCACAAGCATTAGCTGGGCTGATCCCACAGTCACTTCGAAGCTCACTGTCACTTGAACCTGTATTAGCACATCCACATGACTGCTATCCTTCACATACATGTCACATGACATGTGAGGGACTCACCTGAGCATCACTTAGTTGAACTATCGGGGACTTGCCAGCTGCCTTTGAACTGTTTGAGAAAGTGAAATTTCGGGCATTATAGAGAGTTGTCCCCATTACTATCGACACACACACACACACACACGCACGCACCACACACACGCACGCACACACACACACACACACACACACACACACACACACACACACACACGCACGCACGCACGCACGCACACGCACGCACGCATGCACGCACGCACACGCACACGCACACACACACACACACACACACAACTTACCTAAACGTGAGAGCATAGATGCCAGGGTCAGTGACCTCCTTGAAGAGATCATAACTGAATGATCCTCTAATGGAAGGAAACAAGATAGTGAGAGAAGAGTCACGAGAGAGGAAGAGAGGGGAGAGGGGGGGGAGGGAGGGAGGGACAGAGAGGAAGAGAGAGGAAGGGAGGGAGGGAGGGAGGGGGGAAGGGAGAGAGGAGAGAGAGAGAGGGAGGAGAGGGAGTGTGTGTCACCTTTCAGCCTTAAGCTGTTTCTTCGGAGATGTTTCACGTCCCTCCTGGTCGGTAATGGTTTCCAGAGTTATGGAGAATTCAGTTGGTGGAGGGGACCCAAGGATAGTGGCGAGTCGAACCTGTCAGACATCACATGACAGTCACATGACAATCACACTATCCTCATGACACTTCCACAATCACATGACCTCCATGTGACTGTCACATGACATTACCTGGATATTGGGCGTGGTCTTGCTGACATAACCAGATGAAGACAACAGAAGAGAACAAGGCACGACGTACTGAAAATCAACAAGAAAATTGTTTTTGAAACTTGTGCACTTTTATAGTGGATGGTCTCAGAATTGGATACCCACAAGACAGGAGGCAGTGTCCTGATTAGTGAGGTGTCCTGATTAATGAGGTGTCCTGATTAGTGGTGTCCTGATTAGTGAGGTGTCCTGATTAATGAGGTGTCCTGATTTCAGGGGTTAGACAATTAAGGTGCCCCATTGAGTGTCCTGATTAGAGAGGTTTCACTGTACACTTTACCTCATTGTTGTTGAGAGCACTTGCAGCTGTTAGCAAGTGTCCCAGAGTGGTTACATTGGTTGTGAAGGCATTGGAAATAGGTAGTTGCCAAATTTAGTAGCCTGTTCCTATAAATAGAAAAGAGATTACATCATTGTAGTGATTTAGCAGTGGTAATTTACTGTGGTGATTGAAGGAGCTTCCCCAACTCTAGTTGCCAGGGCAAAGATTCCGGAGATAACAGTAGAAGTGGTTTCGAGTGTATCGTACTGAAGTGGAAGAAAAGAAGCACACACACTCATGTGCGCGCACACACACACACACACACACACACACACACACACACACACACACACACACACACACACACACACACACACACACACACACACACACACACACACACACACACACACACACACACACACACACACACACAGTGTACCAAGCCTCTCATGATCGGATATTGTGTCCACATGAAAGTGTCGTCTTAAAGACTTTCACTTTCACTTTCAGGCCACTACTTTTAGTAATCACTGAGGCACACTCCAATGCTCCCTCCTCCATCCCCTCCCTCCATCCCCTCCCTCTCCATTATAAAAAGACTTACAAAAAGTGACGATGGCGTTTCATCAGCCTGGGCTACAACATCCTGCAGGAGACAATAAACGTAATGTGCACTGGCAAATGGAGTGTTAGTAAGTACAGCATATTTTAGTACCTTGCAACAGGAGCCTGTAAACACACACTGTTCTAAGTGTCATTAGTACATAGATGGCGGTCGAACACAGACTATGCACACACAGTTGAAGATGTATTAATGACACTTCAACACTGTATGTGGTCTACAGGCTCCTGTTGCGAAGGTGCTGAAATATACTGTCCTGTTTGCGTACTTACTTCGATAAGTTCGAATACGCCGGACAGGTCGATGTTGTCTAGTTGAGCCGCAGTGAGAAAGGCAAGCGCTGAACTGGTGTGTGTATTGTGTGTGTGTGTGTGTGTGTGTGTGTGTGTGTGTGTGTGTGTGTGTGGGTGCGTGTGTTGTGCGCACGCTACGTACATCATAGGTACAGGTAATATGTTAATAACTAACTTATAAATGGTCTCCTCGTTATCAATGATGGTCATGATGGAAGATAAAATCGTCTCACTATTAACTGCAAAAAATTACTTTCACAAATCTAATAATATATCGTAGGGCCACAAACTTGATAATCCAAGATTGGTCTTGATTGAGGTAATATGATAAAGAGACTCCATTGTCAAGTCACCCTCCATAGACTGAGCCAAGAATGTCTCAATTTCTGATTTCTTCTCAAGAAATTTGGAACACACGAGCTGTCAACTGCAATTGATGATATGTGAAATAGAGAGAGAAGATTGGAGGTGTCAAGGTGAGACCAGGAAAAACGCAGGCATTCTTCTTGAACTGGGGAGGGGGGGGGGGGGGGAGAGAGGGGGAGAGAGAGAAGGGGAGAGAGAGGGGAGAGAGAGAGGGGGAGAGAGAGAGAGAGAGAGAGAGAGAGAGAGAGAGAGAGAGAGAGAGAGAGAGAGAGAGAGAGAGAGAGAGAGAGAGAGAGAGAGAGGAGAGAGAGAGAGAGAGAGAGAGAGAGAGAGAGAGAGAGAGAGAGAGAGAGAGAGAGAGAGAGAGAGAGAGAGAGAGAGAGAGAGATGTTCAATGATGACATCATTGCTACCACCTAAGAGGTTCATGGCCACCATTGCACTACGTGCGCCTGGGTGTGGTCAACCCAGTAGGCACAGGTGGCATGCCTCCCTCCCATCATGGGTTGGTTTGAGAACACGAGAGAGAAGGGAAGAGGAAGCAAGGGAGGTAGAGTTTCTACACCCAAAAGGAAAATGGCTCCAAACTCACCGCATCAGTTTTATCTGTAACTCCAAGTGCTTTGAGTCCTCTCAACGCACCATATGGTACCGACACATCATCATATGGCTCTGATGCCAGTAACAAATTTCTGTAGAAAATTATTCAAATTTGAACAGTGTTCATAACGTATTATTAGAATCCTGTACCGAATTCTAGCGAGATCGTGGGCTGAGAATACGTCTATTAATGATTGCACTTCGTCTGATTCTACAACCACTGACAGGCACAGTAGTAGTGCTGTGTGCGGAGAGAGAGAGAGAGAAGGTAAGCCAATGACCATTGCCAGGAATGATCCCACGGCAGGGAAACGATAAAATTATCCCGTTTGTAATCTGTTACCTGTCGAAGTTAGGAGGAACGAGGAGCAAATTTGCATTCTTTCAGGCCCTAACTTATACACGTGCGCGATCGGTCAGGGATCACGTGATCTTTACTCTAATTAGTGCCGCCCCTCTAAAGTAGGTGTTGCTAGTTCAAGATGGAGTTGACTCGCTGACAGTTTCGTGGGCAAATGAAACTCTCGATAAATTCCTAACTCTTCTTGAAAGGGCCATGCGAGAGCCATGGATAGTACTGAGCAGAAAATATCCAAGCGAGTTGAACGGGAACTCAACCAAACCAAGGTTGTGGTTCGTCACCTCCCTCCAGATATCACCGAAGAAATATTCCTCGAGAAATTCTCCCCCCTCCCTCCTGAAAATTTCACCAACCTCTATTTTGCCCCCGGGGATCCTGACCTCGGCCCCCAAGGTTGTGCCCGGGCGTACATAAACTTTACTGACGAGACGGCAATTCTGTCCTTTCGTGACCAATTCGATGGCATGGTTCTCGAATCTCAAAAGGGGCACTCGTATCGGGCTCTTATTGAATACGCTCCTTTCCAAAGTGTTCCCAAAAAGCCTCGTAAGAAACTTGACTCTCGATGTGGGACGATGGAGCAAGACGGCGATTATCAATCATTTCTTCAAAGCCGCGAAGAAAGAACACCCAGTATGCCTGCAGTTGATTTCGAGACGTACATGGAAGAGTTAAAAGCAAGTCAAGTCGAAGAAGTTCAAGTAACACCACTTATTGCCTACCTTCGTACCAAAAAAACTGCCTCGAAATCTTCAAAAAAGAAACAAGTTTTTGTTGTGGAGAAGAAGAAGAAGAAATCTACGGAGAAGGGTAAAGAAGGAGGTAAGGTTAGAAGTCGGTATGATCTGGATGACAAGGAAGTGAGTAGGAAGGACAATGAGCAAGTAAAAGTGGGAAGGAAAGTTGATATGGATGCAGAAAGAGGTGGGGGTAGAGGAGCCGCAGAGTACAGAAAGTCAAGTCAAGGATCGGAGAGGAGCTCGCTGGAAGTACAGAAAAATGGAGACCTGGGAAGAAGGGATAGGGAGAGGAATCGTAGTGGAGGTTCACGCAAGCCGGATCGTGCGCTCTACGCACCGAAATCACGAGATCAACGTTCACAGGGGAAGTCTCGGAACCAAGAAACAGCTGACATAAGCTGGTCAGATGACGTCAAGAAACCTCACCTCAATAACGACTCTCCACATACTAGTGACAGACACTCATCAGGATACGACTATTATGCTAAATCGAGCGATTATTCTCGAGGGAGGGGGAGAGGGAGAGGGAGAGGGAAAGGACGAGGAAGAGGACGTGGGCAATACGCTTCACATGAAACCACAAGAGCAGCTGCAAACCACTGAGTGAAACAAACCTCTCAACGTTTGAAATGCAAACAAGACACAAGTAAGTACTGTTAACTCATACCTGCAGACACTGGACACGCTAAATACAATAAAATTGAACCAAATGACCCCTTCAACTCCAGTACCATCAGAAGATGTGTTATTCCCAACTTGTGGATCGAGACAGAGAGAGAGAGCAGAAGATGTGGAGGAAGGTTGTCTAAAGATGAAGAAAGCTTCAAGTACAGAAGAACCAAAACAATGTGTAGTAGTTTGTTAGCATGTAATATGTTTGCTGTCATATACGGGGTTGTACGGCGAGTATACGGGGTTGTGCGGCGAGTACACGGGGTAAATTCGCGCGCGCGCGCGCGCGCTTGATGTATAATTAATTACGCGTACGTACTACGTCATTTAGATGTCGTCATTCTAATTAGTCGTCAACAATCTCTGGTACAGGGGTAATGGCGTATCAAGGTTACGGGCAGGCTCCAGGATATGGACCTCCACAGGTTTGTGATGACTATAGTGTAGCCTGACTACTCCCCCTCCTATTAATACACTGTGTAGAGTTGTGGGGGGGAGTACAGGAGGTTATAAGTGTACCTTTCAACGTGTATCCTGTACTGCAGGGATACCCTGGGCAGCAGCGACCACCAGCTGGTTACCCAGGGCAACAATTACCACCTGCTGGTTACCCTGGGCAACATCCACCTGCTGGTTACCCTGGGCAACGACCACCAGCTGGATACCCTGGGCAACAGCCACCACCAGCTGGATACCCAGCTGGTTATGGGCAACAACCACCACCAGCGGGTTACCCTGGGCAACGACCACCAGCAGGTTACCCCGGTTACCCTGGACAACAACCACCAACATCTGGTTACCCTGGGCAACAACCACCGACAGGTTACCCTGGACAACAACCACCAACATCTAGTTACCCTGGGCAACAGCCACCAACATCCAGTTACCCTGGGCAACAGCCACCACCATCCGGTTACCCTGGACAACAGCCACCACCTGGACAGCAACCAAGTACACCATCTTCACAACATGTTTGATGTTTCAATTCGTCCCTTCCCCCCCTATCCCCTCCGCAGGTGCCCCTCCTTCCCAAGGCTGTCCCCCTGGCGTGGACCCCACAGTGTACTCCTGGTTCATTGCCGTGGACACAGACAAGAGTGGTGCCATCACAGCCACTGAGTTGCAACAGGCATTGACAAACGGAAATTGGTCACACTTCAACCCCGAAACCTGCAGACTTATGATAGGTACGTAAGAAAATCTTAGCCTTGTTGTTTTTGAAGTCCATAAGTATATACATGTACACACACACACACACACACACACACACACACACACACACACACACACACACACACACACCAACAGGTTTATTCGACCGTGATAATAATGGTACCATTGACTTGCAAGAGTTCCAGCAGCTCTGGCAGTACATCAACCAATGGAAGGGAGTGTTTGACCGCTACGACCGAGATCGCTCGGGCAACATTGATGTCAGTGAACTCCACACAGCCTACACCGAGATGGGATTTCGAGTGTCAATGCAGTTCTGTCAACTGGTGATAATGAGATTCGATCGAATGGCACGAAAGAGCTTAAAATTCGATGACTTCATCCAGAGCTGTGTTATGCTCCGATCGCTCACAGACGCATTTCGAACAAGAGATACTAACCTAAATGGCATCATTACTGTCAGCTACGATGATTTTATGACCATGGCAATTTCGAACAAACCTTGATTACATCATCCCAACATGACAATGATGTCATTAGATAAGTGACTTCCACTTTCGAGTTGATGTGTATATATAACCAAGTCCATATAGTTTTTGTACCACGTGTAGAGTGATTTAAAATATGCTAACTTTGTAATTGGGTGAGTGGGAGCAAGTATCTATATTAAACATAGCTAGCAAAATATTAGTTGAATATTAATGCCTGATGGCGAGCAGAAGAGGCAAGGCCGGTTATGTTTGCGCATAGCGCACGGGCAGCCCAGGGCCAGAATGCATCATCTGCTACATACATGAATCCCGTGCCAGCAGTACGACTAGGTGGGCTTGCTTGGCTCATCAATTATACCCTATATAATATATATCTTCTATAACAATATATATACATGTTGCTAAATTTGACTAACAGTATATCTCTAAACTTGGGCATTATTCATCACTTTTCTTGATTGCAGCCTGTATCTCCTGCCAAACGTCATCGGGTTTCTTGCTTGCATCGATTGAACTGTGGAGGTTAAGCTTGCTGTAGAATTCCACCAGAGGTTTGGTCTGGGCATGGTAGGTTTCTAGCCGCTTTCGAAGAGTCTCTTCATTGTCATCCGATCGACGAATTAGATCTTCACCAGTAACCTGTGTGAGTTATTCAGCTAGTCAATCAGGACACCCTGAAAGTAGTACAGTGGAACTGCTCTAATCAGGACACCCTGAAATGAGGACACCTCGATAAACAGGACACCTTTAGCTGTCCCAAATGCCATGTTTGTGTACAATTCAACCCCTGAAATCAGGACATCTCACTAATCAGGACAACTTTCTTCTGTCCCAAGGGTGTCCGGATTAGAGAGGTTCCACTGTATCCCACAGCAATTTCTGATCTAAGAACTTACATCATCTTTCATGGGGACTTTTGGAGGATTGAAGGTATCATGATAAGTTCTACCACTTGCCTGATGAAGGAGGCTATAGAAAAGAGAAGATGTGAATATTCTTGGAAATATGAATGTAATTAGCGTCCTGTAACTGAATATTTCCTATTAATTCCTTACAAATTGCTTACCGCCCAGTTATTCTTTTTACGAGTAATTCGTCGTCCATAGAGAATTCTATGACGCGATCCAGTTTCAGGCCAGAGCGCGCCATCACTTCCTGGAGCTGTACGAAAAACGATGATGTAACGGTTATAAAATGTAGAGTATGCGCAACTACTGTCGCGACCGGCCCTGTGGCCCAACGGATAAGGCATCTGACTACGGATCAGGGGATTCCAGGTTCGAATCCTGGCAGGGTCGCTTTTTTTTCTTCCTAGCCATCGCTTTTTTCTCACCAAAATCTACCACTTTTGTTAATTTACTGCTTACCAAAATATTTTTACAAATTTCTCACCATTTGTGCTTGTTTTACGTTGCGAGGAAAGCCGTCCAATAGAAATCCTTTCTGACACTCGGGCTGTTTGAATTTTTCCTCAATCATTTGACCTATCAGAGCATCGTCAACTAGCTTCCCAGCATCCATTACTTCTTTTACTTTCTTGCCCAGAGGTGAGCCAGACGCTACAACCGCACGCAACATATCACCTAAAATGAAGAAACAGCAAACAAATTGCGTCATTTTACCGCACAATGACATCATTTCATTTCACGGCACTTTCAAAAGAGAATAGTTTGATTGATGGCCCACAATATGGTATTTTGTACCTCTGAAATCAGGATACCTCACTAATCAGGATGCTTCCTATCACTCCCAGTACATAACCATTCGCTCTATCAGTGTTTGTGAACATTGAGAACAAATTGGTAATATAACTCCTACAACACAAGCCCTAAAATACTCATTCCATACCTCCCCCACACACTGACCTGTTGAAAGATGCTTTATACCATATTGCTCAACAAGTCTCGGTGCCTATAAAGAAATGAATATTACACGAAACATCGTAACACTGACTACACTATACAGTTATGCACCATCTTTTGGAAACGAGCAGTACGTCAAGGAATTACTCTTTCGCTTCTTCCGGTTTGATATTATACAGTTTATGTACCGTTACCTGTGTGCCTTTTCCCGCGCCTGGAGGACCGAGAAGAATCACACGCAGTCCCTCACTAGTAACGTCAGTCATAGCTGTGTTCCTCACCCACCCGCTTCACTAGAATGGAGGTCGAAGGTCAAAAGGTCAAAGAACATCTTGCGTGAAATATCCAGTTGCGCGCGCGAGACGGGTATATTATTACGTTTTATTATGTATTATAACGTCATTAGAAATGCAGTGGAGAGTGGCAAAGTGGACAGTTTCTGAATCTCCTAATTTCATATTCGTAGGCTCGATGGTGGCATGTAGGACACATCCAAGAATGGTAGTCAAGGAGATGCTGTCCGGTTGCTATGCACATTGGGACACACGAATGGCAGCTGGGACACATGTGGGTCCTGTGTGTGTGTGTGTGTGTGTGTGTGTGTGTGTGTGTGTGTGTGTGTGTGTGTGTGTGTGAGAGAGAGAGATATCGAGGCTACTACTATGGTGAACTCACCATCCGCTGATGATGGAATCACATCGTGGACACTGAATCTGATTGGTCACTGTGTCCCGTGGAGTGTACCTGACAAGAGCAAAATAGCCAATACTGTAGTTTCGTGGTGAAGGTAGAAGATAACTTACTTAGTGAATATAGTGACTGAAAGCTCTTCAAGTTGCTGCTTCCTAGCCTCAGTTAGCTCTCCCAGTGTTTCCAGTTTAATAAAAGCCTGTAAATGAACAACACAAATTTTTTGACCTTCGTTGCCCGTTGAGTACATGTTTTCAGGACGAAGACGCTCCAGAGGTGAGATCTCGATTAACGGATACACACACACACACACACACACACACACACATGCACACACACACACACACACACACACACACACACACACACACACACACACACACACACACACACACACACACACACACACACACACACACACACACACACACACACACACACACACACACACACACACACAGACACACACACACACACAGACCCGTAACCCTTGCTCCACATGCATGCTGAGGGTTAATTACACAAACATTGAGCTGCAGGTATCAATATACTGTAGTCCAATTAACCTTTGATGCAATTCCGTAGGCACCACAGAGCAGGCCAGACAGGGCCAGGAGGCAGTACAGATCACTGACTGGTAATATGTCTTCAAATTCTCGTAGATAGAGAGCCTGGATATTGAAAATGAAACTTAAGAGTCAATTAAGTGATATATTACAGGGGACTTACTATTTTGAGGCTAACTTCAGATGATCCATTGTGCAGTTCTTTTTGGGCAAGGATGAAAAAGTGGTATGCCTGCAGAAGAAGAAAAATATGCACTGAATTCTGGTGGCATATCCAAACTTCTTCCCTCTCCCCCCCCCCCTCTCTCTCTCCCTCCACAAACCTCAGCACCTCTCCATGCATTGTCTACCAGTGCAGGGTCGGTCGAACCAGAGAAATCATCCTGTAGCAAACTAGCCAAAGTAGCCTTCACCTACAAGGAAAGTAAGTCAGGTAAACATGTGATAGGAGTATCACGGCCAATATGTATACCTCTTCTTTCCTGTCAGGGGTAGAGCCTGGGGCTTTGATTTTCGGTTTAGCTTGTCTCTTCATCTGGTCCTGGTGCCGTTCAATCTTTAAACAGAAGCTATCCTCGTTAACGCAGCTTGATTAAAGGGGTAGACTTATGGAACTTACCAGCAGAGCAGCCAAGACATATAGCTTCTTTATCTTCAACAGACTAACCCCTTGACTGGATGCCTTTTTAGCAGCCTACAGCAGTGTTAAGTGTATTATGGTCCTACTGCTAATATAGCTGGTGTGTTATGTACCTCTGTCAGAAGGTGAGCTGCTTTTACCAACTGGTTGGCTTTCCGGTAGCTGATAAATGGTTACATTAAGGATATGTACAACACCTTCTGAAATGAGGACACCTCTCTAATAGGGACACATCTTCAGGTCCCAACTCCATTGAAGCCTGTACATACCACCCTCTGAAATGAGGACACCTCTCTAATAGGGACACATCTTTGGAGGATACAGTTCTACTGCACTCAGCACATTGTCTTTATTGAGAAGGTGGCTAGCATATTTAGCCAGAAGACCATCAATATCACGAGAGTTGTGCGTCTTTGCGAGCAGAATTGCCTTATCCCACTAAACAACACACAAATACAATCAAACG
Organism: Theonella swinhoei; assembly: GCA_963970385.1. Lineage (NCBI taxonomy): Eukaryota > Metazoa > Porifera > Demospongiae > Tetractinellida > Theonellidae > Theonella > Theonella swinhoei. Next base: position 580,150 of record OZ019966.1, read on the forward strand.
ATCACGTCATTTGGGGAATAGAGAGTACACAGATGTGGGGGTTGGGGATAGAATTAGTAGTCTTAATTAGAGGGGTCACCCCTAATATATAATCCTCACATGATGTAGTTCCACACAGCAGTCAATAGCTTCATTGAGCATGTTCACCTGCAAACAATAAAAGCTGTTACCATCTTGGAATACTAGATAAACTAGTGAAATGCTAAACATTGTTAGAGAGCGGGAGAGTGTGCACGCAAATTAGAAGCATGTACGGTATTACGGTATGTACAGTGCGGGTTACATATATATATAGAGAGAGAGAGAGAAAATCACCCGTTCACATCACTAGGAGGGCTCACTAAGCTTGGCAATAATAGTACCTTGATAAAAGCATTAACTGCTTGGTCAGTCATTCCAACGGTCACAAACATGGTAGCAAGTTTCTGAGGAGTAGAAAAAAATCATCAGATTATCCTCTGAAATGAGGACACCCCTCTAATAGGGACACATCTTCAGATCCCAACTCCATTGAAGCCTGTACATACCACCCTCTGAAATGAGGACACCTCTCTAATAGGGACACATCTTCAGGTCCCAACTCCACTGAAGCCTGTACACACCACCCTCTGAAATGAGGACACCTCTCTAATAGGGACACATCTTCAGATCCCAACTCCATTGAAGCCTGTACATACCACCCTCTGAAATGAGGACACCTCTCTAATAGGGACACATCTTCAGGTCCCAACTCCATTGAAGCCTGTACATACCACCCTCCAAAATGAGGACACTACATGAAGGTGACATACGGGAAGAAGAGGGTTATTTTCCGGAAGAGACTCGGAAAGTTGTTCCAAACGATCATAATCTTCCAAACTGTAATAACACTCTGCCAATCTCTGGTGGTTGTGTCCCTGTTCATAATAGGTGGCTGCATGACTCCTGTAGTGGGGTAGAGAATGATTGGTAGAATCTTGAGAAGGAAAAAAATGAGTGAGGTGTCCTGATTAGTGAGGTTTCCTGAGTACTGAGGCGAGGTGTCCTGATTAGTGAGGTGTCCTGATTAGTGAGGTGTCCTGATTTCAGGGGTTGAAAAGTACACAAACATGGTATTTGGACAGCAAAGGTGTCCTGTTTATTGAGGGCTCCTCAATTCGGGGGGGGGGGTCCTGATTAGAGGGGTTCCAGGGAACAGGATTCTAACTGATAAATCTGTTTATTGAGGGGTCCTCAGTTCGGGGGGTCCTGATTAGAGGGGTTCCAGGGAACAGGATTCTAACTGGTAAATCTGTTTATTGAGGGGTCCTCAGTTCGGGGGGTCCTGATTAGAGGGGTTCCAGGGAACAGGATTCTAACTGATAAATCTGTTTATTGAGGGGTCCTCAGTTCGGGGGGTCCTGATTAGAGGGGTTCCAGGGAACAGGATTCTAACTGTTTATTGAGGGGTCCTCAGTTCGGGGGGTCCTGATTAGAGGGGTTCTAGGGAACAGGATTCTAACTGATAAATCTACCCCCTAAACCACCATGGCAGGAGTAGCCTCAATGGAAGACTATTGTACGTACTCAGTCCTTTAGCATACCACTTTAGCCTGTCAAAGTAGTAATCACCAATTGTGTTCCAGGTTTGAACCAATAGCGTGTCGTCGCCAGCTGAGGGGGGAGAGAGAGAATACGTTTCTTAGACTGAGTGTCATGTATAGTGGATCCTGATTGCCACGCCCACCTGCTCCTCCCCCTTTCTTGAGGAGGTTAACGACTTTAAACCAATCGCCGAGTTTGATGCGTAGATCGACGGCAAGATTGTGACAGTCGAGTTCGAGGTACAGTCGTTCGGCATCATCAAATTTTTGGAAGTAGGATGCAATTTGTGCTTTTTGTTTTACCTCTGACTGTAGAGAGGAGAGAGTAATGAGAGAGAGAGAGAGAGAGAGAGAGAGAGAGAGAGAGAGAGAGAGAGAGAGAGAGAGAGAGAGAGAGAGAGAGACCCACATCCAAATGATGGAGTTGCTTGACAAAACGAATCCCCTGATAGTCCTTGCACTTCACAAATGCCTTCTCGGCCATTTCAAGTTCCAACTCCCCCAGTGCTGCCTCCGCCAGTAGTCTCCTGCAAGACGACTCAGTCAACAGCCACATAGGACCAAGAACTCGTTCCCATACCATAGCCTGGGATGTGGGTTGTCGTCAATAAACTGACAAGTGTCCTGTAGGCCAACAGTCTCCAGCAGCTTCCTAGTGTCACGAAGACTCTGAGGAGAGGGGGAAGGAACAAGGATGCCTCAATAAACAGGACACCTCCCTCATCCCAAATACAGACACTCCTTCTGTCTCAAGAGTGTCCAGATTAGAGAGGTTCCACTGTAATCAAACGTGTACAGTGGAACCCCTCTAATCAGGACACCCTGAAATGGGGACACCTCAATAAGCAGGACACTTTTAGCTGTCCCAAATTGCCATATTTGGGTACAATTTAACCCCTGAAATCAGGACACCTCACTAATCAGGACACTTTCTGTCCAAAGGGTGTCCGGATTAGAGAGGTTCCACTGTACCTTAATGTCAATGGTGAGCAAGTGGTCTTCGAGGGATGGATTCTCAGGGTCCTGCAATACCTGGTCCATGAGAACTGACTTAACGGTCATGTCAACAAAACGACAGATGTGGGCTGAACTCTGAATGGGTTCCTGGAACCAAGTATGGGAATATGCATACATAGGAATGGACGAATGGGTGTGGGTAAATAGATGAATGAGTGTATGGAAGAATGGATGTATGGATGAATGGGTGTATGGAAGAATGGATGTATGGAAGAACAGATGATTGTATGGAAGAATAGATGATTGTATGGAAGAACAGATGATTGTATGGAAGAACAGAAGAATGGTACATGGAAGAATGGAAAGTCATATTGGCAAGCTAAATGACATGGGAACATAGAGTCTCTGTGTATGGAATAACTGGTCTTCGTGTATGAAAACTGTATATGCACAATATGTGGACTTACCTCCGGATCTACTCCTCTAAAGATGTACATTCTGGTCTTCTCCATTATGGCAAATAGGTCAGGGTTGTCCTGGAGGAGTGGGGCATACACAGTGTGAGGTGAAGGGAGGGGAGGTGAAGGCACACTGATGTCAAGACATGCTGGGTAGTACATTCAGTGTATATACAGTGTAACAGTGTAATCTCTCTAATCTGGACACCCTTGGACAGAAGAAAGTGACCTGATCAGTGAGGTGTCTGATTTCAGGGGTTAAATTGTACACAAACATGGCATTTGGGACAGCTAAAAGTGTCCCATTTATTGAGGTGTCCTCATTTCAGGGTGTCCTGATTAGAGGGTTCCACTGTACCTCAGCCCATTTGATATTCCACACTTCCTTCCTCTGTAGAGTTAACTGTGTTGCAGTAGTACCTCCTCCACCTCCACCAGTCTTCTTATCATTGGGAGAGAGAGAGAGAGAGAGAGAGAGAGAGAGAGAGAGAGAGAGGAGAGAGAGAGAGAGGGGGGGGGGAGGGGAGGAGGGAGGGGAGGGGGAGGGGGAGGGGAGGGGGAGGGGAGGGGAGAGGGAGAGGGAGAGGGAGAGGGAGAGGGAGAGGGAGAGGGAGAGGGAGAGGAGGAGAGGAGAGAGAGAGAGAGAGAGAGAGAGAGAGAGAGAGAGAGAGAGAGGAGAGAGTATGGCTATTGAAATGGTCATATTCTTACCAATTCAAAGAGGCTGAGGTACCCCATTGTGTCAATGACTGAAAACTTACTGTGTGTGTGTGTGTGTGTGTGTGTGTGTGTGTGTGTGTGTGTTGTGTGTGTGTGTGTGTGTGAGAGGGAGAGAGAATACATGTGTAAGAGAGAGAGAGAGAGAGAGGGGTTCTAACTTACGTGGAGGTACCAATTGAATGCAACATGATGTGGCTTGCTACTGTGGACCACCTTCCCCTCCAGAACGACACCAGGTAAAGAATAGTACTGCAGAGTACCAGACTCTCGCCCCTGGGTAATTAACAGCATAATTACTCACAGTTTATATATAAGTTAGACTCCAAGTAGAGGAAACTACACAATTTAGAAAGCCGAAGGCCGGAAGTAGCGTCCCAAGCATAGCTAGCAATAAGTGTGCCAATAGATCCCGGTACTAGGGGCCAGCGGCCAACTATAGATCCCGCTAACGAGGTGACTATGAAAAATAGATCCCAAGTTTCTCGCAACCTGATTGGTAGATTTAAAGTTACCGTAGACTAAACAGCTTTAGAAACTAATCAGGATAACATTGAAAGTGTGATTAGTGAGGTGTCCTGATTTTCGGGGTTGAAAGTGCACACAAGCACAACATTTTGGGCAATATCGTGCATATAAGCACAATGTAAGTAAATATGGAGACTTACCACAACAAGTCTTTGTTCCGATGTACATACACAGCAAACTGGATCTGTAGTTTGCTAGAAGCAGAGAAAATTTACACACAATCTTTTAACACATGCATAGTGTAGTATTGCAGTGGATATATACCATTTCAATTCTGCTATAATCTATGACAGATTCTGTATTCTCTGTGGGGAGTTCGTCGACGTGAATCAACCTGGAATAGAGTCACGAAAATTGGAATGAAATATGGGAATGGGAGTATTGAACTGTCTGACCTTTCCTGTCCGTCCCATCCCTTCCTGGAGATGTGTGTGAGTTCTCTCATTGTGAGTCGTGATGCCGTCCGATAGTGCCAGATGTAGAGTGCAGAGTGTGAAGCAGCCACCACATGAGTGTGGGAGAGGGACACAAAGAGAGGCTCTGCAATGACAGAGACCAGAGTGGTTCTATCCAGTGAGAAGGAAGGGGAGAACTTGAAACATTTCTATTTCTGTTCCACCTTTAAGCTCTTCTCTCTCAAAATGACACTTCAAGTGTGTGCCCACAAGCATCCACTGCTTACAAAACCCATACTCTTACCCATCATGCGGGCTCCACCCCAATCGAAAATCATACATACATGTATATGAATATTGTTATTCTGAAACCACAACTATTCAGGGTATGTAAGTCCAGGCCATTGCAGAGCAGCTAGGCACACATGGCGCCGATGAGGGCCAACCAGCCAAAACAGCTGTCTGCCATTTGCTTAGTTTGCTCTGCATGCGCACACCTTCTTCATATGACCCTGGTGTACATGTATTACTGTGTGTATGTGGGAGAGGTATATGGATTGGGAATAGTGACTCACCTATTTGAATATGCTTGGAGTCCAAAGGAGTACCCAATGTATTACAGAGAAGGAGAACGTACTGGGGAATTGTATCAGAGAGTATGGCACACGCGCACACACACACACACGCACGCACGCACGCACGCACGCACGCACACGCACACACACACACACACCTCCAGTGGAGTGTTTTCAACTTTTGCCACAAGCAGTGAGAGATCTTTGCAGGCAGTGATGTGGAGGAGGTTCTTAATGGATTTGGTGTTTTTCTCCCCACTTTGAGTGTTCCAGAACACGAGGCAGTGTTCGGATTTTTCTGGTTTTCGAAATGAGTACACTACAGTGTTTGAGAAGTAGCCCCACTGAAGAGAGAGAGAGAGGGAGGGGAGGAGAGAGATGGAGAGAGAGGGAAAGGGGGGAGAGAGAAGAGAGAGGGAGAGAGGGAAAGAGAGGGAGGAAGAGAGAGGAGAGGGAGGGAAAGCAGGAGAGAGAGGAGAGAGGGGGAGAGGGGGGAGGGAGGAGAGAGAGGGAGGGAGGGAGGGAGGAATAATTTCATCACCATCTCCGTTTTGAGAGGTACATTACCCTATAATCATGTCGTATGTTGGCAAAGTAGATGTACTGTGCTACACCAAGAGCCGACGAAGACCATTCCCTCCCATGCCACAGAACACAGTGACTTGCCAGGGACCTTTAGAGTGTGGAGCGGCTGTAGGAGAGGAACGTGTGTTGGAGTGAGGACCTGAAGATGTGTCCCTATTAGAGAGGTGTCCTCATTTCAGAGGGTGGTATGTACAGGCTTCAATGGAGTTGGGACCTGAAGATGTGCCCTAATAGAGAGGTGTCCTCATTTCAGAGGGTGGTATGTACAGGCTTCAATGGAGTTGAGACCTGAAGATGTGTCCCTATTAGAGAGGTGTCCTCATTTCAGAGGGTGGTATGTACAGGCTTCAATGGAGTTGGACCTGAAGATGTGTCCCTATTAGAGAGGTGTCCTCATTTCAGAGGGTGGTATGTACAGGCTTCAATGGAGTTGGACCTGAAGATGTGTCCCTATTAGAGAGGTGTCCTTTTTCCAGAGGATAGTACACAGCCTGACACATTATTTTCACATATCCACAAACCTCTCCAAAGGAGCTATAGAATTGGACGACAGACATATCTTTGTCTGCATCCCAGCAAAGGCCAGTTGAGATCCAGTGTGGTTCCAGCGGACCTGGACCACACTGCTCATGGAGGTATCGATAATGATGGGAGCTGAGGGACAGAGACACACATGGAGTACTGTATACTCATTGGGACAGATATTATCAGATAGATGTACTGAGATAAGAGAGTGAGGTGTCCTGATTTCAGAGATAGTGAGGTGTCCTGATTTCAGAGATAGAGAGGTGTCCTGATTTCAGAGATAGAGAGGTGTCCTGATTTCAGAGATAGAGAGGTGTCCTGATTTCCGATACATACTTATTGGTAAGGTGTCCTGATTTCAAGCACATATATGTGTCCCTATGTCCTCATTTCCGAGTGTCCTGATTATCCACTACATCCCCATTCCAACCTACCCTCGTCCAGTTCATTTTTCATAAGTTGAGCTCGTCCATTATCAAAGGCCACCACTAGGGAGGGACAGTTGGACTCAATTTACCCATTGACACCGTTATACCATTCAACACTAGCAAGTTTTACCACCCAGTCGATCCAGCTAGACACTGGATGTTCATCTTCACCTACACAACGAGGAATATATTTATGAAAGAGCGTACGAGATCAATGCTATGGAACCTCACTAATCAGGACACGTTTAAAGTGTCCTGATTAGCGAAGTGTCCTGATTTCAGGGGTCGAAAAGCACAAAAATTTAGTATTTCAAGGAACAGACGTAAAATCACAAAGGGATTATATGGAAGAGAGTAAAAACAGCTACTGTACAGACTAGTAATCAGAAGGTCCTGGGTTCGAATCCCAGCTGGATCCTGAGTTTTTTGATCTTTAACATGACTTGGCATTGATGTGGGTTGATAGTGTTTCCATCATTTAGGCTATTTCATAACTTTACATACATAAAAGTCACCATCTGCTTACATTATAGGAACCGTGGCTATCGTAGATGAGTACTTCTCCAGTTCCAGTTCCAAAGAGAATCACTTTACTGTCTGGAGACCATGCCACTTGGGTTAGTTGGATGCCTTTGATGTCCTTGCCCCAGATTCGATTTCCGTCGACTGAACCGACAATTACTGCTCCTTTGGAGAGAGTGGGAGAGAGAGAGAGAGAGAGAGAGAGAGAGAGAGAGAGAGAGAGAGAGAGAGAGAGAGAGAGAGAGAGAGAGAGAGAGAGAGAGAGAGAGAGAGAGAGAGAGAGAGAGAGAGAGAGAGAGAGAGAGAGAGAGAGAGAGAGAGAGAGAGAGAGAGAGAGAGAGAGAGAGAGAGAGAGAGGGAGAGAAGGGGGGGGGGGGGGGGGGGGGGGGGAGAAGGATGGAGGTAAGCTGGGAGTAAGACTAAAGAGAGAGAGGGAGGAGGGGGGTTATGGTACATACCATCTTCATAAACAATACAAATCCTCTGTCCCTCTCTGTTCCACTGCATGTCCCTCACCACACTGCGGTTCCTATTGTTAATCATCTCCTCATACCACATCCCCTGTACAGAAACAGACATACACACAACACTCCTCTTTCACTATAGTGTATCTCCTCAGATGCTGCCGACTGTGTTCTAGACAGATCCAACTACCACATGTCCAGTAAGTAATATTGAAATAGCTGCTGACCTTGTATAACATCCACACAATGATGAGGCCGTTACGATCACTGGAGGTCATCCGATCGTAAACCTCATTCCACGTCACCACGTGCAGGGAACCTGGGAATGAACAGAACACTGTACTACACATGCAGTTGACTCCTACAAACTTAACATGCTGTGTTGCTTGTGATATACATGCATATCTAATAGATATTGTGCCTTCATTACATATACTTCCGATATTGACGAGATCAAGGTACCATAAAACTCCTCTAGCACACCCTGAAATCAGGACACCTCAATAAATAGGACACTTTTTGCTGCAGGATTTACTTGCACTCACCATGGTAAGAGTGTACATATAAGCATGTAGGTGAGCTGAAATTCACATCACTTACTATCGTGTCCTTCAAGTGTCTGATTCATGCTGAGGTTGCTCGGGGCAGCTAGACCTTTCAGTTTTTCGTCTCCTTGCGGTTCCAACTTGAGCACCTTCAGCAGTCCATCTTCTCCTCCACAAGAGATGTAACCCTTCACTCCGTGCCACGAGATGCACGTCAACTTTACGTCGAATAGCAATCTTAGCAAGTGGGGAAGAGACAGTGTGTGGTCAGAAAACCAGGTAAGCTTTAGCGTGTGGTTGCTTACCTTCTTGCTGAGATAGACGAGCATATCCTCTAGTTTCACTTCTTTTCAACAGCGAAGGTATATATTGCTCGAGGTATTGCTACAGGGAGTCGCCCCCAGCTATACGCTAAGCATGGCGCCTTCAAAGTTTTTTACCTCCCGTTCCCACGACAACGGTAGTTGCTCTAATTAAGAGAAAGCGTTACCATGACGAGAACTTGGTTGCTATGCGAACATGTGACGGTAGTAAACATATCAGAATCTAACTGGAGATGCCGGAGACGGAGGGAAAGAAGAATCGCCGACTTAGGATTAAAATCATTAGCATGGGAGCTGCAGAATGCGGCAAAGTACGCAACGGGCCCTTCCAATCACGTAACATGTAGCTACCTACACTGTATGTTCTTTGTGCAATTTACACACAGAGTTGTCTGATAAAGAGATACTGTGAGAAGAGATTTGTCTCCAAATACATGTCAACGCTGGGGATAGATTTTGGAGTGACAAGGTAAGACTTACTGCACACACAATGGCATGCATATGACTGTGTCTGTCTGTGTGTGTAAATTCAGATTCAAGTGCAGTGATGTTGATGTGAACGTGAGCATTTTCGACATGTCGGGACAGCCATTCTTTTATGAAGTATGCCAGCTCACAAACTCGCTTCTCTGTAACTTGTTGTAAAGTGCATGTGTAATTATTGTGCAGGTGAGGAACGAATTTTATAAAGATACACAGGGAGTGATTCTTGTGTACGATGTCAGTCATCGGTCGTCATTTAATGGTCTCGGTGAATGGCTGGTCGAGATGAGGTCACACCTACCTCGACCATCTGATATCGATGATGTCATCTTTGCCGTCTGTGCTAACAAGGTTAAAAAGGCTTCTTGAATTAATGCATTTCAAATCTCGATTTATATAACATGGATATTCACTTATTGGTACATGTATTTAGACTGATGTAGGTCGTCGTGAAGTCACTGAGAGCGAGGGGAAACTGTGGGCGGAGACTAAAGGATTCCTCTACTTTGAAACTTCGGCTCAAACGGGACAAAATGTTGTTGAAATGTTTGAAGTAAGATAAATACTGTGCATGTCCTTTCTAGATACTTCATTTTTGCTTGCCACATTGTTATGAGAGTACAACTCTATACCACACCTGTATGGTGGAAGAGCTGCTAGGTAGAGGTGTATACGATTACCCACTGTTTACATTGTCAACCACAAATCAGCAATATGCCCAACCAACTCCAACAAATTAGCCAGCATGAAGTAGACACTATAACCTTTGTGCCCAGTGTTAATAGCTGGGTTGGGGCATGTAAGGTTTCTACACAGCTCAACAGCTGGGGAATCTGTCAGGTGTTGATATACTTTTTTCTGCAATTTGCTCTACTGCTGTGTAAGTGTTCTGCCTTCCACTAGATGCTGTTCACAGCTGTGGTAGCCATGGCAACAGAGGGTAAGAAACCTTCAGGGGTGACCTTTGACCTCAAGTACACTCCGGAGCAGGTTGCCTTGGTAACAAGGATAAGATCGTGTGAGGATAATCATGAAATTCTCGGCCTATCCAAAGGTTGCAGCAGGTGAACGTTACCTTTCAAATGTCTATGTACATGGCATACAGTAGTATAGAAGATTCACTATAATATTTCTGTTGTTTTTCTCTCCAGAGAAGAGATCAATAAGTCCTATCGTCAACTAGCTATCTTGCTCCATCCTGACAAAAACCAGGCACCAGGAAGTGGAGAAGCTTTCAAGGCACTAGCACGTGCTCGAGAAGAACTTTTAACAAACAGATAACACACCAAACACTAATAGTTTATTCAAGTAAATAAATTTTATTCTTCACAAGAGCTGTAAAAAGAGCTGAGTAGGGATCTTATCCACTAGGTTGTAAAAAGAGCTGAGTAGGGATCTTATCCACTAGGTAGCACACACACACAATGGGGACATTGTAAGCTAGTATATTGGGTTGAAAATGTATGGCCAGTAGTAGGAGGGGAGGGGGCTGGTCTTCAGTTGCAATTATGCTACCACAACTGCTCATGTAATACATACTGTGCAGACATACGTGATACATTGTTGCATTGTTCCTAGCCCCTTATTACCTGTGTTGCTCTTGGTACATGGAAGAGGTGAGCCAGCCTTCTACCCATAACCAGCATCATATACCTCAACCTTGTTTGCATAAAGACTGCATACTTCCTTCACACTGCAGTAAAGATATTTTATCACATCATTGACATGCTTGAAGCCAATAAGCAGAAAGATACATGCCTGTAATCAGAAGACTCATGGAAGTGTATCATTTTCTTCAATTAACAGATGAGGTGGTACTTACCACCCAGTAGAGGAATCCTCAGTCTCATTCACAGGCCTGCATGGGAACGAGAGCCCGGGAATGAGACTAGTATAGGGAGGCTTGCACTTTTTGCATGACTTGTAAAATGAAGTTGCATTGGGTTTGGGAGTTAATAAAATGTATGTGGTACAACATTATCAGTGAAATGATCAACACCTCACTTATCTCTATGTAGTCTGTGGCTATAAACCACACCACAACATTGGTGTGTGTGTGTGTGTGTGTGTGTGTGTGTGTGTGTGTGTGTGTGTGTGTGTGTGTGTGTGTGTGTGTGTGTGTGTGTGTGTGTGTGTGTGTGTGTGTGTGTGTGTGTGTGTGTGTGTGTGTGTGTGTGTGTGTGTGTGTGTGTGTGCGTGCTACACTAAAGCCCACTGATCACCAATAAACTCAAGGCAGGCTCGTTAGAAATGCTTCAACATTCCACATATATGCAGTAAGAGATTTTTAGTACATGTCAAAATACATACTGTGGTTAAGTAGTCTTGTTTTTCACACGAAAATTACTTGACTTGTTATGCATAACAAAAGTAAAGTCAAGATACAGTTTTGACCAGAGTTAAAATGTATCAGCTCCTTCATGTGCAGGTGGGCTACACAGGTAACCTGAGAATGGAGTCAGCTGACTGTGGTAAACTGTATTAAACCACTTGCCATCAAGAGATCTTTATCTGTTTGCACAGCTGGAGTCACATACACCCACTCAGTCAATGTGATATAGGGAGAGCTAATTTTATGCAGGCAAAGTGTGCATGTGTGCAGTGTAAACAGCTTTGTTATTAATAACAGTCCAGCTTTGTACTGTGTATATAAGCTGCTACCTGAGGAACTACTGCGCATGCGTATTATTACACGACTACTATAAATACCCGCCAGATTTGCAATTGGTAATAACACAGGTGTTGGTTAGTTCTGTTGTTGTTTCCGTGAGCGGTTCGTCTGTCTTTAACGCAGTAGGTAGACCCGACTCTCTCTCTCGCAAACAGAATCTAGTTAACAGAAGATGAACTACGAAGTAGACTGGTCGAGGGAGCCCGATATGCCAACTGGTTGTGTATGTTATCACTGTTTTTAACATAGCGCCCTGGGTGATATTGCGTGATGCTGTTGTTTTACCTGTTGATATGCTTATTTGCAGGTCAAGTACGGTCTTTGGACTCCACAGTGCAGTTTAGTGCCTATCAACAACGGATTTATGGCGCAGGTACATGTCTTGTTCTCGTTTTCTTCTTCATACGTATTTGTCAACGGCTCCCCTAAAGCGTTTCCTTATACTTCATAATATGTTGCAAGATTGGTGTATATATGAATTACTTATTCGCCGTCTGTAGCTCCTTAGCCATTGGTACTTTCACGCCTATAAGAAAACGCTAAGTCTATATGCGAAGACCTAACTTTAGCTGTTGGCGCGCGCGCATGTCTTTATGCTTGGACATGACGACGCAGTTTAGCAAATTAGATTATATTTTCTACTCTTGTATATATCAGGGAGTTGAGTGGGAGTACCTCAGCAAGCCACCAAGTCCGTGTTTATCACTGGCTTTCTCTGATATGGACTGGACTGCATCCACCAAGTCCACCAACTCGTCTACCCCCTCACCTTCACCGACTAACAGTCAGATTTCATCACCCGCCAAGAGTCGCTCCACAGGATTACGTTCAAAGACCCCAAGCGAATCGAGTATGTGTCGCAGTCCTCTACTGGAAGAGTTTCGCAATCACATGGGATCATTTGAAGACCTGTGTGAAATCAGAGGACATGTCCTGGAGTTCTCCCGCGACCAGGTAGGATTATATCATAGCAAGTACAATCATATTCCTGATACCTTTACCTCTTGATTTCATGTTATGTTGTCATTTTGAAATTGCCAGGGAGCATAAATTATGTGGGTGGTTTTAGAATAAGGGGGAACAGAGAAAATGTGTCTGGGGTTCTAAGATTTCCCCACCCCCTGACCTCATAAATGAAACCTTTACAAGTGAGATATTGCAGCCTTGATTAGAGTGTTATCCTTTTTTATCACAGCATGGTTCACGCTTTATACAACAATTGATGGAGACTGCTACAGAGGCAGAGAAGGCGGATATTTTTGCCGAAATCGAGTGCAGTGCCGCAAACTTGATGAGCGACCTCTATGGAAACTACGTCATCCAAAAATTCTTTGAGTTTGGGAGCTCCTACCAAATTCAGTTGCTGTGTGGTCTGCTCAAAGGAAATGTTGTAACTCTCAGCTTTCAGACCTACGGCTGTAGGGTGGTCCAAAAAGCAATAGAAAACCTTCCACCAGCAGAGCAGGTATGAGACTAATGCTCTACATTAAAACACACTGCATGCATAGTAAATAGGCACCATTGGGGAGCATATATACCACAGGGTATTGGAGTCATAGAGCCCATATATAGGCCATTCTGGATAAGCAGGTTTTGCTCTTCTATTTGTGTATCAGTGTACTTAACCCTCACAGTGTTTGAATGTATATTCCTGTACACAAATTATCAAGGGAAGGGCACTCTTTTCACCTATGTGGTGTGAACTGTCAGCTTCCCATGTGATAATGTTTGCCTGTTCACACCAGTTAATTAGCCCTATCACCCATCTGGTTCCCCATGGCTCCACATAATCAACTGTGTACTGAAGTGATCTGAGCCCATAGGGAAATGAAATGTATTGGGGAAGCCTACCACGACTATCTCAAACACATAAGCAAAACATTTGATCAGGACTTCCTCCCAGAGTTGTTCTTAGCTTATACGCAATCTGAAGTGATCTGAGCCCACAGGGAAATGGGGAAACTTACACATGTACGTGTAATTAGTATTTCGTCACACTTTAGGTTAATGTGATTATTGAGTTGGAAGGACACATCATTGACTGTGTGATGGACCAAAATGGCAACCACGTTGTCCAGAAGTGCTTTGAGTGTGTGAGCCCAGTTCACTTGGACTTCATCGTCGATGCATTTGAGGGCTCAGTGAGTTTGTATCCTACACGCACACACACAGAGCATCTTTTTCAAAACATGCTACAGTTTGGGGTATGCAAAGCATTTACACTTCACACACACACGCCTACTAAGGCATTGTACAGTCTATTTGCTCTTGCAAGGAATTTTAGACATGTTATGTTTTGAGTAAGAAACTGCAGCCCAAGAGCTCAGCACATGGACCTGAATTTACTAAATTTCTTGTTGATGCTATCTCAGGTGGTTCCTCTTGCCATGCATCCCTATGGCTGCCGTGTTATCCAGCGAGCACTGGAACATGCTAATGCAGCTCAGTGCAGGCAGCTGCTGAGTGAGCTCCTACAGAACACCTTTCAGTTAGTCCAGGTAAGGAGATTTGAACAGAGATATGCTATCATGAGAATCAAGGCATAGACTCTGAGAGGTGAATTTTGAGTGCCTGGATTGTTCCATTATTTGCAGGACCAGTATGGGAACTACGTCATGCAGCATGTTCTGGAGCATGGACAAACCTCCGATCGAGCAACCATTATTCGACAGTTGAGAGGGCACATGACAAGCCTCTCACAGCACAAGTATGCCAGGTGAGGGTAGGGCATGTACAGTCTATCTCACCAGGTGTCCTATGTATACAGTGGGAACACCTCTAATCAGGACTCATTGAAATATGGTCACCAAGACACCTTTTGCTATCATACATGAAGTTTTGGAAATCAGGTTTTCTTTGTATTCCTAAGAAGTTTAATTGTGGCCCTTAATAACAAGGTTTTCTAGGAAAGTCACTTGTGGAATGACAAAACCTCTTATCTAATGAGTAACAATGGCCACCTGGAAGTATTATTACCCCCCCCCCCCCTCTCCTCTTCCCTCTTTCCAGCAATGTGATTGAGAAGTGTATCTCTCACTCTCCAACCAAAGCCCTTTGCTATCAGATCATTGAGGAGCTGATGCAACAGGAAAAGTGAGTTCACTTTCAAGACGCACACTGCATGAACTAATGTGTTGGTGTTTTGTCTCTTGTTAGTATGTGAATAGTGTTCCCTGCTCATGAATGTGTGTGTATTGCTATATAGAGAAGGCAATAGACAGTTGAGTTGGTTTACTGCTTTGGGTTCTGCAAAAGTCTAAGCAATTTCTTGTGGTATGCACAACACCATTTGTTATATATCCCAAGACCACATGCAGTCAGGTGGTGTGCTGTAAATAGAGTACCGTGTGCTCTTTTTTCACAGTATTTTGCTGGCACTGTTGAAAGATCAGTACGGGAATTATGTCATGCAGAAAGCTCTGGAATGTGCAGATGCAGGTGAGGTGCCATCTTATATATACTCACTCTCCCTCCCTCCCTCCCTCTCTCCCTCTCCCTCTTCCTCTCTCTCTCCCTCCCTCCCTCCCTCCCTCTCTCCCTCTCCCTCTTCCTCTCTCTCTCCCTCCCTCCCTCTCCCTCCCTCTCTCCCTCAATCTCCCTCCCTCTCCCTCCCTCCCTCTTCATCACATTATGTTCTTCCCTCCCCCTTGCAGGCCAAGGCAGGTCTATGGTGTACAAAATCCGCCCTCATCTCCCCGTGTTACGCAAGTATACCTATGCCAAGCACATGGTAATAAAAATAGAAAAAATCCTGACCAGAAGTGGAAGTTTTTACTGACGTATTCAGCACACAATCACTCACTCATTCTACCAGCCAATCTCTATATCCAGTCAGCAGTCATACAGTGCTAGAATAGTCTCTGAATATCGCTTAAATTTTCCATCCCTATCACTTGCAACTCCGTCATATTTCATAGTTAGCTAATACTTGTTATATTTGTCACTTCAGCCTGCATACAATCATTCTTCCTGCCGTACTAGTGTGATATATTTCTATGATTTAAAGGCATTTGTTCTAATTAATGTACATGTGTATGAATTATTTGAAGAATTTCTAATACGCATTTGTACTGCATGGCAAGCTCTAATCAGTATGTTAAGTGTGTGTACTTGGCAGAGAAGATGATAATGGATATAGTTATGTGTCTATGGTTGGTATTATTTGGAGGTGAGGGTAGGAGAGCCTGTAGCGCAATAGAATCACATCGTCAGTAGTGGTGACAAAATGTTCCTTCTCGTTCAAACCCGAGCCTTTACTGCTGGAACTGATCTTGAGAATTTCCGGAAACCAATGCCTGATGACGTCTACCATTGCATCTACTTCATGCAAGTATAATAAATGGCAGCCAATTAGAGAGGAAAGTTTGGTATGCCCCTCCCCCAATAGGAAATCGATGAGCTCGGGGTCTATATGCAATCTACTAAGATACAAACCATGGTCAGAGAGAGATAGAGCAGTAATGCAACGGTTGTGATGAGTGGACAAACTGCCTTCATTTGAAAGACTGCACAAAAGGAAGAGAACACTAAACAATGCTTCTCCCTATTCCCCACCAGATGTACACAGTGGAACCTCTCTAGCCTGATGATAGTTTTGGGACAGAAGAAAGTGTCTTGATTAGTGAGGTGTCCTGATTTCAGGGGTTGAATTATACACAAAAATGGCATTTAGGGCAGCAAAAGTGTCCTATTTTTCAAGGCATCCTCATTTCAGGGTGTCTGATGGTGTCTGATTAAAAACGTACCAAATGTACTGTATTGTAGTATATATATTCAACCTCCACTTACTTTCCCAAGTCACAACTACCCTCCATATAATTCAATGCATCAATGATGTAAGCACAGGTCTGAGCAACCCTTGACGTGATCCTGTGACCTTTGACCTACATGGACAAAGCTAACTTAACTGATGAGGATGATCCTTTAATTCACTCACTGGGCCTTGGGGAGAGACAAACTTGTGAAAATCGTCAACTAAAATGCAGTGAAAAAGGGGACTAGGTGAGAGATCTTTGCTGGTTGCGGTGAGGTGGAGGGTGCTCAGTAGGTAGAGAAGTTCATCTACATTGGTTGGATATCTGAAAAGGAGAGAGAGGAGGGAGGGAGGGAGGGAGGAGGGAGGGAAGGAGGGAGGAGGGAGGGAAGGAGGGAGGGAGGGAAGGAGGGAGGGAAGGAGGGAGGGAGGGAAGGAGGGAGGGAAGAGAGGAGGAGAGGGGGAGGGAGGGAGGAGAGGAGGGAAGGAGGGAGGGAAGAGACGAAATGAAGTGACAACCTTCAAATAGGAACCTATTCACTTGAAGTGAATTCTCTGCAGAAGTTGTGAAGGAGGGTGTAGAGAGGCTGCGTTGGTGAGTGGCAGGAGGGGAAGAGTTTCCAGGGGTGATGGCGCCAAGTAGAGCACGTGCTGTCCTCTCTCTGCACAGTGGAGTGCTTGGCGAAATAGAAGTGAAGTTTTCCCACTGCAATTCAAAGAGAAGACAGAGATCACTTGCCAAGTACAAAGAGCATAGTGATATCACTTGCCAAATTATTTACCATGATGGAGGGCCAGTAATGACCACTCGTTTTCCAAGCATTAGGGCGCGGTTTTGCGAGCACGTTCATTCATTGGTCAATCGTAGCCTTAACTCTAATTAGTACGTTTTATTACGTCATACACCATTTACCAATGAGCCCCTCCCCTTTTACAATGTGAGTGTTGTGTGCAGTTGTGCAGTCACAGATAATATAGCGGAAGAAGGTGCAGTGTAGTTTAGTTGTAAAGATGCAGTCTCTCAATCGCTGCCCTCAGCTTGGTATAGCCACAGTTCTGGTGCTGTGGTTCCTCGGTTTGACTTCGTGCCAAAAGGACTGCGCCTACCCTACGGCAGTCGACATTGAAAACCTCATCGTCGACATACTGCAGAGCGACGACAGCTCCTCTACGCCTACGGTTACCATCACAAACTTCCATCCACTCTGCTTGGCATACAGTAAACAACGAAACCGTTATCGATATTTCTCAGTTCTTGCAGAATACACCTGCACCGGGAGCACAAGTTGTCCCAGCGAGTCTGCAGTGGAGCAGTTCGACTCTCAATGCTCCACTTCCTCTAGAACTTGGGGTGGAATATCCAACAGCTTTGAACTCATACGGAGAGAAAATCCCTCAGCTACGTTGTCCACTGCCACGAGAGAAGACTGTTCCCTCTGTACTTCTGCCGACTTTGCGCTAGTCTTAGAACTCACATCTACCCCAGACGATGAAACTCACTGTATTGGTGAGATAATGGTGTCGTTTATATACTATATATATTGGATGCATACTCTTAGCTCTTAATAGTCATTGGTGTCATTTATATACATCTTGACTATATATATATATATATATATATATATGCTTGAATAAATGCATACTCTTAGCTCTTAGTAAGGTATATCCAGCTTATTCAGGACGTTGCTGTGCCACAAGCATAAACATGCTGTAACCAAAATCCCACTCTATAAATGGTGGTTAATTATGGAGCAGATGGATGTAAATTAATATTTGAATAGTGATGGTTAATTAATTAATGGTGAAATTGATTGGTAATTATGGTTAATTATGGAGCAAAGGATAGGGCTAGGCTAGGATTAATAGTGATGGTTTTACAAAATCTGATTAGTTAACCATCACATACGTTCAATTTTTTCTAGCTTGTGATACAGGCTGCAGTGAAGGTCTAATGAGATGCTATGGCATCAATTCTGATGACTGTTGTCAATACTATAACGACACAATGTGTGTGGATGAATGTTCTGGTCTTCTTACACCTGATGAGAACTATGATTGCGTTTGCCCGGGGTTCTTTAATTATCCCGAGTGTACAGGTACATAGAAACAGCAATTACTTATTATATGTGTAAATGTGTATTTTGGTTAAATATGTATGTACCTGTTTCTGAACACAGCAGTAAAGTACAGAGTGGCCAAGTGGGACCCTACTTACACACCTCTTCACTTGTGCACCCTCCCAGAAATGAACTGAGTTCTTCTCTTTCTGGGAGGGTGCACAAGAGTGTACAAGAGGTACCGTATGCAAGGGATGTCCCACTTGACCACTCTGTACTTTACTGCTGTGAATCTGCCTCGATATTGTCATACATACGTGTGTAACATGTTTGCCAAGTGGCTTTGGCAATTACACAGACATGTTAAAATGGAAGACTCTGCATGTGTTTAGTAGTACTCGAGCTCCAGTTACAAGTCTAGTTTAACTCAATTCTATAAACCTTTATAGCCTGGCTCCAAGCATTCCCTTTGATGTTCCCTGCACTATATTTTAACCATAGCACACTCAGCAGTGCATAACTGCACTGCTGGGGGGGGGGGGGGGGGGGGGAGTACAAGTAGTGCAGCAGCCTGAACCTCTGGCACTCACACTAGATGAGGGAGCAGTTTAGACAACCACTACCAAGACAGGCGACTTCACGGGGGGTAGATCCACGAGTAGTGCAGCAGCTTGAACCTCTGGCACTCACACTAGATGAGGGAGCAGTTTAGACAACCACTACCAAGACAGGCAACTTCACGGGGGGTAGATCCACGAGTAGTGCAGCAGCCTGAACCCCACTCTCACTGGCACTGAAGTCGGTCCAACTGTCTCCCAACCAGAAAAACCTTCCTGCCACTCGGTTGCGTACCAAGAACCACTTGGAGCCAGGCTATAAATCACTCATAACACCCCCTCTTCGTGATCTGACTGGTATATACGCACCATATCACTCGAGGGGGTGTTATAACTCTAATACATATAGCTCATAGCCATGGGCAGGTAGCATGCTGTCCCATTAATGTTGTGGTTTGAGTAGCATCTATGAATATGCTTAATACCTACCCATCCCAGCAAATAATTGCATTATTTACAGTTTTATTTATGTTATCTCCTTTGATGCATATCTGACACCATTTAAAAAGTGTTTCAATTCTAACAGTGTACATACATTTCATTTTCAGTGTGTGGGTTGCAGTGTGAGAATGGTGGTACTCCACTAGAGACAAACTGCATTGACTGCGACTGCCCTGCTGGTTTCACTGGTTACAACTGCAGCATTGACATTGATGAGTGTGACAGCTTGCCATGTGAAAATGGGGCTACTTGCATCAACAATGATGGCTCCTTCACTTGCATCTGTGCAGCCGGTTACACTGAAAGCTTGTGTGATATGGATATCGACGAATGTGACAATTCTCCATGTGAAAATGGGGCTACTTGTGTTAACAATAATGGCTCATTCACTTGCATGTGTCCAGCTGGTTACACTGGAAACTTGTGTGATATAGATATCGATGAATGTCTCAATTCTCCATGTGAAAATGGGGCTACTTGCATCAACAATAATGGCTCATTCACTTGCATGTGTCCAGCCGGTTACAGTGGAAGCTTGTGCAATACAGATATCGACGAATGTGATGATTCTCCGTGTGAAAATGGGGCTTGCATCAACAATAATGGTTCCTTCACTTGCATGTGTCCAGCTGGTTACACTGGAAACTTGTGCGATATAGATATCGATGAATGTCTCAATTCTCCATGTGAAAATGGGGCTTGCATCAACAATAATGGCTCATTCACTTGCATGTGTCCAGCCGGTTACACTGGAAGCTTGTGCAATACAGATATCGACGAATGTGATGATTCTCCGTGTGAAAATGGGGCTTGCATCAATAATAATGGCTCCTTCACTTGCATCTGTCCAGTTGGTTACACTGGAAACTTGTGCGATATAGATATCGATGAATGTCTCAATTCTCCATGTGAAAATGGGGCTTGCATCAACAATAATGGCTCATTCACTTGCATGTGTCCAGCCGGTTACACTGGAAACTTGTGCAATACAGATATCGACGAATGTGATGATTCTCCGTGTGAAAATGGGGCTTGCATCAACAATAATGGCTCCTTCACTTGCATGTGTCCAACTGGTTACACTGGAAACTTGTGCGATATAGATATCGACAAATGTCTCAATTCTCCATGTGAAAATGGGGCTTGCATCAACAATAATGGCTCATTCACTTGCATGTGTCCAGCTGGTTACACTGGAAGCTTGTGCAATACAGATATCGACGAATGTGATGATTCTCCGTGTGAAAATGGGGCTTGCATCAACAATAATGGCTCCTTCACTTGCATGTGTCCAGCTGGTTACACTGGAAACTTGTGCGATATAGATATCGACGAATGTCTCAATTCTCCATGTGAAAATGGGGCTTGCATCAATAATAATGGCTCATTCACTTGCATGTGTCCAGCTGGTTACACTGGAAGCTTATGCAGTATAGATATTGATGAATGTGATGACATGCCTTGCAAACACAATGGTACCTGCATGAATACCAATGGAAGTTTTATATGTGTTTGTATTGATGGTTATACTGGACAGTTGTGTGAGGAAGAAATTGATGAATGTTCTAGTATGCCATGTCAGAATGGAGCGACTTGTACCAACAAAAGAAGTTCGGATAACAGAGCAGCTCCTTACAACTGCGCGTGTGCAAATGGATGGACTGGTGATACCTGTGCTAACTGTACCCTCCATGCCTGCAGTAAGTGTGAAGGAGTGCCAGCAAAGTGCATGGAATGTCCATCATCCTATGAATTAAACACAGATGGAATATGTGGTGAGTTCACTCATACATTTGTAATGCCCCTGGTGTGGGTGTGTAGATTATTTCCTGACTATACACTCTCTATTGAACACTAGATGACTAAGATAGACTGAATACTGTGTGAAACTCTGTAAAGGTTAAGGCATTTCCTGGTACAAGGTCGTAGACAACTTCATTCATTTTGGGGTGCTTTGCAAGCATACATGACTATACCGCAGCTTTCACTCTAGGCAACACCCTCTGATGCTTACAGTATGTATTGTAACTAGCTTAGCTCTGAAATATTTGGGGGTGCTCAGCACCCCTAAGCACCCACTTGTCTATGGCTTTGTGGTAGTAATTCTATTCAGCATAGCTGTGTTCTTATCTGTTGATTCTCTTATGTGCTAAGTATGTTCCTATGTAGTTAGCTCTGTATATAAGTTCTGTTTCTGTAACTGTGTTGTAGTTGTAGTGTAGTAATCGAGTCTAGTTAAAGTCTAATATGCAAAGCTGCTCTTCGCGCTGTGCGCAATAACTTCGTAATGATGAACCATTACACATTACATGCTATCTAAGTGCACTCTACTATTGAAAGTGTTACATTCCCACTCAACAGTGTGTAAAGGTGGTTTCATCGAGGACAAAGTGACAGATAAATGCCTGCAGAATTCAAACTCAAGTGAAGACGGCAATAACAGTATCATTGGTATATACTAATTGCATGTAATTCCAATTAATCCCCTTTTGAATCTGCTATTTTTCACATTAGGTATCATTATTGCTTGTATAATTGGAGGAATAATACTGCTCGTTCTAACTACAATGATCATTGTTGGAACGATTGTTGCTGTGAAGAAGAGGATTAGTTCTCATTATAATGTTTCAGACATAATGAGGTGAGTGTATTCATAGTTATAATTATTTTAATTTAATCATTGAAATATTTATTCCAGAGGTAATATTCAAAATAACCCTCTATTTGTGAGACCTGAGGAAGTGGAAGATATTGCCTTGAATCAAACAGATGTAACTAATGCTAATGATGTCACAATAAACGGAACTTTAGTGTGATGTACTTTTTGGCCAGCTAATTTGTTGCGCATGCGCACGTGTATGATGCGTGCGCCCAGTTTTTTGAAATTCGAATCAGCATCCACGTATAGCTAATATTAGCTATTGCCAAGAGTATATAATAGAAGAGGGGGAGAGTGTCCTACTACGCTATGCTCCGTGTTACAACCTTTTACCTGGTACATGACCTCTGTAATGATATTCACAAACGTGTGGTTTGACGGTTTACTTAGCGTCACGCGCGGGGATAGCGACATACTTTGTAGGCTACAAAACATAGCGGGCGAACGCATTTTATGGACGCGCGGATGCCGTCGCCGCGCCATGAGTACTTCGAGAAGATCTCCGGGCCCGCTTAAGCAACTACTAGCTCAGCCACCAACACATCCAACCGAGCTTTCAACGTTCAGCGTTATACGCGCGTGATGCTAAGTAAACCGTGAAACCACACGTTTGTGAATATCATTATAAAGGTCATGAACCCGGTGATCAAGGTATGTCGCAAACTATTTCTGTTACTACCCAGTCCAGCAGTCCAGCAGTCAGTCAGTGCTCACTGAACAGTAGCTATGAGATGTGCAGTCACAGAGGAGAGATATAAAGAGATGATCAACTACATTCGTGGTTGCTACAACAACCCCTCTATCCCGTCTATGCAAATCAGAAACGTGGACTTAGCTTTCCAAATGCATGCACGAGTATTGTGTTACTGTATCCTCACTTGATCGCTGATACGTATATCTACTACATCATTTCTTACTCGAAATACTTGCCTACAACCATGTAGATCTACCGGGGCGATCTACCGGCTACATCGTCAAACCCTGGCTAAAGTCACTCTACCTTATCATAGCGCTATGCCATGCATCTTTCCTCTTCCAGAAATCTATAACAGTGGGGTAGAGTGCTATACAGCCCACTGGATACGATGGTTGAAGTCGCATGTAACTACTAGCCTTAGGGGATAAAATATCCTGACCACGGATGAAATATCCTAGGAAAAAAATTGGGGGGATAAAATATACCGCGACACCGGTAAAGGGTTGTAACACGGAGCATAGCGTAGTAGGATACTCTCCCCCTCTTCTATTTGCTATTGCTCATGCGCATTAGTGGGTTATGGGCGTGTTTAGCACTGTTGTTTTTCGCCATCTCTTTCACTAACCTCTACTTCAAGATATATCTACTAACCTATTCCGGACTAAAGCGGTGAGAGCTTACTCTTGCGTCCGTTTTGTGACTATTTATATACTGGGCGGTAACTATCCTTTGCTCTGTGTACAGAGTTGCTATCACTTCTTAAGTTGTACATCATGAAGTACGCTGGGCTAGTAGTACTAGTGGTGGCTACAGTGGCAGGAATTTGTTCCTGTCAATCGTGTACTCTCCCAACAAATGAAGACCTGGAAGATGTGATTAGAGAGATTATTGAAGCTGATGATAGTTCTAGTACACCTAATGTTAATGTGATGAGTATTCATCCAGTTTGTCTTGCATTCGATGATGTACAAGACCACTACCGTGCTGTGTCAGTGTTGGTGGAATACAGTTGCACTGGCAATCCCAGTTGCCCATCAGGCACTGTAGTGGAACAGATTGAGTCTGAATGTAGCAATGGAGAATGGTCTAATGTAGTCCGGGGTTCCCCAGAGTTTACTCGCTCTCAAACTACTGAAGCCAGTGTCTCAACCTCCACCAGAGAAGACTGTGCATTCTGTGTATCTCCTGAACTAGATGTAGAAGCCATGCTCTCTCTTTCACCTGATAGTGTCACTCACTGTGTAGGTGAGTATGTCACAACTTTGCATTTGTATGTGTATGGTATGAGCTAATTGCTGGGTTCCTCATGCTAAAAGTCACATAATGAATCATGTAATTATACCATAGGGTGGCAATGGAGATATAGTCTACACATTATGAGACACATAATAACGTAAATACTGAATGTAATTAGATATTTGGCACAAGCCTAGATATATGATCCTATAATAGCATGAAAAATTATGCAGTAATTGGGTGTGTGTGGTATGGGAGTTACCATCCATTTAACAAGTACTCCCACTGCTGAGAGTGCATTCCATGTCTAATAGATAAACATGCTTTCACATGTATGAACACTGACCCATGTCAAAATTTCATGGTTTGGCCCTTGAAGTCAGCTCCTTTATAGTGACTCAGGTACAGTGTCAGCACTATTGAGGTGGGTGTGTTTTGACTAGCTGGCATAAGTACACAATGTTTACAGCCTCTCATGAACACCTGTCATATTTGAATGACCTTTTAAAAAAAACTTTCACTTTTACACTAGCTTGTCATTCAAGCTGCACTGAAGGACTTATGAGATGTTTTGGTTCTGGCTCCGATGACTGTTGTCAATACTATAACAACACAATGTGTGTGGATGAATGTTCTGGTCTTCTTTCACCTGATGAGAACTATAATTGTGTCTGCCCCGGGTTCTTTAATTTTCCTGAATGTACAGGTACACTAACTATATGCATTATACATTTATGTGTGGAACTTTACAAAATAAGGCAATGTGACAATACTTTTGAGAATTCTAGAGACGTGCTCTACCAACTGAGCTACTGAGGCAGCTCAGCTGGCTGGAACAAAGACATGCAAAGCAAATGACAGTACTGTGGTATGTAGTTTCTTTGTTACTTCAGTGTGTGGGTTGCAGTGTGAGAATGGCGGTACTCCACTAGAGATAAACTGTACTGACTGCAGCTGTCCTGCTGGTTTCACTAGTTACAACTGCAGCCTTGACATTGATGAGTGTGACAGCTTGCCATGTAAAAATGGAGCTACTTGTACAAATACATTTGGTAGTTTCATGTGTAACTGTGCAGAGGGATTTACTGGACCATTCTGTGATATGGACATTGACGAATGTACTCTCAACTCACCATGTGAAAATGGGGCTACTTGCATCAATAATAATGGCTCATTCACTTGCATCTGTGCAGCCGGTTACACTGGAAGCCTGTGCGATATGGATATCGACGAATGTCTCAATTCTCCATGTGAAAATGGGGCTACGTGCATCAATAATAATGGCTCCTTCACTTGCATGTGTGCAGCTGGTTACACTGGAAGCCTGTGCGATATGGATATTGATGAATGTCTCAATTCTCCATGTGAAAATGGGGCTACTTGCATCAATAATAATGGCTCCTTCACTTGCATCTGTGCAGCCGGTTACACTGGAAGCCTGTGCGATATGGATATCGACGAATGTCTCAATTCTCCATGTGAAAATGGGGCTACGTGCATCAATAATAATGGCTCCTTCACTTGCATGTGTGCAGCTGGTTACACTGGAAGCCTGTGCGATATGGATATCGATGAATGTCTCAATTCTCCATGTGAAAATGGGGCTACTTGCATCAATAATAATGGCTCCTTCACTTGCATCTGTGCAGCCGGTTACACTGGAAGCCTGTGCGATATAGATATCGACGAATGTCTCAATTCTCCATGTGAAAATGGGGCTACTTGCATCAATAATAATGGCTCCTTCACTTGCATGTGTGCAGCCGGTTACACTGGAAGCTTGTGCGATATGGATATCGATGAATGTCTCAATTTTCCATGTGAAAATGGTGCTACTTGCATCAATAATAATGGCTCCTTCACTTGCATGTGTGCAGCCGGTTACACTGGAAGCTTGTGCGATATGGATATCGATGAATGTCTCAATTTTCCATGTGAAAATGGGGCTACTTGCATCAACAATAATGGCTCCTTCACTTGCATCTGCTCAGCCGGTTACACTGGAAGCTTGTGCGATATGGATATCGATGAATGTCTCAATTTTCCATGTGAAAATGGGGCTACTTGCATCAACAATAATGGCTCCTTCACTTGCATCTGCTCAGCCGGTTACACTGGAAGCTTGTGCGATATGGATATCGATGAATGTCTCAATTCTCCATGTGAAAATGGGGCTACTTGCATCAATAATAATGGCTCCTTCACTTGCATCTGTGCAGCCGGTTACACTGGAAGCTTGTGCGATATGGATATCGACGAATGTGACGATTCTCCATGTGAAAAGGGGGCTACTTGCATCAACAATAATGGCTCATTTACTTGCATGTGTCCAGCAGGTTACACTGGTTCCTTATGTAGTAAAGATATTGACGAGTGCCTGGACATTCCTTGTATCAATGGTAATTGTCAGAACTTAGTGGGTAGCTTTGAGTGCAACTGTGCAGATGGTTATGATGGTCAGTTCTGTGACAAAGACATTGACGATTGTGCCAGTTCACCTTGTATGAATGGAGGCTCATGTAAAGATAGTGGAGCATCCTCTTACAACTGCACATGTGCAAATGGATGGACTGGGAAGACCTGTTCTAACTGTACCCTCCATGCCTGCAGTAAGTGTGAAGGAGTGCCAGCAAAGTGTATGGAATGTTCTCCATCATATGAATTAAACACAGATGGAATGTGTGGTGAGTTTTTATATTGATGTTACACAGCTAATGCCCATGTATATTGAAAGTGTTACACTCTCACTCACAGTGTGTAAAGATGGTTTCATTGAGTACAAAGTGACAGGTGACTGTCGGCAGAATGCAAGATCAACTGGAGATGAAAACAGCAGTATCATTGGTAATTATTATGGTCATCAATTTCATGTGAAAATAACATGTAAACATTGTAAAAATGTTATATATATTTCCTCAGGTGTCATAATTGCTTGCATTATTGGAGGAATTATATTGCTGATTTTAATTACTATGATCATCATTGGGATAGTAGTTGTTGCGATGAAGAAGAGGGTTAATTCTGGTTACCATGTTAAAGACATATCATTGAAGTGAGTGTATTCATAGTTGCAGGTATAAGTACGGTTCTTGCATAATCCTCCAAACTGCTTATTGCAGGGGTGACGTTAAAGAAAACCCTTTATTTGTGAACCCTGAGACAGCTATTAACTCCAATGCTCCTGGTGTTGATGATGTAAAAACTGATGGAACTACTCTATAGTATATCTGGTTCTTGAAGAAATTGTAGCCAACTCATTGCATGATGTATATATCAATTTCATTAACCATTTGGTCATGTGCACTGTTAGTGATCTGGATGTCTATGGGGTGCTGCCTATAGCTATATCTATAATGATGTTACTGTAGCATATAAGTTCATCATATGTTGAGGGCACAGTCCCACAGATTAGCTAAATGTATACATAAAGGAATATGAGTAGTGAGTTCAGGGAAGTCAACATTCGAATTCAATCAAATAAAGGAACAGATTGACCCATCGCCCTTGGCTGTGGGATCCATATACATAGCGCTTATATTTCGCGGGTCTTTTAATGAATTGGCGAATTTTGAATCAACGAAAAATTTGGCACTTCAAACAAAGTTTAAATAGAAGGACGTCGGTATGTGGATATAAAAGAGACGAATCCACCTACGTAGCCACACCCTCTCTCGCTTTATGAGAGGGTGTGGCTACGCCAGACTATACCTGACCCACAAGGAACGCTTTGAAAAGAGGTACCCTCGTCTTCTATCCGCAGCAAACGCGGAAGTTGCAGCCGTACAGCCATCAGCTGCCGGCGCGAAGGCGGTCAGTGGAGTTCTGAAAAGAAGGCCGAGATCTGTGGCTAGCGGCGCGGGAGCAATGACCTAGATCTAGTCGTTCCAACGGGCCGATTCTGTCGCAGTATTTCTAGACCATCACAACACAACCAATTTTTGAATACTGGCACACATTCTTCACCTTGATATCATTAATAAATTAAAATGAACAAAACCTTATATATGGTTTTCAATGCATATGGAGATGATCGATACGTGTAGAAGCTACCGTACTGTGTGATAGTAGGCACGGCAGCTAGACCCACGAAATATTAAAGGTAGCGGGTGTTGCCCGTAATCCTAACAGTTTATATTAGTCTAGTAGTAGCATTTGCTAATCCAATATTTACAATCCATATAGGCCTATGTAGAGTGTGGGAGGGAGAAATTCGGAAGCACGCTTTGGATTTCCGCGTCTGCCGTTTCGGACCACGCCGGAGACTAGCTTATGCTTGAGCTGCTATCACTTGTTGATTGACTGGATACATCATGAACTACGCTGGGCTAGTAGTACTAGTGGTGGCTACAGTGGCAGGAATTTGTTCCTGTCAAATGTGTACTCTCCCAACAAATGGAGACCTGGAAGATGTGATTGCTGACATTATTGAAGCTGATGATAGTTCTAGTACACCTAATGTTAATGTGATGAGTTTTCATCCAGTTTGTCTTGCATTCGATAATATACAAGACCACTACCGTGCTGTGTCAGTGTTGGTGAAATACACATGCACTGGCAATCCCAGTTGTCCATCAGGCACTGCAGTGGAACAGATTGAGTCTGAATGTGTCAATGGAGTATGGTCTAATACAGTCCAGGGTTCCACAGAGTTTACTCGCTCTCAAACTCCTGAAGCCAATTTCTCAACCTCCACCAGAGAAGACTGTGCATTCTGTGTATCTCCTGAACTAGATGTAGAAGCCGGGCTCTCTCTTTCACCTGATAGTGTCACTCACTGTGTAGGTGAGTATGTCACACAACTTTTGCATTTATATCTTGAAAAGTGTATGGTATGAGCTAATTGCTGGTTCCTCATGCTAAACAGCCACACAATGAATCATGTAACTAGAGCAGCAATGGAGATATAGTCTATATGAGACACATAATAACGTAAATACTGAATGTAATTAGATATTTGGCACAAGCCTGCATATATATATATTATATATATATATATTATGCTATTATATATTATGCTATTATGCTATTATAGTGAGTGACACTATAATAGCATTATGCAGTAATTGGGTGTGTGTGGTATTTGCCATGCACTTAACAAGTACTCCCACTGCTGAGAGTGCATTCCATATCTAATGGATAAACACGCTTTTACATGTACACTGACCCATGTCATGGTTTGGCCCTTGAAGTTAGCTCCTTTATAGCGACTCAGACACAGTGTCAGCAATGTAGAGTTGGGAGTATTTTGACTAAGTACACAACGTTTACATGAACACCTGTCATATTTGAATGACCTTTTAAAAAAACTTTCACTTTTACACTAGCTTGTCATTCAAGCTGCACTGAAGGACTTATGAGATGTTTTGGTTCTGGCTCCGATCGATGTTGTCAATACTATAACGACACAATGTGTGTGGATGAATGTTCTGGTCTTCTTTCACCTGATGAGAACTATAACTGTGTTTGCCCCGGGTTCTTTAATTTTCCTGAATGTACAGGTACACTAACTATATGCATTATACATTTATGTGTGGAACTTTACAAAATAAGGCAATGTGACAATACTCTAGAGAATTCTAGAGACGTGCTCTACCAACTGAGCTACTGAGGCAGCTCAGCTGGCTGGAACAAAGACATGCAAAGCAAATGACAGTACTGTGGTATGTAGTTTCTTTGTTACTTCAGTGTGTGGGTTGCAGTGTGAGAATGGCGGTACTCCACTAGAGACAAACTGTACTGACTGCAGCTGTCCTGCTGGTTTCACTGGTTACAACTGCAGCATTGACATTGATGAATGTGACAGCTTGCCATGTAAAAATGGAGCTACTTGTACAAATACATTTGGTAGTTTCATGTGTAACTGTGCAGAAGGATTTACTGGACCATTCTGTGATATGGACATTGACGAATGTACTGTCAACTCACCATGTGAAAATGGAGCTACTTGCATCAATAATAATGGCTCATTCACTTGCATCTGTGCAGCTGGTTACACTGGAAGCTTGTGCGATATGGATATCGATGAATGTCTCAATTCTCCATGTGAAAATGGGGCTACGTGCATCAATAATAATGGCTCCTTCACTTGCATGTGTGCAGCCGGTTACACTGGAAGCTTGTGCGATATGGATATCGACGAATGTCTCAATTCTCCATGTGAAAATGGGGCTACTTGCATCAATAATAATGGCTCCTTCACTTGCATGTGTGCAGCCGGTTACACTGGAAGCTTGTGCGATATGGATATCGACGAATGTGACGATTCTCCATGTGAAAATGGGGCTACTTGCATCAATAATAATGGCTCCTTCACTTGCATGTGTGCAGCCGGTTACACTGGAAGCTTGTGCGATATGGATATCGACGAATGTCTCAATTCTCCATGTGAAAATGGTGCTACGTGCATCAATAATAATGGCTCCTTCACTTGCATCTGTGCAGCCGGTTACACTGGAAGCTTGTGCGATATGGATATCGACGAATGTCTCAATTCTCCATGTGAAAATGGGGCTACTTGCATCAACAATAATGGCTCCTTCACTTGCATCTGTGCAGCTGGTTACACTGGAAGCTTGTGCGATATGGATATCGACGAATGTTTCAACTCACCATGTGAAAATGGGGCTACTTGCATCAACAATAATGGCTCATTCACTTGCATCTGTGCATCCGGTTACACTGGAAGCTTGTGCGATATGGATATCGACGAATGTCTCAATTCTCCATGTGAAAATGGGGCTACTTGCATCAATAATAATGGCTCATTCACTTGCATCTGTGCAGCCGGTTACACTGGAAGCTTGTGCGATATGGATATCGACGAATGTCTCAATTCTCCATGTGAAAATGGTGCTACGTGCATCAATAATAATGGCTCCTTCACTTGCATCTGTGCAGCCGGTTACACTGGAAGCTTGTGCGATATGGATATCGACGAATGTCTCAATTCTCCATGTGAAAATGGGGCTACTTGCATCAATAATAATGGCTCATTCACTTGCATCTGTGCAGCCGGTTACACTGGAAGCCTGTGCGATATGGATATCGATGAATGTCTCAATTCTCCATGTGAAAATGGGGCTACTTGCATCAATAATAATGGCTCCTTCACTTGCATGTGTGCAGCCGGTTACACTGGAAGCTTGTGCGATATGGATATCGACGAATGTGACGATTCTCCATGTGAAAATGGGGCTACTTGCATCAATAATAATGGCTCCTTCACTTGCATGTGTGCAGCCGGTTACACTGGAAGCTTGTGTGATATAGATATCGACGAATGTCTCAATTTTCCATGTGAAAATGGGGCTACTTGCATCAATAATAATGGCTCCTTCACTTGCATGTGTGCAGCCGGTTACACTGGAAGCTTGTGCGATATGGATATCGATGAATGTCTCAATTCTCCATGTGAAAATGGGGCTACTTGCATCAATAATAATGGCTCATTCACTTGCATCTGTGCAGCCGGTTACACTGGAAGCCTGTGTGATATAGATATCGACGAATGTCTCAATTTTCCATGTGAAAATGGGGCTACTTGCATCAATAATAATGGCTCCTTCACTTGCATGTGTGCAGCCGGTTACACTGGAAGCTTGTGTGATATAGATATTGACGAATGTCTCAATTCTCCATGTGAAAATGGGGCTACTTGTATCAATAATAATGGCTCCTTCACTTGCATCTGTGCAGCCGGTTACACTGGAAGCTTGTGTGATATGGATATTGATGAATGTCTCAATTCTCCATGTGAAAATGGGGCTACGTGCATCAATAATAATGGCTCCTTCACTTGCATGTGTGCAGCCGGTTACACTGGAAGCTTGTGCGATATAGATATCGACGAATGTTTCAATTCTCCATGTGAAAATGGGGCTACTTGCATCAATAATAATGGCTCCTTCACTTGCATGTGTGCAGCCGGTTACACTGGAAGCTTGTGCGATATGGATATCGATGAATGTCTCAACTCACCATGTGAAAATGGGGCTACTTGCATCAACAATAATGGCTCCTTCACTTGCATCTGTGCAGCCGGTTACACTGGAAGCCTGTGCGATATGGATATCGATGAATGTCTCAATTCTCCATGTGAAAATGGGGCTACTTGCATCAATAATAATGGCTCCTTCACTTGCATGTGTGCAGCCGGTTACACTGGAAGCTTGTGCGATATGGATATTGACGAATGTGACGATTCTCCATGTGAAAATGGGGCTACTTGCATCAATAATAATGGCTCCTTCACTTGCATGTGTGCAGCCGGTTACACTGGAAGCCTGTGCGATATGGATATCGATGAATGTCTCAATTCTCCATGTGAAAATGGGGCTACTTGCATCAATAATAATGGCTCCTTCACTTGCATGTGTGCAGCCGGTTACACTGGAAGCTTGTGCGATATGGATATTGACGAATGTGACGATTCTCCATGTGAAAATGGTGCTACTTGCATCAATAATAATGGCTCCTTCACTTGCATGTGTGCAGCCGGTTACACTGGAAGCCTGTGCGATATGGATATCGATGAATGTCTCAATTCTCCATGTGAAAATGGGGCTACTTGCATCAATAATAATGGCTCCTTCACTTGCATGTGTGCAGCCGGTTACACTGGAAGCTTGTGCGATATGGATATTGACGAATGTGACGATTCTCCATGTGAAAATGGGGCAACTTGCATCAATAATAATGGCTCCTTCACTTGCATGTGTGCAGCCGGTTACACTGGAAGCTTGTGCGATATGGATATCGACGAATGTGACGATTCTCCATGTGAAAATGGGGCTACTTGCATCAATAATAATGGCTCCTTCACTTGCATGTGTGCAGCCGGTTACACTGGAAGCTTGTGCGATATAGATATCGACGAATGTCTCAATTCTCCATGTGAAAATGGGGCTACGTGCATCAATAATAATGGCTCCTTCACTTGCATGTGTCCAGCCGGTTACACTGGAAGCTTGTGCGATATGGATATCGACGAATGTGACAATTCTCCATGTGAAAATGGGGCTACTTGCATCAACAATAATGGCTCCTTCACTTGCATCTGTGCAACCGGTTACACTGGAAGCTTGTGTGATATGGATATCGATGAATGTCTCAATTCTCCATGTGAAAATGGCGCTACTTGCATCAACAATAATGGCTCATTTACTTGCATGTGTCCAGCCGGTTACACTGGTTCCTTATGTAGTAAAGATATTGACGAGTGCCTGGACAGTCCTTGTATCAATGGTAATTGTCAGAACTTAGAGGGTAGCTTTGAGTGCAAGTGTGCAGATGGTTATGATGGTCAGTTCTGTGATAAAGACGTTGATGATTGTGCCAGTTCGCCTTGTATGAATGGAGGCTCATGTAAAGATAGTGGAGCATCCTCTTACAACTGCACATGTGCAAATGGATGGACTGGGAAGACCTGTGCTAACTGTACCCTCCTTGCCTGCAGTAAGTGTGAAGGAGTGCCAGCAAAGTGTATGGAATGTTATCCATCATATGAATTAAACACAGATGGAATGTGTGGTGAGTTTTTATATTGATCTCACACAGCTAATGCCCATCTGCTATTGAAAGTGTTACACTCCCACTCACAGTGTGTAAAGATGGTTTCATTGAGGACAAAGTGACAGGTGACTGTCGGCAGAATGCAAGATCAACTGGAGATGAAAACAGCAGTATCATTGGTAATTATTATGGTCATCAATTTCATGTGAAAATAACATGTAAACATTGTAAAAATGTTATATATATTTCCTCAGGTGTCATAATTGCTTGCATTATTGGAGGAATTATATTGCTGATTTTAATTACTGTGATCATCATTGGGATAGTAGTTGTTGCAATGAAGAAGAGGGTTAATTCTGGTTACCATGTTAAAGACATATCATTGAAGTGAGTGTATTCATAGTTGCAGGTATAGTACGCTTCTTGCATAATCCTCCGAACTGCTTATTGCAGGGGTGATGTTAAATTATTTATGAACCCTGAGACAGCTATTAACTCCAATGCTCCTGGTGTTGATGATGTCAAAACTGATGGAACTACTCTATAGTATACATATCCTCCCGATTCTTGAAGAAATTGTACCCAACTCATTGCATGTTGTATATATCAATTTCATTAACCATTTGGTCATGTGCACTTTTAGTGATTTGGATGTCTATGGGGTGCTTACCATCAGCTGCCGGCGCGAAGGCGGTCAGGCGAACATGCCTCAAGATGAGTTCTGAAAAGAGGCCGAGATCTGTGACTAGCGGTAATTTGGCGAGCGGATAGACCATAGTTCTACTACCGTACTGGTGTGATAGTAAGCGCGGCATAGATCTAATGAGCAGCACGCGTTCGAAAATACAGCTAGACCCGCGAAATAAGGTGTGTTGCCCGCAATCCTAACAGTTTGTACTAGTCTAGTAGTAGCATTTGCTTCAATATTTACGATCCATGTAGAGTGTGGGAGGGAGAAGCACGCTTTGGATTTCCGCATCTGCCGTTTCGGACCGCGCTGGAGACTAAGAGAAGTCTCTTGCATATGAGCTAGAGCTGCTATCACTTGTTGATCAAGTTGACTTGATACATCATGAACTACGCTGGGCTAGTAGTACTAGTGGTGGCTACAGTGGCAGGAAATTGTTCCTGTCAAATTTGTACCCTCCCAACAAATGAAGACCTGGAAGATGTGATGGAAGATATTCTTTCAAATGATGATAGTTCTAGTACACCTAATGTTAATGTGATGAGTATTCATCCAGTTTGTCTCGCTCTCGATGATGTACAAGACCGCTACCGTGCTGTGTCAGTGTTGGTGGAATACACATGTTCTGGCCTTACCAGTTGTCCATCAGGCACTGTAGTGGAACAGATTGAGTCTGAATGTGACAATGGAATATGGTCTAATACAGTCCAGGGTTCCCCAGAATTTACTCGCTCTGAAACTACTGAAGCCAGTGTCTCAACCTCCACCAGACAAGACTGTGTATTCTGTGTGTCTCCTGATCTGGTTAAAGAAGCCAAACTCTCTCTTTCACCTGATAATGTCACTCACTGTGTAGGTGAGTCACTGAATACATGTGCACTATATTTATCATCACAGGGAATTGCTTGTGTATATTTCCACAGCCTGTCACTCAAATTGCAGTGAAGGTCTCATGGGATGCATTGGATTAGGTGCTGACAGTTGCTGTAACTACTACAATAACTCCATGTGTGTGGATGAATGCCCCAGTCCTTTCCAGCCAAACACTGCCAATGAGTGTGTATGTCCACCTGGGACTACTGGATACAACTGTACTGAGTGTGAGTCATGATTGAAATAGGTGTTTTTCTTTAGACATCAACTACAACCCTACAATCATGACCTTTCAATCTGAGATGTATTCATATTATACACATACAGTTATTCACTGCAGTAGTTTGACTGACCCCGACAATGGGACAGTATCACTCTCTGGTACAACATACAATTCAGTGTCCACTTACTCCTGTGACTCTGGCTATGTTTTGATGGGAGATGACATGAGAACATGTTCGGACACTGGTCTCTGGTCTGGAAATCAACCAACATGCACTGGTAACATTGATGTATGTACAAGAGGCTGCAGTAACTGAGAGATTTCTAATTTCCCTCCCTCCCTCCCTCCCTCCCTCCCTCCTCCCCTTACTCATGTTTCTCAGTGGTGTATTGTGAGAGTGTGGGCAATAATGTAACAAATGGTGCTGTACAGTATTCCACTGAAAGATCAGAGGAGGGACGACACATAGTGGATACAACAATCACTGTCAAATGTAACAATGGATATGGACCTGGAGGTGTCATTACTTGTGAGAGCAGTGGCAACTGGTCTGATGATCTACCACATTGTAACTGTGAGTTGATAAGTAATAATTTTACATGCCCACTCTTATTCAAAAAATACAAGGAAACATTGCCTTGTCTGGCCTCAATAAGCATGTGTACCTGATGTTTTATATACCATATTGAGATAGTGAAGTTACTCATAACAGAGTGTGTTTGTGGTCTGCGTTTCTCCATTGGTCATATACTTAGCTGTACCACAGTTGCCCTTTGGCATAACGAATTGCTTGACTTCACAAGAGGCTAAGAACCAGAGTGGCCTAACTCACTAAACAGCAATTTACTCCCTAAAACTCAAATATTATACTTTAAAATGCGTTTCAGACCAGTGGAAAAATTCACCAAATCTCAGGATTGGTTTTTAATTCATATTTTTACTATTTGGCCATTTTTTTAAATTCTGGGATAGACCACTTTGGTTCTGAGCCCTTCATTACTAATGTACATTCCTCACCTCAGGTCAACACCAGCCTACCTCAGTTTGTGAGTGCAGTAGTTCAGCTTTGATTGGAGTGTCCATAGTATCTTTTCTATTGATCGTCACACTCACCATCATCATCATCACTCAATGTCTACTGATGGCCAGAATGAGGAAGTCTAAAGATGTGCATAGGAATGAGACCTACACAGAGGTCACGAACCCCACTACCATCCAGAGTCATATTCCAGTCACACCTAACGAAGCATATGTACTGCAGAGTGATGTTCCAGTTACACCCAATGAGGCATATGTACTGCAGAGTGATGTTCCAGTTATGCCTAATGAGGCATATGGACTGAACAAGATGGCCAGTGCAAGAGAAGAGGTCACATATGAACTTGTGAAATGATTAACTTGCACACCCCTGGCAATTAACTTCACACAATTTACTTGGAATTACATTTAGACTACTACAATAGTAACCTTCTATCCTTCCATCGTACGTATACGCCACATAAAGTAAATTCATAGTTTCTCATCCTTCCGGTTTCTTAATTTAAATGCGGCGGGCGGGTACCTGATTTTACTTACTACTCGTCGGTTGTTTGGAATTCTTGCTCATGCGCGAACAGTCTCCGCATCTAATCCGCCTGGGAACGAGGCTAATATAAAGCCTGCTCGATAACAGTTACTATACCACTATAAGCTTAGCAGTATAGTCCCACCCCACGGGATGGGATTATGGACACGCCCCATAATTTTACTCGGAAAAATCACGTGCGGGCGGGGATGAGAAACTAACTTTTTTGTAGCCTCATTTGCATGACAATTTCTGCAATTTACTGTCGGACGTTATTGCGCATGCCCATTAGTGATCCGGATGCCTATAATGGTTGGTGTTGCCGGCAAAAGCTAAACGCTTAGCATTGTTGTTTCTGCCGTTTCATCGTCTTGCTATTTCGAGATATCTCACTAACATTCGAGCTAATATTTACGATCCTTCCCAGGGCACAGTGTGAGCGAAACACACATATTCTTCCGTTGTCGTATTTACTGAGACTGGGCGAAACTACTTCTCGTTGGACGTACTTATAGCTCTTGATTGACTGGATACATCATGAACTACGCTGGGCTAGTAGTACTAGTGGTGGCTACAGTGGCAGGAATTTGTTCCTGTCAATCGTGTACCCTCCCAACAAATGGAGACCTGGAAGATGTGATTGCTGACATTATTGAAGCTGATGATAGTTCTAGTACACCTAATGTTAATGTGATGAGTTTTCATCCAGTTTGTCTTGCATTCGATGATGTACAAGACCGCTACCGTGCTGTGTCAGTGTTGGTGGAATACACATGCACTGGCAATCCCAGTTGTCCATCAGGCACTGTAGTGGAACAGATTGAGTCTGAATGTGACAATGGAGATTGGTCTAGTGTAGTACAGGGTTCCACAGAATTTACTCGCTCTACAAATACTGAAGCAAGTGTCTCAACCTCCACCAGAGAAGACTGTGCATTCTGTGTATCTCCTGAACTAGATGTAGGAGCCTCCCTCTCTCTTTCACCTGATAATGTCACTCACTGTGTAGGTGAGTCACTGAATACATGTGCACTATATTTATCATCACAGGGAATTGCTTGTGTATATGTCCACAGCCTGTGACTCATCTTGCAGTGAAGGTCTCATGGGATGCACTGGATTAGGTGCTGACAGATGCTGTAACTACTACATGTGTGTGGATGAATGCCCCAGTCATTTCCAGCCAAACACTGCCAATGAGTGTGTATGTCCACCTGGGACTACTGGATTCAACTGTACTGAGTGTGAGTCATGATTGAAATAGGTGTTTTTCTTTAGACATCAACTATGACCCTTCAATCAATCTGAGATGTATTAATATTATACACATACAGTTATTCACTGCAGTAGTTTGACTGACCCCGACAATGGGACAGTATCACTCTCTGGTACAACATACAATTCAGTGTCCACTTACTCCTGTGACTCTGGCTATGTTTTGATGGGAGATGACATGAGAACATGTTCGGACACTGGTCTCTGGTCTGGAAATCAACCAACATGCACTGGTAACATTGATGTATGTACAAGAGGCTGCAGTAACTGAGAGATTTCTAATTTCCCTCCCTCCCTCCCTCCCTCCCTCCCTCCTCCCCTTACTCATGTTTCTCAGTGGTGTATTGTGAGAGTGTGGGCAATAATGTAACAAATGGTGCTGTACAGTATTCCACTGAAAGATCAGAGGAGGGACGACACATAGTGGATACAACAATCACTGTCAAATGTAACAATGGATATGGACCTGGAGGTGTCATTACTTGTGAGAGCAGTGGCAACTGGTCTGATGATCTACCACATTGTAACTGTGAGTTGATAAGTAATAATTTTACATGCCCACTCTTATTCAAAAAATACAAGGAAACATTGCCTTGTCTGGCCTCAATAAGCATGTGTACCTGATGTTTTATATACCATATTGAGATAGTGAAGTTACTCATAACAGAGTGTGTTTGTGGTCTGCGTTTCTCCATTGGTCATATACTTAGCTGTACCACAGTTGCCCTTTGGCATAACGAATTGCTTGACTTCACAAGAGGCTAAGAACCAGAGTGGCCTAACTCACTAAACAGCAATTTACTCCCTAAAACTCAAATATTATACTTTAAAATGCGTTTCAGACCAGTGGAAAAATTCACCAAATCTCAGGATTGGTTTTTAATTCATATTTTTACTATTTGGCCATTTTTTTAAATTCTGGGATAGACCACTTTGGTTCTGAGCCCTTCATTACTAATGTACATTCCTCACCTCAGGTCAACACCAGCCTACCTCAGTTTGTGAGTGCAGTAGTTCAGCTTTGATTGGAGTGTCCATAGTATCTTTTCTATTGATCGTCACACTCACCATCATCATCATCACTCAATGTCTACTGATGGCCAGAATGAGGAAGTCTAAAGATGTGCATAGGAATGAGACCTACACAGAGGTCACGAACCCCACTACCATCCAGAGTCATATTCCAGTCACACCTAACGAAGCATATGTACTGCAGAGTGATGTTCCAGTTACACCCAATGAGGCATATGTACTGCAGAGTGATGTTCCAGTTATGCCTAATGAGGCATATGGACTGAACAAGATGGCCAGTGCAAGAGAAGAGGTCACATATGAACTTGTGAAATGATTAACTTGCACACCCCTGGCAATTAACTTCACACAATTTACTTGGAATTACATTTAGACTACTACAATAGTAACCTTCTATCCTTCCATCGTACGTATACGCCACATAAAGTAAATTCATAGTTTCTCATCCTTCCGGTTTCTTAATTTAAATGCGGCGGGCGGGTACCTGATTTTACTTACTACTCGTCGGTTGTTTGGAATTCTTGCTCATGCGCGAACAGTCTCCGCATCTAATCCGCCTGGGAACGAGGCTAATATAAAGCCTGCTCGATAACAGTTACTATACCACTATAAGCTTAGCAGTATAGTCCCACCCCACGGGATGGGATTATGGACACGCCCCATAATTTTACTCGGAAAAATCACGTGCGGGCGGGGATGAGAAACTAACTTTTTTGTAGCCTCATTTGCATGACAATTTCTGCAATTTACTGTCGGACGTTATTGCGCATGCCCATTAGTGATCCGGATGCCTATAATGGTTGGTGTTGCCGGCAAAAGCTAAACGCTTAGCATTGTTGTTTCTGCCGTTTCATCGTCTTGCTATTTCGAGATATCTCACTAACATTCGAGCTAATATTTACGATCCTTCCCAGGGCACAGTGTGAGCGAAACACACATATTCTTCCGTTGTCGTATTTACTGAGACTGGGCGAAACTACTTCTCGTTGGACGTACTTATAGCTCTTGATTGACTGGATACATCATGAACTACGCTGGGCTAGTAGTACTAGTGGTGGCTACAGTGGCAGGAATTTGTTCCTGTCAATCGTGTACCCTCCCAACAAATGGAGACCTGGAAGATGTGATTGCTGACATTATTGAAGCTGATGATAGTTCTAGTACACCTAATGTTAATGTGATGAGTTTTCATCCAGTTTGTCTTGCATTCGATGATGTACAAGACCGCTACCGTGCTGTGTCAGTGTTGGTGGAATACACATGCACTGGCAATCCCAGTTGTCCATCAGGCACTGTAGTGGAACAGATTGAGTCTGAATGTGACAATGGAGATTGGTCTAGTGTAGTACAGGGTTCCACAGAATTTACTCGCTCTACAAATACTGAAGCAAGTGTCTCAACCTCCACCAGAGAAGACTGTGCATTCTGTGTATCTCCTGAACTAGATGTAGGAGCCTCCCTCTCTCTTTCACCTGATAATGTCACTCACTGTGTAGGTGAGTCACTGAATACATGTGCACTATATTTATCATCACAGGGAATTGCTTGTGTATATGTCCACAGCCTGTGACTCATCTTGCAGTGAAGGTCTCATGGGATGCACTGGATTAGGTGCTGACAGATGCTGTAACTACTACATGTGTGTGGATGAATGCCCCAGTCATTTCCAGCCAAACACTGCCAATGAGTGTGTATGTCCACCTGGGACTACTGGATTCAACTGTACTGAGTGTGAGTCATGATTGAAATAGGTGTTTTTCTTTAGACATCAACTATGACCCTTCAATCAATCTGAGATGTATTAATATTATACACATACAGTTATTCACTGCAGTAGTTTGACTGACCCTAACAATGGGGCAGTATCACTCTCTGGTACAACATACAATTCAGTGTCCACTTACTCCTGTGACTCTGGCTATGTTTTGATGGGAGATGACATGAGAACATGTTCGGACACTGGTCTCTGGTCTGGAAATCAACCAACATGCACAGGTAACATTGATGTATGTACTAGAGGCTGCAGTAACTGGGAGATTTCTAATTTTCCCTCTCTTCCCTCCCTCCCTCCTTCCCTCCCTCCCTCCTTCCCTCCCTCCCTCCTTCCCTCCCTCCCTCCTTCCCTCTCTCCCTATGCCACTATATATTAAGTCATGCCACTTCTAATTATACCAGTTTTTCTCATTAACAGTGTATTTAATGGCTCTAGTACAACAGTCTATACTTGTAACTAAGTGAAGGGTCAAACAATAATTAATTTTTTTGCATGTAGACAATTCATGTTAAGCTGTTATGGCATTATTGGCTAATGGAGACATCGTAGAATGCATGTGTTACGTGTAATGAGAATAGTATGCACAATTTCTCAAACTTTCACAGTGTGTGTGTGTGTTGTATATACGCCAACAGAGACTAGGAAAACAAGTAGCATTATATATACTATGCCCTTCTTTTTTCTTGTTTATTTCTCCTGTAGCCCATAACTAGAGGGAGAGTCTACATGTGATTCTAGGATACAACCATCACATGTGTACTGCCATTATTGAATACTCTATCAACACACACATATATGGGAGACATAGTCATTGATTATAGTAAAACATACTGTAGTAGTACAATGCAGGTCTGGGGATTAAACAAAAATATTTGCAATCTGGCAGTGAGGCTTGGTTAAAGTGATGTCTACTATCTTGTGTAGTGCCAATCATGCCTTCAACAGTTAGTGATGATTAAGAATATTACACACGCAACATATTACACATACAGTTATTGACTGTGGTGGTTTGACTGACCCTGACAATGGGGCAGTATCAGTCTCTGGTACAACATACAATTCAGTGGCCACTTACTCCTGTGATTCTGGCTATGTTCTGATGGGAGATGGCATGAGAAGTAATTGTAGTCCTAACACATGTAGCTACTTATAACGTACCACATGTTGGGGCACTACCAGACCAGAGACCAGTGTTTAAATCCTTTTCCCTCTCTTCTCTTCCTCCCTCTCGCCTTGTCTTCCTCCCTCCCTCCTTCTCTTCTCTCTCCCCTTACTCATCTTTCTCAGTGCTATCTTGTAAAAGTCTGGGCAATAGTGTAGCAAATGGTGCTGTACAGTATTCCACTGAGAGATCAGAGGGAGGACGACACATAGTGGATACAACAATCACTGTCAAATGTAATAATGGATATGGACCTGGAGGTGTCATTACTTGTGAGAGCAGTGGCAACTGGTCTGATGATCTACCACATTGTGACTGTGAGTTCATGAGTACTAGTATACATGCCCACTCTTATTCCTCTTATTCAAGGAAACATTGCCTTGTCTGGCCTCAGTTCTACTTTGTTAGATGGTGAAGCTCTGTGCATTCCTCACCTCAGGTCAACACCAGGGCAGTAGTTCAGCTTTGATTGGAGTGTCCATAGTATCTTTTCTATTGATTGTCACTCTCACCATCATCATCATCACTCAATGTGTACTGATGGCCAGAATGAGGAAGTCTAAAGATGTGCAAAGGAATGAGACCTATGCAGAGATCATGCCAGTCACACCTCATGAGGCTTGTGAACTAAACAGAATGAATGCAAGAGA
The DNA here is from genome assembly GCA_963970385.1 of Theonella swinhoei. Classification (NCBI taxonomy): domain Eukaryota; kingdom Metazoa; phylum Porifera; class Demospongiae; order Tetractinellida; family Theonellidae; genus Theonella; species Theonella swinhoei. Next base: position 623,099 of record OZ019966.1, read on the forward strand.
AGAGGACATATATAACATTTTAAATTTGACTAACTAGCAAAAACCTCACAATTTATACAACACTTGAAAATTTTTATTGATGGAATTATTTTTAAAGTTTGAATGCTAATAAAGATAGTATATTCTTCCTTCATTCATCATATACTCAAATTCTGTACACATTCATTGCATACCCATGCCAAGTCTATTCAAGATAATTATTTTTTTATTTTAATGTTTCATGAATAAAGTGATAGGCATACATATACATTCATTGTTCCTATACTAATTGTGTGTAATTACGTATACATGTATGGCAATTTTGGCAGATTTTGAAATTCATGTGAAGACGAGGATAAAGAGACTCGGGAGAAAAATCGTTAGAAATGCTAATAACTATTGCGCATGCCCATTAGTGTCTATAATGGGGTGTTGCCGACAAAGGCTATATAAACGTTGTTTCTGCCTTTTTTCGTCTGGCTATTTCAAGAGATCTCTCTAACATTTCGATCCATCTCAGGGCACAGTGTGAGCGAAACACGCGTTTATTCTTCGGATTTTTCGCGTCTGACTCCGACGTCGTTTGTGACTATTTAATAGATTGGGCGAAAACTACCTCTCATTGGACGTATAAAACTTCATTTCATACTTTCTACAGAGCTGCTATCACTTGTACATCATGAACTACGCTGGGCTAGTAGTACTAGTGGTGGCTACAGTGGCAGGAATTTGTTCCTGTCAAAAGTGTACTCTCCCAACAAATGAAGACCTGGAAGTAGTGATTAGAAATATTTTTCAAGCTGATGATTCTTTTAGGACACTCCGGCCGGCCTCTCTCTTTCACCTGATAGTGTCACTCACTGTGTAGGTGAGTCACTGAATACATGTGCACTATATTTATCATCACAGGGAATTGTATATATTTCCACAGCCTGTCACTCAAATTGCAGTGAAGGTCTCATGGGATGCTTTGGATCAGGTCCTGACCAGTGCTGTAACTACTACAATAACTCCATGTGTGTGGATGAATGCCCCAGTCCTTTCCAACCAAACACTGCCAATGAGTGTGTATGTCCACTTGGGACTACTGGATTCAACTGTACTGAGGGTGAGTCATGATTGAAAACTTATATATACACATCAACTATGACCCTTCAATCAATCTGAGATGTATTAATATTATACATATACAGTTATTCACTGCAGTGGTTTGACTGACCCTAACAATGGGGCAGTATCACTCTCTGGAACAACATACAATTCAGTGGCCACTTACTCCTGTGACTCTGGCTATGTTCTGATGGGAGATGACATGAGAAGATGTTTGGACACTGGTCTCTGGTCTGGCAATCAACCAACATGCACTGGTAACATTGATGTATGTACTAGAGGCTGCAGTAACTGAGAGATTTCTAATTTCCCTCCCTCCCTCCCTCCCTCCCTCCCTCCCTCTCTCCCTCCCTCCCTCCCTTCCTCCCTCCCTCCCTCCCTTCCTCCCTCCTCCCTCCCTCCCTCCCTCCTTCTCTCCTTACTCATCTTTCTCAGTGGTGTATTGTGATAGTCTGGGCAATAATGTAACAAATGGTACTGTACAGTATTCTACTGAGAGATCAGAGGAGGGACGACACATAGTGGATACAACAATCACTGTCAAATGTAACAATGGATATGGACCTGGAGGTGTCATTACTTGTGAGAGCAGTGGCAACTGGTCTGATGGTCTACCACATTGTGACTGTGAGTTGATAAGTAATAATTTTACATGCCCACTCTTATTCAAAAAAATACAAGGAAACATTGCCTTGTCTGGCCTCAATAAGCATGTGTGCCTGATGTTTTATATACCATATTGAGATGGCGAAGTTACTCACAACAGATTTATGCAAGTGTGTTTGTGGTCTGCGTTTCTCCATTGGTCATATACTTAGCTGTACCACAGGTGCCCTTTGGCATAACGAATTGCTTGACTTCACAAGAGGCTAAGAACCAGAGTGGCCTAACTCACTAAACAGCAATTTACCCCCCTAAAAATATTATACTTTAAAATGTGTTTCAGACCAGTGGGAAAATTCACCAAATCTCAGGATTGGTTTTTAATTCATATTTTTACTATTTGGCCATTTTTTTAAAATTCTGGGATAGACCACTTTGGTTCTGAGCCCTTCATTACTAATGTACATTCCTCACTTCAGGTCAACACCAGCCTACCTCAGTTTGTGAGTGCAGTAGTTCAGCTTTGATTGGAGTGTCCATAGTGTCTTTTCTATTGATCGTCACTCTCACTATCATCATCATCACTCAATGTGTACTGATGGCCAGAATGAGGAAGTCTAAAGATGTGCATAGAAATGAGACCTACACAGAGGTCACGAATCCCACTGGCATGCAGAGTGATGTTCCAGTCACACCTAACGAAGCATATTCACTGCAGAGTGATGTTCCAGTTATGCCTAATGAGGCATATGGACTGAACAAGATAGCCAGTGCAAGAGAAGAGGTCACATATGAACTTGTGAAATGATTAATTTGCACACCCCTGGCAATTAAAACTTCACACAATTTACTTGGAATTACATTTAGACTACTACAATAGTAAGGTTATATTCTTCCATCGTACGTATACGCCACTAAAGTAAATTCATAGTTTCTCATCCTTCCGGTTTCTTAATTTCAATGCGGCGGGCGGGTACCTGATTTTACTTACTACTCGTCGGTTGTTTGGAATTCTTGCTCATGCGCGAACAGTCTCCGCCTCTAATCCGCCTGGGAACGAGGCTAATATAAAGCCTGCTCGATAACAGTTACTAACCCATGTGAATGGAAGACTATACCACTAGAAGCTTGGCAGTATAGTCCCACCCCACGGGATGGGATTATGGACACGCCCCATAATTTTACTCGGAAAAATCACGTGCGGGCGGGGATGAGAAACTATTAACTTTTTGTAGCCTAATTTGCATGACAATTTCTGCAATTTACTGTCGGACGTTATTGCGCATGCCCATTAGTGATCCGGATGCCTATAATGGTTGGTGTTGCCGGCAAAAGCTAAACGCTTTGCATTGTTGTTTCTGCCGTTTCATCGTCTTGCTATTTCGAGATATCTCGCTAACATTCGAGCTAATATTTACGATCGATCCCAGGGCACAGTGTGAGTGAAACACACGTTTATTCTCTCGGATTTTTCCGCTGTCGTATTAATACTGAGACTGGGCGAAACTACTTCTCGTTGGACGTACTTATAGCTCTTGATTGACTGGATACATCATGAACTACGCTGGGCTAGTAGTACTAGTGGTGGCTACAGTAGCAGGAATTTGTTCCTGTCAAATGTGTACCCTCCCAACAAGTGGAGACCTGGAAGATGTGATTGCTGACATTATTGAAGCTGATGATAGTTCTAGTACACCTATACTGTTAATGTGATTAGTTTTCATCCAGTTTGTCTTGCATTCGATAATGTACAAGACCACTATCGTGCTGTGTCAGTGTTGGTGGAATACACATGCACTGGCAATCCCAGTTGTCCATCAGGCACTGCAGTGGAACAGATTGAGTCTGAATGTAGCAATGGAGATTGGTCTAATGTAGTGCAGGGTTCCACAGAAATTACTCTACAAATACTGAAGCAAGTGTCTCAACCTCAACCAGACAAGACTGTGCATTCTGTGTGTCTCCTGAACTAGATGTAGAAGCTGATCTCTCTTTTTCACCAGATAATGTCACTCACTGTGTAGGTGAGTCACTGAATACATGTGCACTATATTTATCATCACAGGGAATTGCTTGTGTATATTTCCACAGCCTGTGACTCATCTTGCAGTGAAGGTCTCATGGGATGCACTGGATTTGGTCCTGACAGATGCTGTAACTTCTACAATAACTCCATGTGTGTGGATGAATGCCCCAGTCCTTTCCAGCCAAACACTACCAATGAGTGTGTATGTCCACCTGGGACTACTGGATTCAACTGTACTGAGGGTGAGTCATGATTGAAATAGGTGTTTTTCTTTAGACATCAACTATGACCCTTCAATCAATCTGAGATGTATTAATATTATACATATACAGTTATTCACTGCAATAGTTTGACTAACCCTGACAATGGGGCAGTATTACTCTCTGGTACAACATACAATTCAGTGGCCACTTACTCCTGTGACTCTGGCTATGTTTTGATGGGAGATGACATGAGAACATGTTCGGACACTGGTCTCTGGTCTGGAAATCAACCAACATGCACAGGTAACATTGATGTATGTACTAGAGGCTGCAGTAACTGGGAGATTTCTAATTTTCCCCCTCCCTCCTTCCCTCTCTCCCTATGCCACTATATATTAAGTCATGCCACTTCTAATTATACCAGTTTTTCTCATTAACAGTGAATTTAATGGCTCTAATACAACAGTCTATACTTGTAACTAAGTGAAGGGTTAAATCACAATTAATTTTTTGTATGTAGACAATTCATGTTAAGCTGTTATGGCATTATTGGCTAATGGAGACATCATAGAATGCATGTGTTACGTGTAATGAGAATAGTATGCACAATTTCTCAAACTTTCACAGTGTGTGTGTGTGTGTTGTATATACACCAACAGAGACTGGGAAAACAAGTAGCATTATATATACTATGCCCTTCTTTTTTCTTGTTTATTTCTCCTGTAGCCCATAACTAGAGGGAGAGTCTGCATGTGATTCTAGTATTGCAACCCTCACATGTGTACAGTCATTATTGAATACTCTATCAACACACACATATATGGGGACATAGTCATAATGACTTGTAGTACAATGCAGGTATGGGGATTAAAAAACATTTGCAATCGGCTTGGTTATAGTGATGTATACTATAGCTGTGTGTAGTGTCAATCATGCCTTCAACAGTTGATGATTAAGAATATTACATACACAACATATTACACATACAGTTATTGACTGTGGTGGTTTGACTGACCCTGACAATGGGGCAGTATCACTCTCTGGTACAACATACAATTCAGTGGCCACTTACTCCTGTCGCTCTGACTATGATCTGATGGGAGATGACACGAGAAGATGTTTAGACACTGGTCTCTGGTCTGGTAGTGCCCCAACATGTAGTACGTTATAAGTACATGTATTAGGACTACAATTAAGGGTGTATTAGTAGTTACTCCTCTCCTTTTTCCCTCTCTTCCTCCCTCTCGCCTTGTCTTCCTCCCTCCCTCCTTCCCTTCTCTCTCCCCTTACTCATCTTTCTCAGTGCTATCTTGTAAAAGTCTGGGCAATAGTGTAACAAATGGTGCTGTACAGTATTCCACTGAGAGATCAGAGGAGGGACGACACATAGTGGACACAACAATCACTGTCAAATGTAACAATGGATATGGACCTGGAGGTGTCATTACTTGTGAGAGCAGTAGCAACTGGTCTGATCATCTACCACATTGTGACTGTGAGTTCATGAGTACTAGTATACATGCCCACTCTTATTCCTCTTATTCAAGGAAACATTGCCTTGTCTGGTCTCAATACCTGATGTTCTACCTTATTAGATGGTGAAGCTCTGTGCATTCCTCACCTCAGGTCAACACCAGGGCAGTAGTTCAGCTTTGATTGGAGTGTCCATAGTGTCTTTTCTATTGATCGTCACTCTCACCATCATCATCATCACTCAATGTCTACTGATGGCCAGAATGAGGAAGTCTAAAGATGTGCATAGGAATGAGACCTATGCAGAGATCATGCCAGTCACACCTCATGAGGCTTGTGAACTAAACAGGATGACCAATGCAAGAGAAGAGGACATATATAACATTTTAAATTTGACTAACTAGCAAACCCTGGCAAAAACCTCACAATTTATACAACACTTAAAAATTTTTATTGATGGAATTATGTTTAAAGTTTGAATACTAATAAAGTAGATAGTATATTCTTCCTTCATATACATCATGTACTTGTATTTTCAAGGTCTCTACACATTCTTTGCATACCCATGCCAAGTCTATTTGAGATAATTATTTTTGCCATCTCACTGTGCCTGAAAAAGATTATCAGGCCAGTAATAATGAAAATGAAATACACAATCTGTAACTCTGCTATTGAGTTCCACTCACAGTGTGTAAAGGTGGTTTCATGGAGAAAGTGATAGGCATACATATACACTATTGTTCCTATACTAATTGTGTGATTATGTATGTGGCAATTTTGGCAGATTTTTGAAATTCATGTGAAGATGAGGATAAAGAGACTCGGGAGAAAAATCGTTAGAGATGAAGCTTTGGCCAAAACTATTGCGCATGCCCATTAGTGTCTATACTGGGGGTGTTGCCGGCAAAGGCTAAACGCTTAGCATTGTTGTTTCTGCCGTTTAATCGTCTGGTTATTTCAAGAGATCTTTCTAACATTTACGATCCATCCCAGGGCACGGTGTGAGCGAAACACACGTTTATTCTTTGGATTTTTCGCGTCCGACTCTGTCGTTTGGGACTATTTAATAGACTGGCCGAAAACTACCTCTCGTTAGACTAAACTAATTCTATAATTTCTAGAGAGCTGCTGTCACTTGTTGATTGACTGGATACATCATGAACTACGCTGGGCTAGTAGTACTAGTGGTGGCTACAGTGGCAGGAATTTGTTCTTGTCAAAGGTGTACTCTCCCAACAAATGGAGACTTGGAAGATGTGATTGCAGAGATTATTGGGTCTGATGATTCTTCTAGTACACCTAATGTTACTGTGATGAGTTCTCCGCATCCAGTTTGTCTCGCATTCGATGATGTACAAGACCGCTACCGTGCCGTGTCAGTGTTGGTGGAATACACATGCAATGGCAATCCCAGTTGTCCATCAGGCACTGTAGTGGAACAGATTGAGTCTCAATGTGACAGTGGAGTATGGTCTAATATAGTGCAGGGTTCCACAGAATTTAGTCGCTCTCCAACTCCTGAAGCCAGTTTCTCAACCTCCACCAGACAAGACTGTGTATTCTGTGTATCTCCTGATCTAAATTTAGAAGCCGGACTCTCTTTTTCACCTGATAGTGTCACTCACTGTGTAGGTGAGTCACTGAATACATGTACACTATATTTATTATCACAGGGAATTGCTTGTGTATATTTCCACAGCCTGTCACTCAAATTGCAGTGAAGGTCTCATGGGATGCACTGGATCAGGTCCTGACAGTTGCTGTAACTTCTACAATAACTCCATGTGTGTGGATGAATGCCCCAGTCCTTTCCAGCCGAACACTACCACCAATGAGTGTGTATGTCCACCTGGGACTACTGGATTCAACTGCTGTGAGTCATGAATACAGTATGAAGCTCTAGTTGAAGGCACAAGACATATGTGTAGTGTTCAGAGGTTACATGAAATGCTTTACTCCATACTGCTACATGGCAAATGTACTGTAGAACTTATGACCTGCTAATATGCATGTAGGCTCTTCTTAACACTTCCTACTTGTCATTAACTTACCCTAATTACTTGCACATAATATGGCATGTGATAGTTACTAACTGCTGAACAATACACAGCTCTCCCAGATGTTGACTGTGGTGATTTGACTGACCCTGACAATGGGGCAGTATCAGTGTCTGGTACAACATACAATTCAGTGGCCACTTACTCCTGTGACTCTGCCTATGTTCTGGTGGGAGATAACATTAGAAGATGTTTGGACACTGGTCTCTGGTCTGGCAATCAACCAACATGCACTGGTAATATTGACAGTAACTGAGAGATTTCTCAGTTATTAATTTCCCCTCTCTTCCCTCCCTCTCTCCCTCCCTCCCTCCTTCCCTCCTTTTCTCCTTACTCATCTTTCTCAGTGGTATATTGTGATAGTCTGGGCAATAGTGTTCCAAATGGTTCTGTACAGTATTCCACTGAGAGATCAGAGAAAGGACGATACATAGTGGATACAACAATCACTGTCAAATGTAACAATGGATATGGACCTGGAGGTGTCATTACTTGTGAGAGCAGTGGTAATTGGTCTGATGATTTACCACATTGTGACTGTGAGTTCATGAGTACTAGTATACATGCCCACTAAAAAACTACAAGGATACATTACCTTGTCTGGCCTCAATAAGCATGTGTGCCTGAGGTTTATCACATAGTACAGTAGTACTGTGTATATAGGGATGGCCATGGTTTCCCATTGGTTGTGTATATAAGGAAATCTGAAATAATACTTTCAGTTTGTGGTAATCTGAGTTCTAACTTGGTCAATGTGAACATGTGGCCAAAAGGTAGCTCTGGTTTAAATTGGAGTACCACACAGTATGTAATATGTCTTATGGCTGGGAGAAGTGATAAACTGAAATGGGTAGATCTCCAAATTCTTCTTCTTCTTCTTCTTCCTGTTCAAGAGGCATATCTCACTAACCACAGCACTAAAAGACATGAAACTTGGCAGACAGATAGAGTACTGTGACCCCACGAACCTCGTTATATTGAGAAATACGTAAACAATATACTTCATGAAAAACAACAACAAACAATCTCGGCCAATGTATTATTCAGTTCTGAGCCCTTCATTACTAATGTACATTCCTCACCTCAGGTCAACACCAGCCTACCTCAGTTTGTGAGTGCAGTAATTCAGCTTTGATTGGAGTGTCCATAGTATCTTTTCTATTGATCGTCACTCTCACCATCATCATCATCATTCAATGTGTACTGATGGCCAGAATGAGGAAGTCTAAAGATATGCATAGGAATGAGACCTACACAGAGGTCACGAACCCCACTACCTTGCAGAGTGATATTCCAGTCACATCTAATGAAGCATATGTACTGCAGAGTGATGTTCCCGTCACATCTAACGAAGCATATGTACTGCAGAGTGATGTTCCAGTCACATCTAACGAAGCATATGTACTGCAGAGTGATGTTCCAGTTACGCCTAACGAAGCATATGTACTGCAGAGTGATGTTCCAGTTACACCTAACGAAGCATATGTACTGCAGAGTGATGTTCCAGTCACACCTAATGAGGCATATGTACTGCAGAGTGATGTTCCAGTTACACCTAACGAGGCATATGTACTGCAGAGTGATGTTCCAGTCACACCTAATGAGGCATATGTACTGCAGAGTGATGTTCCAGTTACGCCCAATGAGGAATATGGACTGAACAAGATGGCCAGTGCAAGAGAAGAGGTCACGTATGAACTTGTGAAATGATTAACTTGCACACCCCTGGCAATTAACTACACACAATTTACTTGAAATGTTGGAATTACATTTAAAAAGTAGACTACATAGTAAACTTATCGTATGTAATGTGTACAATTGCATGGCAATTTATGAAGATTTTTAAATCGTGTAAAGATGAGGATAGAGAATAATTGTTAGTCAATTAGTAGACTGTCAGACGTTATTGTGCATTAGTGATTCAGAAGGCCTATAATGGGGGGTGTTGCCAGCAAAAGCTAATGCTTAGCGTTGTTTTTTCCAGTCTGGTTATTTCGAGACTAACGTTTACGATCCATCCCAGGCCACAGTGTGAACGAAACACACGAGTTTCTGCGTCTGTTGTTTGGGATTACTAGACTGGGAGAAAACTATATACATCTCGTTGGAAGTACAACTCTGCCTAATTTCTATATACAGAGCTGCTATATCTCATTGATTGACTAGTGGTGGCTACAGTGGCAGGAATTTGTTCCTGTCAAAAGTGTACTCTCCCAACAAATGAAGACCTGGAAGGTGTGATTGAAGAAATTCTTCGGGGTGATGATAGTTCTAGTACACCTAATGTTAATGTGATGCGTTTTCATCCAGTTTGTCTTGCATTTGATGATGTACAAAGTTGTTATCGTGCTGTGTCAGTAGTGGTGGAATAACATGTTCTGGCCATACTATTTGTCCATCAGGCACTCTAGTGGAACAGATTGAGTCTGAATGTGGCAATGATGGAGAATGGTCTAATGTAATGCGGAGATCCACAGACTTTACTCACTCTCCAACTCCTGAAGCCAATTTCTCAACCTCCACCAGACAAGACTATGTACTCTGTGTATCTTCTGAACTAGATGAAGAAGCTGACCTCTCTCTTTCACCTGATAGTGTCACTCACTGTGCAGGTGAGTCACTGAATACATGTGCACTATATTTATCATCACAGGGAATTGCTTGTGTATATTTCCACAGCCTGTCACTCATCTTGCAGTGAAGGTCTCATGGGATGCATTGGATTTGGTCCTGACAGTTGCTGTAACTACTACAATAACTCCATGTGTGTGGATGAATGCCCCAGTCCTTTCCAGCCAAACACTGCCAATGAGTGTGTATGTCCACCTGGGACTACTGGATACAACTGTACTGAGTGTGAGTCATGATTGAAAACTTAAATATATAGGTTTTTTCTTTAGACATCAACTATGACCCTTCAATCTGAGATGTATTAATATTATACACTGCAGTAGTTTGACTGACCCGAACAATGGTCAAGTATCATTCTCTACCACAACATACAATTCAGTGGCCACTTACTCCTGTGACTCTGGCTATGTTCTGATGGGAGATGACATGAGAACATGTTTGGATACTGGTCTCTGGTCTGGCAATCAACCAACATGCACTGGTAACCACTACACCAAAACTGAAATTTCCTTGTGCAAAAATCAACAGTATAGGGCTATGTTTCCTCTACAATTTCCCAGGTATTATGATATTCTCACCTCTACTGTATACTTTCCTTGACATTCCCTCACATGAACCTGCACATTTCCTTTAAAAAAATCAGGAAATTTGGATTTTCTTCCGGTGAACATTGATGTATGTACTAGAGGCTGCAGTAACTGAGAGATTTGTCAGTAATTTCCCCTCTGTTCCCTCCCTTCCTCCCTCCCCCTACCTCCCTCCCTCCCTCCCTCCCTCCCTCCCTCCCTCCCTTCCTCCCTCCCTCCCTCCCTCCCTCCCTCCTCCCCTTACTCATCTTTCTCAGTGGTGTATTGTGAGAGTCTGGGCAATAATGTAACAAATGGTACTGTACAGTATTCCACTGAGAGATCAGAGGAGGGAAGACACATAGTGGATACAACAATCACTGTCAAATGTAACAATGGATATGGACCTGGAGGTGTCATTACTTGTGAGAGCAGTGGCAACTGGTCTGATGATCTACCACATTGTAACTGTGAGTTGATAAGTAATATTTTTACATGCCCACTCTTATTCAAAAAATACAAGGAAACATTGCCTTGTCTGGCCTCAATAAGCATGTGTGTCTGATGTTTTATATACCATATTGAGATGGTGAAGTTACTCATAACAGACTTACAAAGTGTGTTTGTGGTCTGCGTTTCTCCATTGGTCATATACTTAGCTGTGCCACAGGTGCCCTTTGGCATAACGAATTGCTTGACTTCACAAGAGGCTGAGAACCAGAGTGGCCTAACTCACTAAACAGCAATTTACCCCCCGCCCTAAAACTCAAATATAAAATGTGTTTCAGACCAGTGGGAAAATTCACCAAATCTCAGGATTGGTTTTTATTTTTACTATTTGGCCATTTTTTAAATTCTGGGATAGACTACTTTGGTTCTGAGTCCTTCATTGCATGTACATCCTAATGTACATTCCTCACCTCAGGTCAACAACCACCTGCCTCAGTTTGTGAGTGCAGTAGTTCAGCTTTGATTGGAGTGTCCATAGTATCTTTTCTATTGATCGTCACTCTCACCATCATCATCATCACTCAATGTCTACTGATGGTTAGAATGAGGAAGTCTAAAGATGTGCAAAGAAATGAGACCTACACAGAGGTCATGAACCCCACTACCATGCAGAGTTTTATTCCAGTCACACCTAACGAAGCATATGTACTGCAGAGTGATGTTCCAGTTACACCCAATGAGGCATATGGACTGAACAAGATGGCCAGTGCAAGAGAAGAGGTCACATATGAACTTGTGAAATGATTAACTTGCACACCCTGTCAATTATTAATTTACTTGAAATGTTGGAATTACATTTAAAAAATAGACTACATAGTAAGCTTATATTTTTCCATCGTATGCATGTGTGTAATTGCATAGCAATTTCTGAATATTTTTAGAAGATGAGGATAGAGAATAATTAGATTTAGTAGACGTCATTGCGCATGCCCGTTAGTGATCCGGAAGGCCTATAATGGGGGTGTTGCCAGCAAAGGCTAACGCTTAGCATTGTTGTTTCCAGTCTGGTTATTTTGAGACTAACATTTACGATCCATCCCAGGCCATAGTGTGAGCGAAACACACGAGTTTCTACGTCTGTTGTTTGGGACTATTAGACTGGGCGAAAACTATATACCTCTCGTTGGACGTACAACTCTGCACTATTTCTGTAATTTTTTCAGAGCTGCTATATCTCATTGATTGACTGGATATATCATGAACTACGCTGGGCTAGTAGTACTAGTGGTGGCTACAGTGGCAGGAATGTGTTCTTGTCAACAAAGGTGTACCCTCCCAACAAATGAAAACCTGGATGGTGTGATTGAAGGAGTTCTTCGGGCTGAAGCTGCTGATAGTTCTAGTACACCTACTGTTAATGTGATGCGTTTTCATCAAGTTTGTCTTGCATTTGATGATGTACAAAGCCGCTACCGTGCTGTGTCAGTAGTGGTGGAATACACATGTTCTGGCCATACTATTTGTGCATCAGGCACTCTAGTGGAACAGATTGAGTCTGAATGTGGCAATGATGGAGAATGGTCTAATTTAGTGCGGGATTCCCCAGAATTTACTCGCTCTCCAACTCCTGAAGCCAGTTTCTCAACCTCCACCAGAGAAGACTGTGTATTCTGTGTATCTCCTGAACTAGATGAAGAAGCCGGGCTCTCTCTTTTGCCTGATAGTGTCACTCACTGTGTAGGTGAGTCACTGAATACATGTGCACTATATTTATCATCACAGGGAATTGCTTGTGTATATTTCCACAGCCTGTCACTCAAATTGCAGTGAAGGTCTCATGGGATGCACTGGATCAGGTCCTGACAGATGCTGTAACTACTACAATAACTCCATGTGTGTGGATGAATGCCCCAGTCCTTTCCGGCCAAACACTGCCAATGAGTGTGTATGTCCACCTGGGACTACTGGATACAACTGTACTGAGTGTGAATCATGATTGAAAACTCAAATATATAGGTTTTTTCTTTAGACATCAACTATGACCCTTCAATCTGAGATGTATTAATATTATACACTGCAGTAGTTTGACTGACCCTGACAATGGGGCAGTATCACTCTCTGGTACAACATACAAATCAGTGGCCACTTACTCCTGTGACTCTGGCTATGTTCTGATGGGAGATGACATGAGAACATGTTTGGATACTGGTCTCTGGTCTGGCAATCAACCAACATGCACTGGTAACCACTACACCAAAACTGAAATTTCCTTGTGCAAAAATCAACAGTATAGGGCAACAGTATGTTTCCTCTACAATTTCCCAGGTATTATGATATTCTCACCTCTACTGTATACTTTCCTTGACATTCCCTCACATGAACCTGCACATTTCCTTTAAAAAAATCAGGAAATTTGGATTTTCTTCCGGTGAACATTGATGTATGTACTAGAGGCTGCAGTAACTGAGAGATTTGTCAGTAATTTCCCCTCTGTTCCCTCCCTTCCTCCCTCCCCCTACCTCCCTCCCTCCCTCCCTCCCTCCCTCCCTCCCTCTCCTCCCTCCCTCCCTCCCTCCCTCCCTCCTTCTCTCCTTACTCATCTTTCTCAGTGGTGTATTGTGATAGTCTGGACAATAATGTAACAAATGGTTCTGTACAGTATTCCACTGAGAGATTAGAAGAGGGACGACACATAGTGTACACAACAATCACTGTCAAATGTAACAATGGATATGGACCTGGAGGTGTCATTACTTGTGAGAGCAGTGGCAACTGGTCTGATGATCTACCAAATTGTGACTGTGAGTTGATAAGTAATATTTTTACATGCCCACTCTTATTCAAAAAATACAAGGAAACATTGCCTTGTCTGGCCTCAATAAGCATGTGTCAGTGTCTGATGTTTCATATTGAGATAGTGAAGTTACTCATAACAGACTTAGAAAGTGTGTTTGTGGCCTGAGTTTCTCCATTGACCATGCACTTAGCTATACCACAGTTGCCCTTGGCATAATGAATTGCTTGACTTCACAAGAGGCTGAGAACCAGAGTGTAGAGTGACCTAACTCACTAAATAGCAATTTATCTCCCTAAAACTCAAATATCATAGAGTCGGTAGACTCTATATGTAGGGATGGCGCCGACACGCCCATTAGCCTTAACAAAAGTAACGGCTCAGAACTCCCGAACGCGGATGTTTTAAGCGGCCTTTTCAGACAAACTACATGCTCTGCGAGTGCTTCTATACACTTTAATACTCTCAAAGTACGTAAAATATACAGTTACAGTGATTCTCGGAAATTTGTAAAAACCCGGATTGTTCATCATCTTCTTCTTCTTCTTCTTCTTCTTCCGCTTCTTTCTAATTCAGTTCAAACGGCCTACCGCGAAACTGGGGTTAGTAATCGCTCTAATTCTTTCACGAAAATCATTTATACTGGAGCGTACATGATCCTTGATGCACAAAATCTACATACCTTCTCCCAAAACCGTCAAACTCCAGGTCTGCAACCTTACAAGTGTTAGTTTTAGACGCCATTTTCTTGTTTGCTCACGTGCCGAACACGTGAAGTTAGTTTTGTGCACTACTGATGCATGGGCTTTGTGTCCGTCGAGCTGCCGCTGTTTCGAGCGCTGTGTTGTCTTTTTTGGCTACGTTGCTCCGTTCCTTTACTGTTGCAGGCAACTGGACCCGCTGTTGTACTCAGTAGGCAATATACGTACAAGACATGTTGTAGGACAGGATGTAGGAGTCACTGACAATTGCTAGATATCCTGCTTATAGGTATGGAAGGGAGGTAGAACTCTGCACGAAAGTCAGTAGGTTTATATGTATTGCTACACAACTAAAAAAAACAGTGAAACAAGTGTAAAAACATTTTCACTAAAATGTTGAGGGATGTAGGGATGGAAGTGCCAAAAAGTATAGAAACAAGGTCAAAGTACACCATGCATGCATTCAAAGGCAGGGGATGATAGCATGCAACAATCATAACATGCGTAACCCCATATCCCTACATCTGTAAATAAAAGGGGTTACGCATGTTATGATTGTTGCATGCTATCATCCCCTGCCTTTGAATGCATGCATGGTGTACTTTGACCTTGTTTCTATACTTTTTGGCACTTCCATCCCTACATCCCTCAACATTTTAGTGAAAATGTTTTTACACTTGTTATATGTGTTTCAGACCAGTGGAAAAATTCACCAAATCTCAGGATTGGTTTTTAATTCATATTTTACTATTTGGCCATTTTTTTAAATTCTGGGATAGACCACTTTGGTTCTGAGTCCTTCATTACTAATGTACATTCCTCACCTCAGGTCAACACCAGCCTACCTCAGTTTGTGAGTGCAGTAGTTCAGCTTTGATTGGAGTGTCCATAGTGTCTTTTCTATTGATCGTCACTCTCGCCATCATCATCATCACTCAATGTGTACTGATGGCCAGAATGAGGAAGTCTAAAGATGTGCATAGGAATGAGACCTACACAGAGGTCACGAACCTCACTACCATCCAGAGTCATATTCCAGTTACACCTAACGAAGCATATGTACTGCAGAGTGATGTTCCAGTTACACCTAATGAAGCATATGGACTGAACAAGATGGCCAGTGCAAGAGAAGAGGTCACATATGAACTTGTGAAATGATTAACTAGCACACCCTGGCAATTAACTTCACACAATTTACTTGAAATGTTGGAATTACATTTGACTACATAGTAAGCTTATATATTTTTCCATTGAATGTAGATCTATGTGTGCAATTGCACGGCAATTTCTGAAGATGTTTTTTGTAAAGATGAGGATAGAGAATAATTGTTAGTCAATTAGTAGACTGTTACGTTTTGCGCATGCCCGTTAGTGATCCGGAAGGCCTATAATGGGGGTGTTGCCAGCAAAGGCTAACGCTTAGCATTGTTGTTTCCCGTCTTGTTATTTCGAGACTAACATTTACGATCCATCCCAGACCATAGTGTGAGCGAAACACACGAGTTTCTACGTCTGTTGTTTGGGACTACTAGACTGGGCGAAAACTATATACCTCTCGTTGGGCGTAGCTACAACTCAGCACTAATTCTGTAATTTCTAGAGAGCTGCTATCACTTGTTGATTGACTGGATACATCATGAACTACGCTGGGCTAGTAGTATTAGTGGTGGCTACAGTGGCAGGAATTTGTTCCTGTCAAAAGTGTACTCTCCCAACAAATGAAGACATGAAAGATGTGATTATAAATATTTTTCGAGCTGATGATTCTTCAAGTACACCT
The DNA here is from genome assembly GCA_963970385.1 of Theonella swinhoei. Taxonomy (NCBI): domain Eukaryota; kingdom Metazoa; phylum Porifera; class Demospongiae; order Tetractinellida; family Theonellidae; genus Theonella; species Theonella swinhoei. The sequence goes on from OZ019966.1 coordinate 639,472, forward strand.
TCTGTTAATGTGATGAGTATTCATCCTGTTTGTCTCGCTCTCGATGATGTACAAGACCGCTACCGTGTTGTGTCAGTGTTGGTAGAATACACATGTTCTGGCTATACCGGTTGTCCATCAGGCACTGCATTGGAACAGATTGAGTCTGAATGTGTCAATGGAATGTGGTCTAATACAGTCCAGGGTTCCCCAGAATTTACTCGCTCTCAAACTACTGAAGCCAGTTTCTCAACCTCCACCAGAGAAGACTGTGCATTCTGTGTATCTCCTGAGCTAGATGATGAAGCCGGCCTCTCTCTTTCACCTGATAGTGTCACTCACTGTGTAGGTGAGTCACTGAATACATGTGCACTATATTTATCATCACAGGGAATTGCTTGTGTATATTTCCACAGCCTGTCACTCAAATTGCAGTGAAGGTCTCATGAGATGCACTGGATCAGATCCTGACGACTGCTGTAACTTCTACAATAACTCCATGTGTGTGGATGAATGCCCCAATCCTTTCCGGCCAAACACTACCAATGAGTGTGTATGTCCACCTGGGACTACTGGATTCAATTGTGCTGAGGGTGAGTCTCAAACATAGTATGAGGCTAGTAGAGGGCACAATGTGATGTGTGTATCAGTGTGAATGTGTAGTGCATGTCAATCATACTTCAAGAGGCAATCATACTCCAAGAGGTAACATTGTCATCCCTAGGAATGTTACACATGCATTTATGGCATGTGATAGTTATACTCCTACTGACTACTGATCTCTACACACTCTCTCCCAGATGTTATGTGTGAGCCTTTGGAGGACCCTGAAAATGGGGAAGTATCAGTCACTACCAGAACCATTGATTCAGTTGCCAATTACACCTGTAACCCTGGGTATGCCCTGGTAGGAAATGACATGAGAACATGTTTGGAAACTGGCATCTGGTCTGGTGAAGAACCAACATGCACTAGTAAGTATTATGACTCACAAATTATGGGTGTAATCATGTGGTGTGGGACTCTGGTATTTCTTCCCACGGGACTCTTAGTTCCTAACATGATACACATAATTTCATCTAGTCATTCCCACTCTCTTTCTCTAGCTCTCAATACTAAGGCCAATGGGGTGGTTATTTTTGCATATTGTGGCTACAGCCTTTACCAAACAGGGATAGTCAAATGACATCATATCCCTTATACAGAGGTCCCAGGCTGTGAATAATTAGTTAGTGCTGACATCACTGCTATTTGATTACATATTGTATTACGCATATGTATGTGTGATATTGCCGGTTCAGCTTTGTGTACACCTGCTTCTGTCATTCATAGGGTGTTCAGTCAACAACTGCTTGCAATGTGATGATGATGATGAGAAGTGTGACGAATGCCAGAAAGGTTATGTTCTCGAAGATAATGAATGCAGTGAGTTGTTATAGACTTAGCTTTGGTGTATAGCATGTTGGTATTAACTTCATTTTCCCACACAGAATGCCCGATACTTGACTGCATGATGTGTGATACTGACCCAATGATATGTGATATATGTTCAGAAGAAGGGGCTAGATTTGACATGCAGCAGTCAAAATGTATCGTAGGTGATGATAGTGGAGATGATGGTGGAGGTGAAAATAATTATGTTAAAACATTGTATAACATGCTGAAGTAGTTGAGTATTAACTTTCCTGCTCCCCCCCCCCCCCCCCCCCCCCAGAGTGCCCAATACCTGACTGCAGGGTATGTGTTACTGACCCAATGATATGTGATACATGTTCAGAAGAAGGGGCTAGATTTGACATGCAGCAGTCAAAATGTATCGTAGGTGATGATAGTGGAGATGATGGTGGTGGTCCCAATGTGGGGGCCATTATTGGTGAGTCAACCTTAAACTGACTAGTATTGTGGGCAGTAGAGCAGCCTAGTTATAATAGGCTTGTGTAATTGGCTAATTGTGGTTAATTGTGGCCTTATAACAGATTATCTCATTCCACACATCAATTTGTGTAGCTTAGTATATACTGACTTGTGTACACTGTAAAATATGTGTGATGCTGGGCATCACCTTCTGACTACTGAAGCCTTTCATTCTAAAACAGAAAGGATACATATGCACTGAATATGGGGAAGTATAGTATTGTTATCAAAGTACTAGTAACATTGCACCTTCTTTAATTCCCTCATGTTGTGTATCACAACCTTTAAATAATTGTGGTCAACCTTTGAAGCAAAAAAGAAAATAGTACTGACTATTGTTAAAGATAATAGGTTGTGCATTAGAGTATGTTTGGTTTCTGTATTGAAAGGTGTGTAGAGGTTTCAGAACACGTGTTGATGTATAGTGTCTGTGTTGGTAGTGAAGTATGGCATACACTGCATTGCTGTCAGAGCAGATGATTGATGTGTGTACTAGTGAATAGTGCTAATACAGCAAATGTGTAAGGTTACAGAGTATCTACATTGTCAGGTACATGTGTAATTGGGCACGTGATACACACAGCAGTGTCTTTTATGGTCAAAGTTATTCTACATTTAGCTCACTCCTCTCTCTCACACACACACGCACTCTTCCCTCCCTCCCTCCCTCCCTCTCTTCTCTCCCTCTCTCCCAGGCATTATCCTTGCTGTTATTGTGTTACTAATACTTGCTACCCTGATTACTCTTGCCATCGTCTATCTTGTGTACAACAGAGAAAAACTATTTCTGCACAAAAAGGACCTTGAAGCTGGGCCGTAAGTCTTACTCTACTACTAAAATAGCAATTGGAGGCAACTACAATACCATATATACCAATTTGGACTACTATCAGTACAATATATGGATAGAAGGCCTGACAAATTAGATGAGTGAATGTGTAGTATGTGCCACTTACAACTCAATTGCCTTATAAGTTAAATGTCATTATAATATTGTTATTGGATAGATATAGCAGTTGTCCATATATGCTTCATATTCCCCTGTGACTTCATCATGAATTACATCATCAAGCAGAGTGTGAAATTTCGGAATTGACTGATAAATAGGACATGCTTTTTGTGTGTGTACTTTCAACCCCTGCAATCAGAACACCTCCCTAATCAGGACACTGTCTTAATTCTATCCCATGCTGTAGGGTGAATAAATGATTAGATTATTTGTGTACATCTAGCTGAACCATTTACTGCATCTGTGTAGGAGTACAGACCATTTCAACCCACTCTATGTGAAACCAGAGGAACTGGATGATGTCGACAAGGGTGGGGTACCTGCTCAGAGCGATGAGGTGAGTCCAACGCAGGATGCAGAGCAGACAGAGGCAACACCAGCAGAAGACAGCACTGATCAGACTGACTGAGCATCCAGCTTGCAATACTACATTTATGCATATGTACATGTGAAGTACCAGTAGCTTTTGTTCTATTTTATTCCATGTAGATATCTTTTTAATGGTGTGTAGTTTAAACCATGTCCATATTATAGCTTGCGTTTACGATACTACGCATGCGTACTAATCTCCAAGGCAAAAAGAAGGGTGGGGCTAGGGACACTACAGTAATACATGTAGTAGCTAGGATGCAATAAAACGTTTGCTTGAAAGTGTTGCTAGGATGGAAAATGAGCCACACATGTGTCACATATGTCAAACATGTGGTTAGCATGCGCAGCCAGTAGTGGGCGAAGGCCAATTACGTATATTCGCCAACATCCGAATAATACGTAGCTATATAACGTTGCGCCATTAATTATGTTTTTCTTCTGTTAGTGCAGGAGTTCTCGCTAACCTTTACGAGACCAAAGTAAGCGAAGCAAACTTTTCTTTTCGTGTCTGTCGTTTGCATGGGACCAATAGACCAGGTGCTTAGCTCTGCATTTATTTCTGTACAGAGCTGCTGAGACTGGTTTATTGAAGGATACATTATGCAATACGTTCGGCTAGTAGTACTAGCAGTGGCAACAGTGGCAGGAATTTGTTCCTGTCAAAAATGTACCCTCCCAACAAATAATGACCTAGAAGAAGTGATTAAAGATATTTTTACTGATGATGGTTCTAGTACACCTGATGTTGATGTGATGAGTTTTCATCTAGTTTGTCTTGCTTTTGATGAAGTACAAGACCGCTACCGTGCTGTGTCAGTGTTGGTGGAATACACGTGCAGGTCCAATCCCAGTTGTCCATCAGGCACTGTAGTGGAACAGATTGAGTCTGAATGTAGCAATGGAGTATGGTCTAATGTAGTGCTGGGTTCCACAGAAAATACTCGATCTCAAACTACTGAAGCCAGTTTCTCAACCCCCACCAGAGAAAACTGTTCACTCTGTGTGTCTCATGAACTAGGAGCTACCCTCTCCCTTACAAGTGATAGTGTCACTCACTGTGTAGGTCAGTATATCACTAGACAAAGTGTACCCTTCACAGACAGTTGCTTATTGCTGTGTATATTTCCACAGACTGTCACTCATCTTGCAGTGAAGGTCATATGCGATGCACTGGATTAGGTGCTAATCGGTGCTGTAACTACTACAATAACTCCATGTGTGTGGATGAATGCCCCAGTCCTTTCCAGCCCAACACTGCCAATGAGTGTGTATGTCCACCTGGGACTACTGGATTCAACTGTGCAGAGGGTGATTTATGCATGAATATAGTATGAACAGTATTGCTTTTTTCAGTGTTTGGTGGCATGGTCCCAACTTATAAAACAGAGGCTAGCTGCCATGATGGCCTCAATAAGAGGTTAACCCTATAGTCATACAATTAATTGGTTGCACCTTCCTCACTCATTTGCTTGTTCTTTTCTCCCAAAACATGTAGCCAGAGGAAGACTTTGAATGTGATTGTTGACCCTTTGGGATTACAACCTTACAGTCATGACACTACATACTTCATATATATTGTGCCCTTAACCAGAGCCTCACTGCCAGATTGACTTTGTTGTGATAACAAAAATTGTTTGTTATATGAGTTTAATACCACACTTGCATTGCAATTTTCTTACTATAAGCAATGACTATGTAATATATGTTGACATATTATGTTGATATATACTATTTGACAAATCATGCTTTCAAGAGGCAGTGTATGATTAGGAATGTTACACATGCATCTATGGCATGTGATACTGACTGCTGAACAATATACACACTTTTTCAGATATTGACTGTGGTGATTTGACTAACCCTAACAATGGGGCAGTATCAGTCTCTGGTGCAACATACAATTCAGTGGCCACTTACTCCTGTGACTCTGACTATGTTCTGGTGGGAGATGACATGAGAACATGTTTAGACACTGGTGTCTGGTCTGGCAATCAACCAACATGCACAGGTAACAGTGTATGGTCTAGGAATAGCTCCTACCTGGACAATTACACTGACACCTCAGACCACATCACAGCATTTACAAAGTTAGGAGTTTGAATCTGTTGCTGTGTGAGCCACTGCTTCTCAAATAACAGCTGGTTCGATGACAATAACACGTGCAGTAACTTTTCTCAGTCAGTAATTAGTAGTTACTCCTCACATTCTCCCCTCTACTATCTTCCTCCTCTTCTCGTCCTTCCCTCTCATCTTTTTCAGTGGTATCCTGTGAAAATCTGTGCAATAATGTAGCAAATGGTGCTGTACAGTATTCTACTGAGAGATTAGAGGAGGGACAATACATATTCAACACAACAATCACTGTCAAATGTAGCAATGGATATGGACCTGGAGGTGTCATTACTTGTGAGAACAGTGGCAACTGGTCTGATGGTCTACCAAATTGTGACACACAGAGTGAGTTCAATGCGATATAAGGTAATGTGGTGATGGGAAGTCCAACATGTGACCATGTAGTTCCATCTCTTGGTTTAAGGGAGGTACTGTAATATATATTCGTATCCACTCCATCTACTCTCTCCTGTTGCCTTGTCTCTCTTTTTAAGCCTCAAACATGCATGTGTGACTAATATTCTACCGTATTGAGATGTGAAGTTGTTCAACATGTATTTCCTCACCTCAGGTCAACAGCAGCCTGCCTCAGTTTGTGAGTACAGTCGTTCATCTTTGATTGGAGTATTTACAGCATCTCTCCTACTAATTTTCACCCTCACCATAATCATCATCACTCAATGTCTACTGATGGCCAGAATGAGGAAGTCTATACATAGGAAAGAGACCTACACAGAGGCCATGAACCCAAAAAGAATGCAGAGTGATATTCCAGAGACCTACAAAGAGGCCATGAACCCAAATGGCATGCAGAGTGATATTCCAGTCAGACCTAATGAGGCATATGCTGAGGGAGATGCACTGCAAAAGATGGCCGTTGCATGTAAAGAGTCCACATATGAAATGATTAACTAGCAATTAAACCAATTTATACAACACTTGAAATAGTGACATTATATAGTCTACAAATACATAGCGTATGCTGATAGTATGCGGAATGCTACATGAGAAATAAGCAATTGTAGACCTGCCAACCATCACACACTGATTGAGTGTGGAAATCCACGCATAGAGACGTACCCACGCATCCACACACGCCTGGCTGAAAGTCCATGCATTGACTAGCATTATGATTAGCTATTTCGTGGGAGCATGGATTTAGAACTTTATATCTTATTTGTCAAATACACATTGATGGTGATTGTTTGAGTTGTGAGCCAAGCAGAGAAGTAGTTCTAAAGAACAAGAAAGTAACAAAATAATATAATATACAGTACTCAAACCGAAAATTAATTTGCTAGCTAGTTACATCATTTTCCCAAGCATTGTACCCTTTTTCCAAGCATTTTTACCTAATTTCATTGTCCATTCCAAGCATCTTTAAAAAACTGGTTGACAGGTCTGCAATTGCGTATATTAGTCTCGTACCCAGACCCTCTCTAAAAGCGGGAGAGGGTCTGGTAACATTCCTATAGTAGACTTGTGCAGCGTTTGCCGCATTTTTTCCGGCAACTAAGTGGTTGACAGACCACAGTTTACTCTGTCAAATACAGTACGCCTGGGCTTGATGCAGCTAATTAAGTGTTTCTTATTTCACACCCACTTGAGAAGCCATAGACGCTGCACAAGTCTACTATAGGAATGTTACCAGACCCTCTCCCGCTTTTAGAGAGGGTCTGGGTACGAGACTATGCGTATATGCATGTGTTTTATCAACCTAGCGCGCGTTCGATACAACGCGTACGCATGCGTGACGACGGCCTTGCCTCTTCCGCTGGCGCACATTCCACTATAGTAATCTCCAAAGCAAAAAAGAAGGGTGGGGCTAATGACACTAGTACTGGACGTCTGCTAAAAGTGAATAGCAGCTTTTCCATTGCACCTTCGTTTTATGATGCTGTTGAAGATTTTGCTTGTGGCTATAGTGGCAGGAATATGTTCCTGTCAGAAGTGTTCCCTCCCAACAAATAATGACCTAGAAGAAGTGATTAAAGACATCATTGAAGTTGATGATAGTTCTAGTACACCTAATGTTAATGTGACGCATTTTCATCCAGTTTGTCTTGCATTTGATGATGTACAAGACCGCTACCGTGCTGTGTCAGTGTTGGTGGAATACACATGTTCTGGCCATCCCAATTGTCCATCAGGCACTGTAGTGGAACAGATTGAGTCTGAATGTGACAATGGAGTATGGTCTAATGTAGTGCGGGGTTCCATGGACCATACTCACTCTCAAACTACTGAAGCCAGTTTCTCAACCCCCACCAGAGAAGACTGTTCCCTCTGTGTGTCTCATGAACTAGGAGCCTCCCTCTCTCTTGTAACTGATAGTGTCACTCACTGTGTAGGTGAGTATGTCACTAGACACAAGTGTACCCTTCACAGGCAATTGCTTAATTATTCCACAGAGTGTCACCCAGCTTGCAGTAAAGGTTTCATGCGATGCTATGTACACATACATGCTGACAGTTGCTGTAACTACTACAATAACTCCATGTGTGTGGATGAATGCCCCAGTCCTTTCCAGCCAAACATTTTCAGTGAGTGTGTATGTCCACCTGGGACTACTGGGCACAACTGTGCTGAGGGTGAGTCATGATTATAGTATAGACCAAACCCTTTGCACACATGCACAGTGAAGGTTACTGTACTTGGTGTGTGTGTGTGTGTGTGTGTGTGTGTGTGTGTGTGTGTGTGTGTGTGTGTGTGTGTGTGTGTGTGTGTGTGTGTGTGTGTGTGTGTGTGTGTGTGTGTGTATGTGTCTCTTTGTAAATAGCCTCGGGATTTGGGCCATGGATTATAATGGGAACTAAATGTATAGTTGTAATACTTCATTGATCACATTATGATAAAATCTCTGTAAATCTTATAATACAGTATACCCTCAGGCAACGCTTTAGTTATAATAGACATGGAGCATAAGGAAACTATGTGATTTAAAAAGGATGAGAGTCCTGGGCTGTGGTGTTTGACAATGTAACTATACAGGTCTTTCATCACTTCAACCCTCTGCTAAAACACCCAATTATACCCTTGTAGGTCCTCTGGCACTGAACAATAGGGGCTAAGTATGCCAAAAACTTTGGCCAAATACTGTAGTGTACTCACCAGAGTGGCAAATATTAGACCCATATACACTGTAAAATAGTAATCTCAGTTGCATCTGATTTAAGTTGGTGGTAGAGGAGTTTGTTTATCATGTTGTGACTGATCCTCAGGAAAAAAATCATTGCATGTCTAAAATTCCTTCCCACCTCACCTCAAAAGATATGAATAATGTATAGTAATGACTATACACAAGTAAGCTCTTGTCCACCCACCAAGTCAATATATCACGGTAGTTCCAGGTGGTGTGTTACATGCATTAAATAGTTGTGAATAATGCAGTCACCTAGCATTACACAAGATGAAATGCACTTGATTGTACATAACCCTGTGTGCAATTTTCTACAGAGTTGTGTACCTTCCCAACAAATGATGACCTGGAAGTAGTGATTAAAGACATTATTAAAGCTGATGGTTCTAGTACACCTACTGTTGATGTGATGAGTTTTCATCCAGTTTGTCGTGCATTTGATAGTGTACAAAACTACTACCGGACAATGTCAGTTTTAGTGAATTATACATGCTCTGACAATCCCAGTTGTCCATCAGGCACTGTAGTGGAACAGATTGAGTCTGAATGTGACAATGGAACATGGTCTAATGTAGTGCATGGTTCCACAGACTTTACTCGCTCTCAAACTACTGAAGCCAGCTTCTCAACCTCCACCAGAGATAATTGTTCACTCTGTGTGTCTCCTGAACTAGGAGCCACCCTCTCCCTTACAAGTGATAGTGTCACTCACTGTGTAGGTGAGTGTGTCATGCACTAATAGACACAAGTATACCCTTCACAGGCAGTTACTTATTATATTTCCACAGAGTGTCACCCATCCTGCAGTAAAGGTTTAATGAGATGCTATGCACACCTACGTGCTGACAGTTGCTGTAACTACTACAATAACTCCATGTGTGTGGATGAATGCCCCAGTCCTTTCCAGCCAAACACTGCCAATGAGTGTGTATGTCCACCTGGGACTACTGGATTCAACTGTGCTGAGGGTGAGTCATAAATATTGTTTGATCAATGCTCTGGTTGAGGGCACAATGCAATGTATACAGTGTCATCATTCAAGAGGTGGTAGTGTCATGCTTAAGAATGTTACACGTGAACTGATAATTACTCCTACTGACTGCTGAATAATACACTTTGTCTCTCCTTAGTTATTAATTGTGGCCCTTTGGATGACACTGTGAATGGGACAGTATCAGTCTCTGGTACAACATACAATTCAGTGGCCAATTACTCCTGTGACTCTGGGTATGGTCTGATGGGAAATGACACGAGAAGATGTATGGAAACTGGTGACTGGTCTGGTCGTAAACCAACATGTGCTAGTAAGTAATGATAGTCATAGAGGTAGCTATCCAATAGAGTCGGTAGACTCTATATGTAGGGATGGCGCCGACACGCCCATTAAGCCTTAACAAAAGTAACGGCTCAGAACTCCCGAACTCGGATGTTTTAAGCCTTTTTAGACAAGCTACATGCTCTGCGAGTGCTTCTTTACACTTTTATACTCTCAAAGTACATAAAATATACAGCTACAGTGAATCTCGGAAACCCGGATTGTTCATCATCTTCTTCTTCTTCTTCAGTTCAAACGGCCTACCGCGAAACTGGGGTTAGTAATCGCTCTAATTCTTTCACGAAAATCATTTATACAGGAGCGTACATGATCCTTGATGCACAAAATCTTCATACCTTCTCCCAAAGCCGTCAAACTCCAGCTCTGCAACCTTACAAGTGTTAGTTTAGACGCCATTTTCTTGTTTGCTCACGTGCCGAACACGTGAAGTTAGCTTTGTGCACAGTTCACCGAGCTGCCGCTGTTTGGAGCGCTGTGTTGTCTTTTTTGGCTACGTTGCTCCGTTTCTTTGAACGACTAACTGTTGCAGGCAACTGGACCCACTGTTGTACTCAGTAGGCAATATTCGTACAAGACAGGATGTAGGAGTCACTGACAATTGCTAGATATCCTGCTTATAGGTATGCAAGGGAGGTAGAACTCTGCACGAAAGTCAGTACGTTTATATGTGTTGCTACACACAGTAAAAACCAGTGAAACAAGTGTAAAAACATTTTCATTAAAATGTTGAAGGATGTAGGGATTAAAGTGCTAAAAAGTATAGAAACAAGGTCAAAGTGCAGCATGCATGCAGACAAAGGGAGGGGATGATAGCATGCAACAATCATAACATGCGTAACCCCATATCCCTACATCTGTAAATACTAAAAGGGGTTACGCATGTTATGATTGTTGCATGCTATCATCCCCTCCCTTTGTCTGCATGCATGCTGCACTTTGACCTTGTTTCTATACTTTTTAGCACTTTAATCCCTACATCCTTCAACATTTTAATGAAAATGTTTTTACACTTGTATATATAGAGAAGGTATCAGAAGGTATGGGAATTTTCAGCTTACAAAGTCATTTTGTAAAGAAACTGGGGGAGCTTTTAGAAGATGGTTATACAAAAATAATCTCTCTCTCTCATTGTGATAGTTAATGGAGTGGTTATCTTTGGCATAGGACAGTTGCAGTTAACCTTATTTGAAATTTCATTTGTGGTGCTAAATCATAAGTGCTGACATTTGTAAGTGTGATACTGCCCTCACCTGCTTTTTTCATTGATAGGGTGTTCAGTCAACAACTGCTTGCAGTGTGATGATAAGGTTCACATCTGCAAGGAATGCCAGGATAATTATAATCTCACAGATAATGAATGCAGTGAGTTGTTAGACTTAGCTTTGGGGAAATTAAAATTAACATTGTTACAATAGTTACGAATAAACCTTATTCCCCCCTCCCCCACCCCCCCAGAGTGCCAGATACCTAACTGCAGTGTGTGTGATGCTGACCCAACGATATGTGATATATGTTTGGAAGGAGCTATATTTGACACACAGCAGTCAAAATGTATTGTGAGTGACAATGGTGGAGATGATGGTGATAGTCTCAGTGCTGGTGTCATTGTCTGTGAGTCAACTGTTATATAGCTGTTTGTGTTGACTGTTTTTTTCGTTAACTGTTTTCTTTTTGGCTACACCCTTTGCACACCTTTCTTGTGCAAGTCCTAACAGGCACGTACACCCAGGAGTAACATGAACAGACGTCGGCGACCTCTCTTGTGGCTTGTCATGATTGACACTTCCTAACTGACTACATGAAATAGTGTGGTCAGGTAGGGGGTGTTCTATATAAGTATTGGTTTTGCTATAAAAAAGGCATTATTACAGCACTATCCTAGTATGGCAGCTTAATTTTTCAACAAGACCTATATACAAAAGCTACCTGGAATATAAGTTAGTGTATGACAGCTTTAAAGAGCTACTTTCTTTTTCAGCAACTAAGTCTCCATCTTTGTCTACCGTATATAGTGTGTCCACTTCCACAAAGAGTTGTGCATGTGTGCGTTTGTGTTGTTATTGTTGCATGTCCATCCTCTGCCTTTGCCTGCATACTGCATCTTGTTTCTATGACAGTGATCCCTAACATTCTAATGAAAAACTTGTCTCACTCCCTCTCTCACCCTCTCACCCTCCTTCTCCCTCCCTCCTTCCCTCCCTCCCTCCCTCCATCTCTCCCTCCCTCCCTCCCTCCCTCCCTCCCTCCTCCTCCTCCCTCCCTCCTCCCTCCCTCCCTCCCTCCCTCCCTCCCTCTCTCCTTCCCTCCCCCTCCCTCTCACCCTGATTACAACAGGCATTATTATCTCTAGTTGGGTGGTGGTGGTGGTGGTGGTGGAGGTGGTGAAGGTGATGGTGGTGGCCTTATATTTCCATAGAAAAGATAGAAAAGCAGAAAGAAATAAGTATGAAATGAAGTAAGTGCTTACTACTACTAAAACAATAATTGGGAGACAATTCCAATATCATGTGTAACATCCCCTATCACTACAATATATGGACAGAAAGCTTGACAAATTGGGATGGGTGGGCATGTTTAGTATGTGATAATTGTGTCTCCACATATTGCATAATTGTCTTATAAAATTGTTATGGTAACAAAGTTGTCCATATATGGTAACTTTATATTTCCTTGTGATTATGGTTATAATCCTCCTCATACTGCTGCTAACTTGTAGAAAGGAAGCACAGCAAGACAAACAATACAGCCAAGCCGAACCTGCGAAAGCACCGAGCCCAGATCCGTGAGTAAATTGGCTATAGCCTAGCTATATGCATGGGCCCTAAACTAGGACTGTGTTCTCTTCAAATACAGGAAAACGAATGACCAAGCCGAACCTGCGAAAGCACGTGCACCGAGCCCATACCCGTGAGTAAATTGGCTACAGCCTGGCTATGCATAGAGCCTATTAAAACTAGGACTCTGTTCTCTTCAAATACAGGAAAATGGATGACCAAGTCGAACCTGAGAAAGCACCGAGCCCAGACCCGTGAGTAAATTGGCTATAGCCTGGCTATGCATAGAGCCCTAAACTAGGCTGTGTTCTCTTCAAATATAGGGAGATTGCAGATACAGAGGACAATGAACATGATAGAAAAGGACTTCTTGCCAAACGGAAATCTTGATTTCCATTGGATTTGTCATTGGAACTGCATCTACTTCTGTAGTTGTGTAGTTTTATCAATGTCTGTAGTGGATGTGAGAAACACTTTATAGGTACATAGCATATATGCACATTTAAGCGATATGATTGGTGAACGTTTGCTCTTGCGCATAGTATTTTTTCGCGTTATAAACCTGCGGCCAATAATTTGCAATTTTTGTTATTTGTTACTGCTCACTGTTGCCATTGTCTATCTTGTGTACAACAGAGAAAACTATTCATGCACAAGAAGGATCTTGAAGCTGGGCCGTAAGTCTTACTCTACTACTAAAATAGCAATTGGAGGCAACTACAATACCATATATACCAATTTGGACTACTATCAGTACAATATATGGATAGAAGGCCTGACAAATTAGATGAGTGAATGTGTAGTATATGCCACTTACAACTCAATTGCCTTATAAGTTAATTGTCATTATAATATTATTATTGGATAGATATAGCAGTTGTCCATATATGCTTCATATTCCCCTGTGACTTCATTATGAATTACATCATCAAGCAGAGTGTGAAATTTCGGAATTGACTGATAAATAGGACATGCTTTTTGTGTGTGTACTTTCAACCCCTGCAATCAGGACACCTCCCTAATCAGGACACTGTCTTAATTCTATGCCATGCTGTAGGGTGAATAAATGATTAGATTATTTGTGTACATCTAGCTGAACCATTTACTGCATCTGTGTAGGAGTACAGACCATTTCAACCCACTCTATGTGAAACCAGAGGAACTGGATGATGTTGACAAGGGTGGGGTACCTGCTCAGAGCGATGAGGTGAGTCCAACGCAGGATGCAGAGCAGACAGAGGCAACACCAGCAGAAGAGAGCACTGATCAGACTGACTGAACATCCAGCTTGCAATACTACATTTATGCATATGTACATGTTGAAGTACCAGTAGCTTTTGTTCTATTTTATTCCATGTAGATATCTTTTTATCGGTGTGTAGTGTGAACAAGTCAATAAAAATCGCGCGTTTACGATACTACGCATGCGTACTAATCTCCAAGGCTAAAGGAAGGGTGGGGCTAGTACCCGCCCGCGTCCGTGACAATACATGTAGCTGCTATAGGATGCAGTTTAAGATTTTGTTTGTGGCTATAGTGGCAGGGATATGTTCCTGTCAAGAGTGTACCCTCCCAACAAGTGGAGACCTGGAAGATGTGATTGCTGACATTATTGAAGCTGATGATAGTTCTAGTACACCTAATGTTAATGTGATGAGTTTTCATCCAGTTTGTCTTGCACTCGATGATGTACAAGACCGCTACCGTACTGTGTCAGTGTTGGTGGAATACAGATGCACTGGCAATCCCAGTTGTCCATCAGGCACTGTAGTGGAACAGATTGAGTCTGAATGTGACAATGGAGATTGGTCTTATTTAGTGCAGGGTTCCCCAGAATTTACTCGCTCTCAAACTTCTGAAGCCAGTTTCTTAACCTCCACCAGAGAAGACTGTGCATTCTGTGTATCTCCTGAACTAGATGTAGAAGCCGGGCTCTCTCTTTCACCTGATAGTGTCACTCACTGTGTAGGTGAGTATGTCACTAGACACAAGTGCACTATATCACATTCCACAGGCAGTTACCATTCCTGTGTATATTTCCACAGCCTGTGACTCATCTTGCAGTGAAGGTCTCATGGGATGCACTGGATCAGGTCCTGACAGATGCTGTAACTACTACAATAACTCCATGTGTGTGGATGAATGCCCCAGCCCTTTCCAGCCAAACACATTCACACTCAATCAGTGTGTATGTCTACCTGGGACTACTGGATTCAACTGTACTGAGGGTGAGTCAAACATAAGTGCTGTGGTGATAAAACTATGATGAGTTTGACTTACAGCTGTCGACTGTGGTACTCTAAATGATCCTGACAATGGACAGGTGTTAGTATCGAGTACAACATACACTTCAGTGGCCACCTATTCCTGCAACACTAGCTACATTCTGGAAGGAGAGAACACAAGAACATGCCAGGAGTCAGGCCTTTGGTCAGGCAGTGAACCATCATGCCGTAAGTAACAAACTAGATGCTCCATTATGTTATATTTTCTCAATCATCATTGACTATTACATGTAAACAACATGAATTTACTTGTAAATATTCATAGCAAATCATGTTATTTTTATGCATCTACAGTCTGTCATCTCACATGTGACAATGGAGGGACACCTAACCTGGAGGAATGTAGTGTGTGTGAGTGTCCCAGCGGATACACTGGGAACAAGTGCGAGTCTGACCTTGATGAATGTTCCATACCTGATTCTTGCTTCAATGGTGGTGTTTGCACCAACACAGATGGTGGATATACATGTAACTGTTCCAGTGGATACACTGGGAACGAGTGCGAGTCTGACATTGACGAATGCTCCATACCTGGTTCTTGCTTCAATGGTGTTTGCACCAACACAGATGGTGGATACACCTGTAGCTGTTTCAGTGGATACACTGGGAACGAGTGCGAGTCTGACATTAACGAATGCTCCATCTCCAGTTCTTGCTTCAATGGTGTTTGCACCAACACAGATGGTGGATATACATGTAGCTGTTCCAGTGGATACACTGGAAATAAGTGCGAGTCTGACATTAACGAATGCTCCATACCTGGTTCTTGCTTCAATGGTATTTGCACCAACACAGATGGTGGATATACATGTAACTGTTCCAGTGGATACACTGGGAACGAGTGCGAGTCTGACATTGACGAATGTTCCATACCTGGTTCTTGCTTCAATGGTGTTTGCACCAACACAGATGGTGGATATACATGTAACTGTTCCAGTGGGTACACTGGAAATAAGTGCGAGTCTGACATTGACGAATGCTCCATACCTGGTTCTTGCTTCAATGGTATTTGCACCAACACAGATGGTGGATATACATGTAACTGTTCCAGTGGATACACTGGGAACGAGTGCGAGTCTGACATTGACGAATGCTCCATACCTGGTTCTTGCTTCAATGGTATTTGCACCAACACAGATGGTGGATATACATGTAACTGTTCCAGTGGATACACTGGGAACGAGTGCGAGTCTGACATTGACGAATGTTCCATACCTGATTCTTGCTTCAATGGCATTTGCACCAACACAGATGGTGGATATACATGTAGCTGTTCCAGTGGATACACTGGGAACGAGTGCGAGTCTGACATTGACGAATGTTCCATACCTGGTTCTTGCTTCAATGGTGTTTGCACAAACACAGATGGTGGATATACATGTACCTGTTCCAGTGGATACACTGGGAACGAGTGCGAGTCTGACATTGACGAATGTTCCATACCTGGTTCTTGCTTCAATGGTATTTGCACCAACACAGATGGTGGATATACATGTAGCTGTTCCAGTGGATACACTGGGAACAAGTGCGAGTCTGACATTGACGAATGCTCCATACCTGATTCTTGCTTCAATGGTATTTGCACCAACACAGATGGTGGATATACATGTAGCTGTTCCAGTGGATACACTGGGAATAATTGCGAGTCTGACATTAATGAATGCTCCATCTCCAGTTCTTGCTTCAATGGTATTTGCACCAACACAGATGGTGGATATACATGTAGCTGTTCCAGTGGATACACTGGGAACAAGTGCGAGTCTGACATTAACGAATGCTCCATCTCCAGTTCTTGCTTCAATGGTGTTTGTATCAATACAAATGGTGGATACGTGTGTAACTGTTTTGAAGGCTATGAAGGTTCAACTTGCGATGTTGATACCGATGATTGTCTGAGTGCTGATTGCAAGAATGGGGCAATGTGCAGTGATCGAGTTGCTGGTTACTTGTGTCTGTGTCGGGATGGTTCAGCTGGGGAAAAGTGTGAGCTCTGTGACATTTCCAACTGCCAGAGATGCAACTTTGCCACTGATCCAATTCAATGTTCACAGTGTCAACCTGGTTATACCCTTAGTGATACTGGATTCTGTGGTATGCACATATACTCTTTATTGTCATGGAACAAACTATAAACACGTTGTTTACATACATATACATGAATGAGTGTTCTTCTCCATGCAGAGTGCGGGATTGAGTACTGTTCAGTGTGTAGTGAAGTGCCTGGAAAGTGCTCAGAATGCAATATAGGCTATATTCTGACAGATGGAGTTTGTGGTGAGTAAAATAGAACAAATTTAGTGGCCACCAAGGAATGTAGAAAGCCCTATTAATGTTGATCAACAGTTTAAACACTCACAACAAAAATATATTCCCACAGAGGTTCCCTGCAAGGTTGAAAACTGCCTCCAATGTGTAGAAACCAGTGGCAGTAGATGTAATGCATGTCAAAGGGGTTATGTCTTGGTTGATGGACAGTGCAGTGACAGAGATACTGAGTCAAAGGAAGACGACGATGGTCTTTCAGACATAGAAATGGCAGGTGTGTGTGTGTGTGTGTGTGTGTGTGTGTGTGTGTGTGTGTGTGTGTGTGTGTGTGTGTGTGTGTGTGTGTGTGTGTGTGTGTGTGTGTGTGAAGAAATTTCTTAACCTATGCTCTGAAAAATTATTTCTCTACTATATTAGCCATAATTGCAGGGGTTATAATCTTCTTCATATTGCTGCTATTTATACTGACTTGTATCACTGTACCTATACTGAAAAGGCAGTGTGGAGAGAAAACACCGCAAAAACAGAAAAACAGCCCCCAAGGCCTGTGAGTAAATTACTAGCCTTAGCCATGCACGTAGTCAAGATTGGGCTGTGTTCTCTTCAAATGCAGGAAGATGGCAAAGCATACAAGAGCCAATCCAGCCTATGTCAGTGGAGTCAGAGAATCACAGTTTGAGGCTCATGTAACTCTAGGATTAGAGGAAACTATAGAGATGCATGAAAAGGATGGTGATGATGATGATGAGATGGATAATGGCAGCAGCAGTAGTGAAGATGAACAAAGCTCTGGAGATGAAGAAGAGGAACCTCATCTACTCCCGTAGTAGTGTAGTTTTGTCATGGATGGGAAATACTAATATAGGTAGCAGTTTAGTACTATACGCACGTACAAGAGATGTGATTGGTCAACGTCTGCGCATGCGCAAATTATTTTTCGCGGCGTTATAAACCTGGAGTCTCCAACTCTTACCAACCGTGAGAGACAATCATGATGTATTTTCTACCAGGTATCGTTGTGCTCCTGTTTGTTTACTACGCGCAAGCTCAGACAGGGTGTGCGATGATAACTCAAGAAGATCTTTCTGGCGGCTTACTCGTGAAAACGTATAACAGCAACTTGAATCCTAAAAATCCCATTATTGTGGTAGAAGATTTCAGCGTCGTGTGTGTGGCCGCAGCATCAAAACGCGATACCTACCGTTACATCTCCGTCGTCGTACGGCAAATTTGCCTGCAGTCTCTTTGCCCCGAAGATCAGCGCGACCGGAGCAGCCTCGTGCAATACGATTTCCAATGTGACAGCAACGACAAGTGGTCAACTACAGTGCTCGGTAATAATGAAATACGCGACGACAATCCTACTGCAGATTTAGAAACGGATCTCAGGACGAACTGCAGTGTGTGCTCGAGAACGTTTGACGGTGTTGACTCCGTCACGCACTGCAGGCGTAAGTGTTTTCACGAAATTTGCAGCCTTGCATGAGCTGCCATTTCTAACTTAAGTGGTGTAATGGGAGTTCTGTCTGTGTTTTACAATGGTTTCTGCCTACATTAACACCTGAAGCTGGAATGCCGAAAATACATAAAGTAAAATAATTATAAGCTGTTACATTTTTTAACAATATTGTTTAGTGTGTTGCTACAGGTGTAAAGTAAGGTGTTTGGAATCTATGAAGCTTAGCAACTGAGTGATTAGTAGCCATTAATTAGCTAGCTTGGATTTATTGGGTATCGTAATTAATCCCCAAAATGGAAAAGTCATTCATTATATTTATGTTGTTCTACATGTATGCAGCCTTGCAGGAATAATTGCCGATACCTGATAAATATATATATAGGTGACAGCCATAGTTACTTGCTAGGAGCTATATAAGAGAAAGGTATTACCGTCCATTTATAGCAAACTAATACCTCGATCACTTATGTGCACACACACACAATTCATAGCTTGCTTGTCAGATTGTAATGAAGGAGCAAAGAGATGCAATGGTTTCACTTCTGGCTGCTGCACCTACTACAGCAACGATGTCTGTGTGTCTCACTGCCCTCTGGACACTGATGTAGCAGATTCAGATTTCAACTGCGTGACACGTATGTTAATAGCCCCTTCAATCATTTGTCTATCCCTCAATCTCATGTATTATCTTAACAGCTGAAGAATGCCCTGAACTAGAGAGTCCAGGGAATGGAACTGTCGATGTCGACAAGCACCTGTACCCGGGTGTGGCCAACTACTCCTGTGACGATGGATATGAGCTGGATGGTGAGGGCATTCGCCAGTGCCAGATTGATGGTACATGGGAGGGAGAGCCTCCATCCTGTGTGGAGATACCAACCGAAGAACCTACTACAGATCCTACAACTGAGGAACCTTCTGTAGAGGCTGCAGGTATGCAGTATAGATGTGAATCTAATTTCAATCTTTATGGTATACATGTACAACTACAATCAGTGTGTAAAGCTAATCTCTGACTTGTAAGTGGCATCCTACATATAGCCTTGTTCCCTTCAATACTAGGAATGGGAGTATGTGCTAAATCTCCCTCAGGAACATGCAAACTCCTAGAGAGCAAGTGTATATAGTTGTCACTGTTTTAACATTAGTTTCTCTCTATAGCTACAGATTCATCCAGTGGTATCTCACGTGCTGAACTAGGTATGTTGAATAATTATCATTAATGCTTTCATATTATCATGAACTTTCAATCCACAGGAATCGTGATTGGTGTTGTGGTGGTGCTCTTTGTAATTATTGCAGGAGTATTTCTACTAATGGTGGCACTCTGGGCATGCAAAAATTAACACTGTATAATGTATTGTAGTAACACTGCTCATGCGCAGTTGGATGACGTCATCCAGTTAGCCACACCCTCTTATAAAGCCACACGTACACCCTCTCATCATAGAGCGGGTGCGTTACGTTTCCGGGAGGATGACTTCTCATTATCACGTTTGCACACATGTGGAATGAACAAAAACTAAAGACACTGGGCATATGCGCGCCTAGGTTGCAACCTCTAGCTAGCTCTATATATTTGTGTTGCGCGAAGCCCTTTTCGGCCACCATAATCATATATATAGCTCTCTAGCGCTAGCGCAGTATCGCAACTATAGCGCGCACTGCCGCCTCGTCGTTTCCGGGATTCTCCAGCGTGGCGCCCCAATTAGAATCTAGTAGGCGGAGCATACTTGTAAGCGATGACCACATCCGCCAATATCTTTAGTGCTTTGCATTTTCGCACCTCTTCCAGTTTGTTCGAAAGACCTCGTTACGTTTGCAAGGCCCGAGCAACGTTCTTAGACTTAGTATTTTTTCTTCGCCGGATTTTTCGTCTGTCGCGTTTGGGATCATTAGACTGGGCTAAAACTACCCGTCGCTCTGTGTATTATTCCCGTAATTTGTGCTATCACTTGTTGATTGACTGGATACATCATGAACTACGCTGGGCTAGTAGTACTAGTGGTGGCTACAGTGGCAGGAATTTGTTCCTGTCAAGAGTGTACCCTCCCAACAAGTGGAGACCTGGAAGAAGTGATTGTAAATATTTTTCGAGCTGATGATTCTGCTAGTACACCTACTGTTATTGTGGAGAGTGTTCATCCAGTTTGTCTCTCGCTCTCGATAAAGTACAAGACCACTACCGTGCTGTGTCAGTGTTGGTGGAATACAGATGTTCTGGCTATACCGGTTGTCCATCAGGCACTGTAGTGGAACAGATTGAGTCTGAATGTAGCATTGGAGTATGGTCTAATACAGTCCGGGGTTCCCCAGAATTTACTCGCTCTCAAACTACTGAAGCCAGTGTCTCAACCTCCACCAGAGAAGACTGTGTATTCTGTGTGTCTCCTGAACTGGTTAAAGAAGCCCCCCTCTCTCTTTCACCTGATAATGTTACTCACTGTGCAGGTGAGTCACTGAATACATGTGCACTATATTTATCATCACAGGGAATTGCTTGTGTATATTTCCACAGCCTGTGACTCATCTTGCAGTGAAGGTCTCATGGGATGCACTGGATCAGGTCCTGACAGATGCTGTAACTTCTACAATAACTCCATGTGTGTGGATGAATGCCCCAGTCCTTTCCAGCCAAATACTGCCAATGAGTGTGTATGTCCACCTGGGACTACTGGATTCAACTGCTGTGAGTCATGAATACAGTACGAAGCTCTAGTTGAGGACACAATGTGATGTGTATATATGTGGTATATATAGTGTCAAGAGGATAAACCAAGAGCTTAAACTGCATACATGCCAAACATGCTGTAAAACTTATGACCTGTTAATATGCATATACTTGCCTCCTTAAAATGCCTAACTTACCTAAAATGAACCCTTAGTTGCATATTTAGCATGTGATGTTACTGACTGTTGAACAATACACAGCTCTCCCAGATGTTGACTGTGGTGATTTGACTGACCCTGACAATGGGGCAGTATCACTCTCTGGTACAACATACGATTCAGTGGCCACTTACTCCTGTGACTCTGACTATGTTCTGATGGGAAATGACATGAGAACATGTTTGGACACTGGTGTCTGGTCTGGTAGTGACCCAACATGTGGTAAGTACTAGTACATATAGATTTTTGGGTGTAATTCCTTTCATCATAAATATTTGGTTTGGCATTTCTTTCCAAGTGATCTGGTTCCTGACACATGCTGTCACTTTGTCTCTCTCTCTTAGTTAATAGAGTGGTTATTAACCCTCAGCGCGTATGTGCAGCGAGGGTTATGGTAGTTGTGTGTGTGTGTGTGTGTGTGTGTGTGTGTGTGTGTGTGTGTGTGTGTGTGTGTGCATGTGTGTGTGTCTGTTAAGTCATATCTCACCTCTGGAGCGTCTGTTCGTCCTGAAACTTCTGTCACGTACTCAGCGGGCAACAGAGGTCAAAAAAATATGTAGGGTTTTCTCTGAAACCGCTTCCTTCAAAAGTTATGGCGTTATTTGCTTACCTATGGCATCCTACAGCAATATTGCAGTGGTATTTTGCGCAACTTTTCGACGGCAGAGCTTTCTAAAGCTCTTAACAAGGCTAACAGTAGGCTGAACGCTACCTGGAATATGACTCAATGTAAGGCAGCGAGCATCTTTCTCTTTAGTCCCCGTCTTTTGCTCACAAATCTTCCGTATACTTTCCGTTACACGCATTTCAGTAGCTCGTGCACTTTTCAGGATTTGCACACGCGTGGCGCCGAGGGTTCTGCACTTTAGTGCATTCATTACAGGAGTGTCACAGCCTTGTCTCAGTTGTTGCCTCCTCATGTACATGATTTAGAAATGTAAATTTCTCTTGACACAGTTGTGGACTGTGGCCCTCCTCCATTACTAGACAATGGATATTTTGACCCACCTCAGACCACCACATTTGGTGGTGTCGTCACATATCGGTGTAATGAGAGTTATGTCTTTACTGAGGATAGTGCCATGACTCGGACATGCCTTGAGTCCGGCTGGTCCGACGAGGACATTGAATGTGGTGGGTTTCTATGTGTTTACATAGATCCCATACTACATTGTTAACTGCTGCTCTACATAGCACATAGTTCATGGCTTGTGTACGCAACCTGTTTGTTACCTTCCCAACCACTCTAAGTTAGTCCAGATGGCCTCAATATACACACAATACAGGTGTTGTACTATTTATAGTATGTATTGTACATCAAAGTAATGATTGGCAATTAGCTCTTTGACCAAACACTGGTTGAACTATTGGCACAGGTGTATATAGTAGCAGTGTTTGTCAGGTGGGCTGTTAGATAACCTGGTTATAACTGGGTTAACGTAGATTCACTGTACCAATGTTTGTACCTTTAGCGATATTGATACTTATTTGGAATACACTTTACCTTGTTAGTGTTCTAGACTGGGTGCTAGCATCAAATGGCTTTGAGCCAAGGCTGTGTTCCATCTGCAAAAGTCCAGACATTTTTTGTACTCCGTTATCACAGTGTGGTTTTATTCTGTGGCAAGAAACTGTATCTAATTTGGTATACAATGACACCTGTAGCTTTTTCACATTACATTTCACAGAAGTGTGAAAATTCCCTTCTGAGAAATGTTATCCAATTGGTTTCAATGTACAGTACTGACTAGTGGCCTGAGCCTTCATCCTTCCTGTGTCTAGTACAACTTCCTCTGTGCCTCTGACCCAGGAATGACCCCCATGCACCACATGCACTACATGCACTACATGCACTTGGTGTTCCAAATATTCCACATATTTCCCATGAATTCTCATTAACAGTTACCTCATTACACTCCTACACATGGTCCTCTACACTGTGATACTGGATCAGAGCACTCACTGTGTCCCCGCTAACAGTATTGAGTTGTCAGTGGAAAGTGATCTGGTCACTGTATACGGCTTTACAGTACTTATAATGCTCAAACAGTGGTATACTCATCTACATGTACATGTCTGGATAATGCTATACTCATCTACATGTACATGTCTGGATAATGCTATACTACATCTACATGTACATGTCTGGATAATGCTATACTACATCTACATGTACATGTCTGGATAATGCTATACTACATCTACATGTACATGTCTGGATAATGCTCAAACAGTGCTATACTCACATGTACATGTCTGGATGCTCAGCTGGTGGTAAGACAGGAATGTGAGGCCTGTTAGTGCATTGTGTATTGTTGGACAAGTCCCCATTGACATCAATAGAGGAAATGACTCCTACATTGTACACACTGTATGCATGTGTGGTGCCTGGCTTCTGTGTGGTGTTAATTTCACTGTAAGAATTGAATGTACATGTATGTAGTTAGTACCCGGGGCTTCCTTGTTGCTACATTACACATACTTGTGTTATGTGATACATGTGTACATGTGTTATGTGATTGTACGTGTGCTTGTGGGTATAGTGATCTCTTGATAAGAAACATGATAACAGTAAAGATTCCCGCCTACTTTGTGTTGTCAGAGCAGGTGATGCGTGTAGTAAACAGTCTAGCTCTAGGCCCAACTGGCAGAGGGTTTTAATTGTGCAAATAGTGCAGTTGTTCTTGGTGTACCACACCCTTAGCCCATTAAATTACGTTCACTTTGTGTCTGCTGTAGTGAAGTGATTTAGCGTTTTAATGCCTGATTACTGATGGAGCCTGGAATCTGATGTGTGGTCATTGGCCCATTAGCAACATGTATGGCCCTATTTGGTGTGTCATTGTGTGTGTGTGTTTATATTTAGCTGGCTATATATAGATCAGGGAATGAAGATGTGTTCCTATTAGAGAGATATCCTCATTTCAGAGGGTGGTATGTACTGGAGTTGGGATCTGAAGATGTGTCCTTATTAGAGAGGTGTCCTCATTTCAGGGGGTGGTATGTGTGTCCCTATTAGAGTGGTGTCCTCATTTCAGGGGGTGGTATGTGTGTCCCTATTAGAGTGGTGGCCTCTTTTCAGAGGGTGGTATGTACAGACTTTGGACCTGAAGATGTGTCCCCAGGTGTATGCACTTCCGCTTCAATTGAGTTGAATCTGAAAATGTAAGAAGTGTCCTTAATTTAGGATTACATATGTTGTATGTTGCCATATTTGGTAATCTGGTGATGTACTGTTGCTAAAAGCATTCCAACCATTTAAGTCAGTGCTCTAGGTGGCACATATCCATAACAGGAAGCTTGTGGCCATTGCTACCATGGGAAAGGTAGCAGGTACATACCTAACAGATTAGTGGATATCCAAAGCTATACCCCACATCCTCCCTGCCTCAACAACCAGAGAAGGTTTTTGGGGAACTGAGGTTGTGATAATATGTGCACAGTGTGTGAGTTTCTCTGAATGCTCGTGATAAAAAACTTTACAGCATCTAACGAACACAACTGTAGTCATATCCGTTTTAGAAATAAGTTAAGTGGATAGGACTGACATACAGCAGGCTGTGTGTGTGCTCGTGTACCTGTGTGTGTGTGATCTTACTTGCCAAGCACCCCCACACGACCAATACTTGGTCATATATGTCCATGTATATACAATACAAGAATCTACCCACTTGCAAACTCCTTTCTTGAACTACACTATACACACATTACCCATAACCTGCGACTCTTCATGGATTCCATTTATTGCACAATGGCATTGCTGACTAATGAAGGTATCAGTTGTGTGTACACACAGATACTCTACAATGACTTGGGTAGGGAGTTATGTCCATATTAATCGTAGATGCTGGAGGTGGTCATTAAGTGCTTGAATATAAGTACGTGTGGGTGACAGAGAGGGAGGGTGAGTGATTCAAGTTATAGGAATCTAGGAGGTTTGGGTCACTGAGCACATGTATGATGTAATGTCATGTTTTGTGTGTGTGTGTGTATGTGTGTGTGTGTGTTCTGTACTGTAACTGAAATTGATATTGTGCATGTGAGTGGTTGTGCAAATCCCTAGGGACACTTAATGGAGCCATGGGAATAGCATTGCGTGTGTACTCCCAAAAGTGGTGTCTGTGATTAGGAGCCAGAGTGGTCGTGTCTGTACACTCCTCTATTGTGTACTTGTGTGTGTGTGTGTGTGTGTGTGTGTGTGTGTGTGTGTGTGTGTGTGTGTGTGTGTGTGTGTGTGTGTGTGTGTGTGTGTGTGTGTGTGTGTGTGTGTGTGTGTGTGTGTGTGTGTGTGTGTGTGTGTTGTGTGTGTGTGTTGTGTGTGTGTTGTGTGCAGGTGTGCATGTGTATGACTGCGTAACTTTCTCTTTCTCCTATGTACACTTCTTTATCCGTTTTGACTATCATCTACGTCCTCTGCAAACACTCTTTCCTCAGGCTTTTTCCCTACCACCACTTTCCTCAATCCCTTTTCCTACTTTCTGTACCATCCCTACTCTATCTGTACAGACTTTCACTGATTGTGTATATACTCACATTGTGTGTGCAGTACCTTTCTTTGATGCTCTGCCTGTTCAAAGTGCGTTAGATTACAGTTTGGAAGTGGATGTGTACACACAGTGTGGGATATAGAAACCTCAGCATATCTCTAACAAACTAGGTCACACCTATTTTTGGTGGTATGCATGTCAGAGAGCTGTAGACTCTCTGTGTAGGGGTGGTACTGGAATGTCATTATCCTTGAGTACGTGCCACAGTTCCCTGTACACATGTACAGCTTGTAGGATTTTACAACATTTTTACAGTATTAAGTACACTGGGAGCAGTAGACTAGACATTTGGCAGACTGCCTACATTGTTGCCTTGTAACCATGTAATTTTAGCCACCCTATCTACTCTACATGTACGTGTACACATGTAGTTGTACACATGGAATTGTAGTTGTATACATGCAGCTGTACACATTCATGTATGTATGTGTAGATGTAAAGTGATCTCTGTGTGTGGTCTCAACTTCTAAGTGTCTTACAATGTAGATACTGGGTCAAGTGTTCTTGTTGTGGAAAGTTATATATTCTTGTTTATAAAACACTGTATTGAGACTTCAAAGGAAAGAGATGTGCCAATTGGCTCAGTATTTCTCACTGAGTGGCTGTCAGAATTGCCAGCTGGGCATGAGATGTAGCAGTGTCGTGCTCTGTTGGGGAGGGGGGTGCTCTCAATCAGAGATGTGTTCTTGGAAGTCTGGTCATTATGTGTTTGTATGAATCAAATGGCCCGCACCATTGAGAGCTGTTTGTCAACTTGCCTCAATGTTGAATGGGGCTAGTACATCCCTCGGTGTGGGTGTAGCTTGTACAGTGGCCATGGTAAAGACTGCAAACTTGTCCTACGAATGAGCACACTACCCCCCTACTTTACATGCTACAGCAGTTTTCACAGATTTTGCAATCCCATGCATAATTCCATGTTTAAACCATGGGCTTTGTTCTTTCGAAGTGCACATGTGCAGAATTCAAATTCAAAGGAAATAGAGCAGGTGTATGTTGCTTCACACATTTGAGATTGCATTTGAGATTGCAAGAGCTGTGAAAACCACTTACTAGTAATACCACTCTACTAGAGTAATATATGAATCAGTAATAACAAATGATACGTACACACACACAGCACATGTACATGTAAAGAGGTTACAACACCTCCTTTACTCTGACCTGTATTTCTAGTGTAGATGTTTTTCTCATGTCTTACGCACCACATTGTAAATTTTGCGGTGTTTGTCCCATAGCTGCTTCAACCCGTGGCTACTACAACAGCTGTGCCACTCATTGTAGTGGAGGGTATGGAATGTCTGATTGTGCATAGGAGAGAATGGACATTGTTTATAGCTGAACTGCCTGGTACAGCAGGAACTAATGGGGCTAAGGACTCGCAACTAACCCAACAGCTATATAGCAGCTGTGGAAGGAATGAAATGCCTGATTGTGCATAGGAGACTAGAATAATGGCTGGTGTTGTGTAGAACTGCCTGGTACAGCATGGAACTAATGGGGCTAAGGACTTAACCATCAGCTATAGAGCAGCTGTGGAGGGAATAAAATGTCTGATCGTGCATAGGAGACTAGAGTAATGCCTGGTGTTGTGTGTTGTGTAGAACTGCCTGGTACAGCATGGAACTAATGGAGCTAGGTCTTAAAACAACTTAATGCTTGCTTGTTGCTCAGCTCTATAGCAGCTGTGTTGTGTGTGTATGTAGTGCATGTGGTTGCTGATCAGTTAACTGTGTCGTAGGTATGAACAGGTCATACATTGTGGCCTTGTAGGAAATACTTGCCCCTGGACAGTTCCCTACACCTGAATGGAAAATTAATGATGCTTTTGAGTCTAATGCAATAACAGGAATTATATTTTTTATACATTATACATTCATTTCTGCCTACGTATGCATGTAAGTATACATATGCATGGACTGTGAATAGTTGTTGCGTGTGCACTTCCCACTGTCATGTCTATTCATATGGTACCAAGTTGTCCTTGAATAGGGGGAACATTGTAGAGTGGATTTATAGAGAGACTTCCTCCAGATGTTTGTGTACTGTGTTGTAGTGTGGAGGGTGTGTATAGTTGGTGTGGGGCATTGAAATGGTGAGAACTTCACGTAGTGGTCACCTCAGTTAGTCAGCCACCTAGCATGAGTAGAGTCCTTAGTTATTGACACGCATTTTATCTATAATAAGGCCACCTCTCTAGAATAGCCACTTTGTCCTGTTCCAAGGGTGGCCATTATATAGAAATCCACTGTACTTGATTCTGGCTACTTACTGGTGCACTGTTTACCTCGTCATGGGAGGTTAGTGAGACTGGTTGAGGGGGGAGTGGCACTGAGTGATTATAGCTAATAGGATTATTGTGGTCGCTAACACAATTAGTTATTTAAACCTAGCATATCTGGGGCCTTGTGCAATGTACCTCCCTCAATGAGTCAATTCATAGCAGCAGTGATTGTTAACTGGGTGTAACGTTATGTGCTAACATGATTAATGGTGTGTGGATGATAGTGGGTTGCCTAGTTGAGATACTGTTCTTGTGTGAACATCCTCCCTCATTCCTCCCCTCTTCCTCCCTCCATCATGTAGAGCCAGAGAAGTGTGAGCTACCTAACTGTAAGGAGTGTATCTTTATTGATGGAAAGCCGCAGTGCCAGGACTGTGATAATGAGTATGAGAAAGATAATGAGAACCAATGCAACAGTATGTTGTGTGTGTGTGTGTGTGTGTGTGTGTGTGTGTGTGTGTGTGTGTGTGTGTGTGTGTGTGTGTGTGTGTGTGTGTGTGTGTGTGTGTGTGTGCACGTGAGAGGACATTTTCATTACAACAAACTTACATCTCTTAACTGCAGAAATTACTAGTGGCAACGACGATAGTGGTGGCACTTGCATCATATGTATAATAATTCCCATTGCCATACTCCTGGCCATCATCCTGGCCATTGTAGTAGCCGTAGCTGTGTATGCCTACTACCGATGGAGATCAGCTCCATCAACGGACATCAAGAAGAAAGAAGCAGATGGAATCAATGGGTATGTCTATTCACACAAGTGTGTGTGTGTGTGTATGTGCGCGCGCGCGTGTGTGTGTGTGTTTTGCGTGTGTGTGTGTGTGTGTGTGTGTGTGTGTGTGTGTGTGTGTGTGTGTGTGCACGTGTGCTTGCCTGCTTGCCTGCCTGCCAGCATGCGTGACAAAGAGAGTGAATGGATTGCTCTTGAGTGTGAGAAGCAGTGAGACTCCGTGTTGTTTCTGTCTATCTGTTTGTAGCTGAGCTCTTACAATAGCATTTTTGGCCCGCACTATCTTGTTTGTGCTTTCATTACAGCTGCAGAAGTACACAGGGGCCTAATGTTTTTATACACCTTTCCTGTTTTCCTTTTACTCACACTTCACACACACACACACACACAGTGTTGCTCGTGACAACCCACTCTATTTAGACCCCACCACAGTCGAGGCAGAGGTGGAAGAGTAATCAGCAGATAATCATTTCCTCTCTCTCCTCTCCTCCCCTCCCTGCCTTTCAAATCATTTTATATCTATCTTTCAATTGTTCAATTTTGTACCATGTTGCCTTGTACATATTACATAGCTTATTTATACATTTGTTCATGCGTATTTACCTACAACCATTACTACTGTATAGAGAAGCTCTGCAGTGACCAGTGACTGCATACTGTACGTGTAGATATGTGTGTACTTCACCAAAGACTTACTTACTGTTGTGTTGTTTTCGCAATGCACAAGTTTTTAATATGTGGTACTTTGTTATATACAACATTAATATTAATGTAACCTTTATTTTTCTTAAAGTGTAAATCATTACACTTGATTCATCCATTAAATAAATTTGCTGACAGAGTAACAAAACATGTATATAGGTTGAATATGATATGTGATGCAAATAAAATGGAGCTATGACTGTACACAGGCATCATGGATCATTACACGATGCAGTTATAGCTGTATATGTAGGCTAGGGATGTGTTAAAACTCAAGAGTCGGTGACCGATAGTCTTTGAAATGTATTCACGATCATGTAACGAGATAATGATACATAGAGACGTCGAAACCACAAGTATTGAGAAACGTGGGCTTGCATTGCTTGCTGTAAAGGGGAAGAACCCCCCAGGGGAAATGGGGGGAGGAAAAATCTTAGGGGGGCAATGTGTATAGTACTACATGTACTCGTTACCTTTGCTAATCTGTATTCCCCAATGCTCGAAAGTACATAATTGCTACAATGAATAATTAGAGAGAAATGTTATAATTCTGCTGTTTCATAGAGAAATGGAAGCCTGACCTGTGCACTAGACTAGTCCAAGCAGCATCAATACAGAGTGTGTATTTCCTGAAGAGAGGTGTTGACTCTAACAATAGTACTTCATGTATACCAGCTGCCTTTAGTGCCCCAGTGCTGTGCATTTTTCTGAGTGAGAAAAATCATAGTGGTGTGTGTGTGTGTGTGTGTGTGTGTGTGTGTGTGTGCTCACAATATTGCCGTATGGATGGCTATGTGGTTGGGGTGACCTGACACTCCAACTCCGTCAAAGGTTATAATCTGCAGATGAGATGGAGAGCATGAACAATCACTCCAAGAGATGCTGAGAAAGGCAAGGCAACAGCACAACAGAAAGGCAAAGCAACACAACATAATTCACTCAAAACAGTCATTTTTCAAAGAAAAATTGGCTGCCTCGGGTGGGACCCGAACCCACAACCATGAGCTATCCATACGCAAGAAAAGTGTTAGTTTGTTTCTACATATTCTACATTCTCAACTCACACGACTAATGGTGCAATTATGAACAGCCGAGAGGATGTGCCTTTCAATTACATCCTCCCTCCACTGAGCCTTCGGATTATCGGGGAGGTCGCTGGAAGGAAACGGTTAAAGTAAAAATTGTGGGATGGATGCTAAAATTCTCTCTTACGAGTCATTGACAATCTCAACATGTGTTCCACTGATACCTAATATAGCTGCACTGTGTAGCAACTCTTTCTTTCTAACCTCCCCCTCTCCATAGTAATCACCTGAGTGTTGTGATATCCGGAAGTACATTCCGTATACTGTGAATATACTGTATACCTTCGGAGAGGCAGAGAAGAAAGAGTTCTGCTCGTACAGAGTTCCCCAGTGATAGAATTGTTGGCGCAAAGAACATGCATTCGTCATCAGGGTGTGCTGTAATTAGAAGTATCCGGCCTTTCATGGCTTTCAGGGTAGACCCAGCGGCTACCTTGACTCGCAACCACGAGAGAGCGACTATGATTATCAGAACACTAAGAGCTATGAACACCTGGAGAAGCATTGTATATACTACGACAGCTCGTCTGTCAGCTGCGTCATAAGCGCGCATCCGCGAGATTGAAACGCGCTTATCTTATATATATACGCGCTAAAATGCTGAAGTGTTGCTATACAAGTTCCTGGTCTCTGTGTATGTATTTATAAGCTGGTGACTACAGTTACAGTAGCATTGTGTTGGGGTCCTGGAGTCTGGTACGGAATGTGGAGAGCCACTCGGCTCCGACAGCACCATCCACCACCCTGTGATCACAGCTGAGAGTCACTGTCATGACATTGGCTGTACAATGACTGAGAGGAGAGAGGAGGGAGGGAGAGAGGGAGGGAGGAAGGGAGGTGGGAACCCCTCAGGACACATTTGGTGGGAGATAGAAGTGTCCTGACTAGTGAGGTGTCCTGATTTCAGGGGTTGATAAATACATATGGCACAAAATTGGTTTATTGAAGTGTCATCATCCTGATTAAAATAGTTCAAACCTTACCCCTGTGCTGAGCTGTCATCAACTACTATTCTCTTCTCGGTTGCTCCCACAGCCAATATGCATGATTGGGGAGGATTGATGACAGCAGAGAACTGCTTCACACCGTACATGCCTAGATTGGAAATGGTGAACGTGCCACCCTGGAATTCATGGGGCTGGAGTCTCCCCTCTCGAGCTTTCTCTGCAAGTTGGGCAATATCAGCATTGATGGCTCTTAGGCCCTAATGAGTGAGAGGAGAGAAGAGAGAAGGATGAGTAGATGCTGTGAAGAGATGTGTTCCAGCTCCATTGAAGCCTGTACATACCACCCTCTGAAATGAGGACACCTCTCTAATAGGGACACATCTTCAGGTCCCAACTCCATTGAAGCGTGTACATACCACCCTCTAAAATGAAGACACCTCTCTAATAGGGACACATCTTCAGGTCCCAACTCCATTGAGGCCTGTACATACCACCCTCTGAAATGAGGACACCTCCCTAATAGGGACACATCTCTTCAGGTCCCAACCTCAACCCACAACCTTAAATGCGTACCTTTCCGTCAGCATTTTTGACGATTGGTGTTATAAGACCATTAGGTGTAGCCACAGCCACACTAACATCAACATTGTGATATCTACAAGTGGAAGAGAAACAACATTGATACTGTCACATAAGATGGGCAACAACAACTTTACTGTGGGAAACACTTGCCCACTAACACGAACAGGAAATTAAATTCTGGCATGCATGCCTATATACATGTACAGTCGCTGTGTGTATTACATGAGTACAGTAATAAGGACCCCTTAAAGGACAGTTTTGTGGTCCCCAATCCCATCTTGACATGCTTTTTGACCCCTGAAATGGGGACCCCTCAATAATCAGGACACCTCACTAATCAGAGCACTTTCTTCTGCTCCAAGGGTGTCTGGATTATGTGTAGTGACAGTAGAGTGGTTTACTGTCTAATGAAGGTATCCATCCAACTTGAGTTAACTTCAGGTACATCATACATAGTTAGAGCTGCTGCCTTCACAATGAAGTCATTGACAGAGAGCTTGTAGTGACCACCGGCACTCTGGTTTAGACTGCTGCGTACACTGAGAGGGGGAGGGAGAGGGAGAGAAGGGGTGAGAAAGGGAGAGGGGGAGGGAGAGAGACAGATGAGAGAGGGAGAGCGTGAGGAAGAGGAAAGATGGGTAAGAGATGAAAGAGACAGAGAGAGAGGGAAAGGGAAAGAGAGCAGAGAAAGACAAAACACTTACTCCAACAATCTATCCATTATTATATCAATGGTCAAGTAGTAGTGAGGGATGGACTGCTTTGCCTCAACCAAGCGTTTTGCAATGGTCTGTACAGAGAGAGAGAGAGAGAGAGAGAGAGAGAGAGAGAGAGAGAGAGAGAGAGAGAGAGAGAGAGAGAGAGAGAGAGAGGGCCAGAGATAGAGAGAGAGAGGGCCAGAGATAGAGCTAAATGAAGGAGGACATATCTCTAACCTTCCTCATGCTAGTCAAATCCAGGTCAGTGAATTCAGCTGCAGTGGGTGTGGCAGTGGGTGTGGTCTGTAGAACATCTCTGGACACAATTCTGCCACCCATACCTGTTCCCTGGATACCCTGTGGGCAGGTGTGTGTGTGTGTGTGTGTGTGTGTGTGTGTGTGTGTGTGTGTGTGTGTGTGTGTGTGTGTGTGTGTGTGTGTGTGTGTGTGTGTGTGATTCACACATACTTACAGTAGCTATATATCCACCTACATATATACCTGAAGGTCAACTCCTCTCTCATTTGCAATATTCTTCGCAAAGGGGCTGGCAAAAATCCGTCCGCCTGCCCCAGCAGAAGATAAGGTGGCTGTCGGCTGTGATGGGATAGACGGAGCTTGGGGAGGGGGTGGGGCTGGGGAAGGAGAGTGAGGGGGAGGGGCTGTAGGCTCAGGAGGTGGATCGGCTGCCTGAAAAAGATTACACGAAAGAAGTGATCTAGACATTACACCACAGAAATCTAACAGAACTCACAGCAGATGCAGGTGAGGCCTCCTCTGGTTGGTAATCGCTGAACGCTGCCACATCTCCTTCATCGTCTACTATGACACACAGTGGCTAGTCGGAGAGAGAGAAGAGATAGTCAATCACTCAGCTCCATCCCACTAGCCATGCTCATGCAACTATCAAACTGTTCACTTTTCCAAGGGGCAAGTCCTTGATCCCAGGCTCCACTAGTATCTTCGCCAGAAATCCCTCACTGGGAGTTTCCATGTCCATTGTTGCCTTGTCGGTCTCCACCTTTGGAAAAAGGTGTATATACACAAACAATCATTTGTATAGCACACTACGTGCAAGGAAAAAGAAAGATGGAAGAAAGGAAGAGAGAAGATGTAGACCAAAGAAAGGAGCACTAACCACAAACACATACAACACATCAAAATACACGATAGCCTCGATGGCTTAGAAAAATCTATAGCAGCCTCAACTGCTTAGAAAAATAGATGTATATGTACATCCTCATCTACACAAATGCTGGCAATTTTGTTATAAAGCATAGAGCGGGGAGCCCCTCTAATTAGGAGTAATCACATGTCAATAGACAGGACAGCCTCGAACCTCCAAGAGGACACCTCAGTAATGGCGACACTTCCTTCTACGGCTCTCCTTCTACAGCGGTTTTTTGTAATCTTGCAATCTCGTGTGTAGAGCGACACACCCAATTTCCTTTGATGTAGTGCGTATGTGCAGATTTCAAAATACAAAGGAAAATGAGCGCATGCTCGTGTCGCTTTACGCTTTCCAGATTGCAAGATCACAAAAAAACACTGTACCTCAACAGATCTAGACTCACTTGATACACATTCTGAGGGACAAGCAGACTATTCTCCCCTCCCCCCCCTCCCCTTCTGGCTTAGAGAGGTTACATCTAGAACCACTCCCTCCATAGTGTCTCACCTGTGCCAGTACATCTCCTTCAGAAAGCTCATCCCCCACCTCCTTCTCCCAGCTAACAATCATACCAGTGTCCATGGTGGGAGAGAGGGCTGGTAACTTCACTACCTTGTGCCTGGGGAGGTCTGATAGAGGGTTATAGCTATAGAGACATTTGATGTGTAGGTTAATTTGTGTGTGTACCAGCGTATCCTCTGCTACTCAGAATGCTGGAAACTGGAGAGTAGGTGTAGTAGAAAGGAAACATTTGTGAGGGGGAGCGAAGGGAACTTGCAAGCCGCGGTCTTCCAGCTGCCGTCAAAGTTCTCTGTATGTGAGCTCTGACGCCCCATGCTCTTCCAGAGAGACTCCTGGCGACGGAGACGCGCCTCGCACACTCTCCGACCACTCTTCTTACAGCCAGCATCTTAGAGACGCTGCGGCTAAACGGCTATTACAAAGGTTCAGAGGTCGATGATCACGTGCCACCTCGAAAAGATGGCAGGCGAGGAGCACGGCGCAGAAGTGCAAGCCTATCTGGACAAGCACAGGATCACAAAGCTCTTTGAGGTAATGGAAGATAGATACATCGCATAAGAGTGCACTGAGCAATAGATTAGCACCAAAAGTTGCCCCTTATCTGCAGGACTTGCTGTCAAAAGTTGTGAAGGACCTACCTGCTAGCCCAGTTGATTTCCTCATCTCAAAACTGCAAGCCATCAAACAGAGGAAAAAGGTCTGATAGACCTGGAAAGTTTAATTACAGCTCAATAATATAATGCAATTGAAATTCTTGACCAGATAGGCTCAGTATAGTTATAGCATGTGTGTCTTTCCTATCAGGTTGCCTCTCCAGCTGTGTCTGGAAAAAGCAAGTTACAGATCAGTGGAAGTTCAGTGTCACCCAGACCAAAATGTAAGCCCAGATTTATGTCTCCGTCTTGAACTTTATGTTCTCTTTAAACCCCTCTCCTCTCTCCCTTACTCTCTCCCCCTCCCTCTCTCTTCTAGCCTCCACCATTGTGTCCACTAAACCGTCCAGCCTGCGTCCTCCTGGAGCCAAAACTTCCTCTTTAACCCCTTCAAAATTACCCCCTTCACAATCTCCTCGCCCAACCTCCTCCTCTATTCCTAAGTATGCGGAATACAGTGGAACCTCTCTAATCAGGACACCCTGAAATGAGGACACATCAATAATGGGACACCTTTTTCTATCCTAAATACAGTGCTGAATCAGGACACCTCATTAATCAGGACACTTTCTTCTGTCCCAAGGGTGTCCAGATTAGAGAGGTTCCACTGTACTTGCATGTCAGCTTTAATGTGAACTGTCTACTTCCTTTCCATAGACCAGGGTCGAGATCAGGTTCAAGGACGCCGGGATCCAAGGTAAAGCCCTCTGTGACCACGCCCACTCGGCCAACAACTGCTCCTCCTAATAAGAGCACACCTAAATCCAGTGCTACTGTCCGTAGCAAGTTACCTACATCTCAGTTAAGGACACCAAGTACTAGATCTGGTCCCACCAAGGTCACATCAACTATACCAAAAGGTAAGTAGACTTGTTATACCAATCACAAACATATTGTTAGCCAGTCAGTTAAGTGTCTGTTATATATTGTGTACAGTGGAACCTCTCTAATCTGGACACCCTTGGGACAGAAGAAAGTGTCCTGATTAGTGAGGTGTCCTGATTTCAGGGGTTTAGTTGTACACAAATATGGCATTTGGGACAGCAAAAAGTGTCCTGTTTAAGCAATGTGTCCTGATTAGAGGGG
The DNA here is from genome assembly GCA_963970385.1 of Theonella swinhoei. Classification (NCBI taxonomy): domain Eukaryota; kingdom Metazoa; phylum Porifera; class Demospongiae; order Tetractinellida; family Theonellidae; genus Theonella; species Theonella swinhoei. Next base: position 676,015 of record OZ019966.1, read on the forward strand.
TTCCACTGTATTTTTGGACAGTATGTAGCAAGTTATTAAATCTGTGGTTTGGTATTGTGAATTTAACATGTAGTGGTAGTAGCTGCTTCTGTTCTTGTGTTGAAGGCAAGTCTAAAGTGTCTGCTGGTACTGAGGGGAAGAAACCGGTGTCAGAATCGGCAAAGGAGCCAGTAACTGTTGATATTAAACCAGTGATTAAGGAGAACACATTTTCCAGTGACCCCATTTTAGATGAGGTACATGCTATCTTCATACGCTGCTGAGCTAAGCAGGGGATCATACACCATCACACTCTTAGCCTGCATTCATAGATGTTGGTCTTCATCAGAACAGAACATGATTTACATGTGATCCCCATCAGCATATATCCCCTGCTACAGTAGAACCTCAGTTATCTGAACACCTCTGGGCTCAATGAAATTTCCAGCGTTCGGATAACTGAATTTGTTTGGATAAGTGAATCTACGCGCCTGTTCGCATTTGCGTGGTTATAGCGTGTAGGATGGCAGTTTCGACCATTACTGTGGACTGTGTGATACAAGGCCATCATGTTTACAAGGCTATATCGACTCCCTAAGCAGTGACAGACAGCATTTTCCAACAACGTGTGCAGTTGCCTACGATGCGCAAGCTGTAGTATTGGGTATAACTTGTTCTAATTAAGCGAATTTATTTGTCAGCGCCTGTTCGGATAATCGAGAGTTCAGATAATCGCAGTTCGGCTAACCAAGGTTCTACTGTATAGCTCTAATATTATACCCATTTAGTATGAAATTATAGGGTAGTTCCCTTTAATGAGGCATCATTGTCTGTACATATATGTAACCGTATCGTGAGTCTTAGTCTGTTTGTGTGTAGGGTGATGAAGAGCTAGTTGAGGTGAAGAGGAAGGACGACAGAGAATGGAGTGAGGAGAGGGAGAAGGAAGAAGAGGAGAGCACAGGGGACACGAGAGATGACTTTATTCTCGATGAAATCATCAAATTACGTAAAAGGTTAGCAGCTAAATGAGTGCTTAAGACATACATCATCTCCTCACACGTACAGCTCCACTCACTCTAAACATGCTTACATCCAATCCCTCTTGGCCCCGCCCACTGGCTCTGAGGGGTACGGAAGTGAGGATGATGACAGTGAAAAAGATGGAGAATTAGAAGTGGTTGAGGATTATGAAGCTCTAGAGGAGGAAGGTTGGATAGGAACTGGATCGAAAAAGAGCAAGTTTGCCATCAAGGTTAGTGTATGAATGCTCTAGTCTCTAGGAAAATCCACTGGCAATTATAGCTGCTAGATTAAGGGTCACCCTCTCATAATTACACTGAATGGAGGGAATGGTTCCATGCTCACTTAATTATTCTTTAGGCTCTGCCTGCTAAGGAGCAGGCGACAGTTGATTTACAGCTACGGATTTGTTCCCGATGTGCTCGAGTCTTGACGGAGGGAGGGGAGGGAGACATCAGTACTGCCGAGACTGTTTCCATGGTACTTATATTACCTTGTAAAGGGGTGTGGTTTAGACTGGGTGTCATGTGATTATCAGGTGACACAGGTAACATCAGGTGAAGCTGATTTCGAGAGTGCATCACAAGTCGGTAGCCACGCCTCTTTTCCTCAATGGACTGGTGAGTTATACAATGATGTCATCATCCTTAATTATGACGTCATCAATAATTCTAGGGTCAGCTGTGTCTAATCCTCCACTACAACAATCAAGGTAATAATTACCAGGTACACCCCACGAAATAATATACTTTGCAAAATTCATTTTCAGTGGTAGTGAAGTGTCCTCTGATGTCACACTGCAGTCACATGACACTTGGGGCGGTATTGCTCCTCAGCCACGTGCCAACCTTCCTCCAAGTGATGTCGTAAGCTCTGTATAACTTTAGCAGTGAGAATAGAGTTAAAATCAGTGACCTTATGTGATCACGTCATGAAAAAGCTGTCACAAATCCCATGTTTTATCTGCCTGAAATCAGGACACCTGTGTTGATTGGGACGCTGACTAAGATTGGTGTAAATGTCGGTTACACTACACCCGCTTAGCAGTTTAGTGACTATGCACTAACGAGTGGCGCATAACAGGTTTATACCACACAGTGTGCAGGGAAAACAGTTTTCAGCATGGACGGTAAAGAATTTGCTAAGCGTGCCTAGCCTACACTACTGGCCTCACTCATACACTGCAGAACTGCAACCATAAACACTACCGAACTGTGCACTATCCGCAAAATGCTATGATTCATACGCTACTTTGATCTTTAGTGCTTGTGTGGTACAAAAATATATCACATTTTGTGTTTAATGTGCCATACACTCGATTGTGTAGGAGAGTGAGGTACAGCTTCCCCCACCTGCTCCGTTAGAGGGCCAGCCGTGGTCGACTGAAGGCATGACCACTCACGCAGATCACTATGGCTGGGCCTAGTATATACAATGTATTAACTAAACAAACTTAATAATGCAGATACAATTGCAGAATTCCAATCATTTTAGAATTGTCTGGCTCAAAATGAAATTTTAACTCTACATGTACTATAACATTATGTTACTAGAGTACTAATTTACATAGACATGTACATTAATTAGTGAGGTCAATTAGCCATATTAAAAAGAACTAAGGCCATTACAACTGTAAGTGATTGGTAGATATGATATCCACCACCAGTTATTTCTGTAGATGGAGAGTAATAATTATATTGTAGGATATCTGTGGTTAGAGGAGGTATCATGAATGCACACACACACACACACACACACACATGCACACACACACACACACACACACACACACACACACACACACACACACACACACACACACACACACACACACACACACACACACACACATATCATGCACACACACACACACACACACACAACGTACTGTTGCATTGGTTCTTATCATCTTCCTCATACTCATCAACACAGTCCTGGCACTGCGACTTTCCATCAATAAAGATACACTCCTTACAGTTAGGCAGCTCACACTTCTCTGGCTCCTCTGGCTCTACATGATGAAGGGAGAAAAAGAGTACAGAAAATTAAGTAACACAATATCTACATATGGAAACACACCACATTTAATGTCTTCGTTGGACCAGCCGGACTCAAGGCATGCCTGAGTCATGGCACTATCCTCAGTAAAGACATAACCCTCATTACACTGATATGTGACAACACCACCAAGTGTGGTGGTCTGAGGTGGGTCAAAACTGCCATTGTCTAGTAATGGAGGAGGGCCACAGTCCACAACTGTGTCAAGAGAAATTTACATTTCTAAATCATGCACATGAGGAGGCAACAACTGAGACAAGGCTGTGACACTCCTGTAATAACCACTCTATTAACTATCATCTTGAGAGACTAAGTGACAGAATGTGTCAGGAACCAAACATCACATGGAAAGAAATGCCATTTATAACATGAATGAAGATATTACACCCATAATTTGATAGTCCAGTATATGTACTAGTACTTACCACATGTTGGGGCACTACCAGACCAGACACCAGTATCCAAACATGTTCTCATGTCATCTCCCATCAGAACATAGCCAGAGTCACAGGAGTAAGTGGCCACTGAATTGTATGTTGTACCAGAGAGTGATACAGCCCCATTGTCAGGGTCAGTCAAATCACCACAGTCAACATCTGGGAGAGCTGTGTATTGTTCAACAGTCAGTAACATCACATGCCACGGGTGCAACTAAGTGTATATAATTATACTACAGTATATAGAAGAGTTATGGGACATGTATATACTGTATAATATAGTGGTTTCGGTAGTCTAGGTTGATTTGGCATGCATGCATATAGTAATCTGATAAGTAGTAGTAGTCTTTTTCATAATATGTATGTATGGCAATCTCTTGACACTAGACACAATACACACATTGCATTTTGCCCTCAACTATATAGAGCCTCATACTACATGTGTATTAATGACTCACAGCAGTTGAATCCAGTAGTCCCAGGTGGACATACACACTCATTGGCAGTGTTTGGCTGGAAAGGACTGGGGCATTTATCCACACACATGGAGTTATTGTAGTAGTTACAGCATCTGTCAGGACCTGATCCAGTGCATCCCATGAGACCTTCACTGCAAGATGAGTCACAGGCTGTGGAAATATACACAAGCAATTCCCTGTGATGATAAATATAGTGTACATGTATTCAGTGACTCACCTACACAGTGAGTGACACTATCAGGTGAAAGAGAGAGGCCGGCTTGTTCAACCAGATCAGGAGACACACAGAATACACAGTCTTGTCTGGTGGAGGTTGAGAAACTGGCTTCAGGAGTTGTTGAGCGAGTAAATTCTGGGGAACCCCGGACTGTATTAGACCATACTCCACTGCTACATTCAGACTCAATCTGTTCCACTGCAGCGCCAGATGGACAACTGCTATGGCCAGAACATGTGTATTCCACCAACACTGACACAGCACGGTAGTGGTCTTGTACATCATCGAAAGCTAGACAAACTGGATGAAAACTCATCACATCAACATTAGGTGTCGTAACAGAATCATCAGCTTGAAAAATATTTGTAATCACATCTTCCAGGTCTCCACTTGTTGGGAGAGTACACATTTGACAGGAACAAATTCCTGCCACTGTAGCCACCACTAGTACTACTAGCCCAGCGTAGTTCATGATGTATCCAGTCAATCAACAAGTGATAGCAGAGCAAAAAATATCAGCTCAGTAGTTTCTACGCCCCCCAATAGATAGCTACAACACGCAATCCGAAAGCATTTAAATCTATATAGGTATCTACTTCTTTCTTACTTATAATAACTGGCCTGGAATTGAGTTAACCGGCAGAGGTAGATAGATATACACGTGTCCTGCAAAGTGACAAATTTATCTTTGAATAATAGCCGGCAAACTCCATCACGTGATTCGGACCATTCCCGTGGCACAAGGGGCCGCGTACACCGCGGACTCGCACTGACGCAAGTCAAATACATACGAAAGCAAGTATATAGTTTCGCTCCCGCTCGTCCAAATATATATATTTACACAAAATGAGAAAGATGACGAGAACCAATGCAATTTTTTACACAAAATTAGAGCTAACTTTATGTTACGAAATATTTGGTAGATCTATTCGGTATACACTACAAAAAATAAGTTGTTGTTTTGACAAGTGTGTGTGGTTATCTCAGTTGCATCATATTCTAAATGTGTGACTATAACCTGTCTTGGTGTTCAGAGAATGTATGTAGTTCCCAAGGGACTTTAAATGCATTATGGGGGGTTGTGCATGGTGTATATAAGGGTTACTCCTTCATGACGTTTTAATACAGCCTTTACAGTACTGTGGGTTATGTATGTGATTATAAGGTATTATCACAAGCAGTCTTACTGTCTCTTGAAATATACAGAGGCAATTCCTTAAGGAATATCCTACACATCTCATGAGAGGTAGTATAGTTATCGGAAATATCTTGCAACTGAGGCAACCACTCCTGTTAGTCAAAACAACCACTGATTTTTTGCAGTGTATATTGTATTACTACACTACTAAATTTGCAACTTGTTCCTAAATCACTTTTGTTCTCCAAGCCACTCCATCAAAATTGTACGCACCACTGTATTCACCTCATTACGTGCACTCGTGGTATAAGCTGGATCACAATCTTCACGGCCTGGTATAATTGTTGGTGCCAATGTAAAGGGCAAAAACATTTCAGGCTCCTCTGCAGGAAAAATGGGGAAACTATATATATACAGCTATATGATATGGAAGAGTAGCTACGTATTTGTGACTTACCCTCAGTACAGTTGTATCCAGTAGTCCCAACTGGACATACACACTCATTGGCAGAGTTTGGCAGGAAAGGACTGGGGCATTCATCCACACACATGGAGTTATTGTAGTAGTTACAGCATCTGTCAGGACCTAATCCAGTGCATCCCATGAGACCTTCACTGCAAGATGAGTCACAGGCTGTGGAAATATACACAAGCAATTCCCTGTAATGATAAATATAGTGCACATGTATTCAGTGACTCACCTACACAGTGAGTGACACGTTTGCATAGTCAAAATACACCCGCCTCAATATATAGTGCTGACACTGTATCTGAGTCACTATAAAGGAGCTAACTAACTTAATTTTACATGGGTTATTAAGTGTAGTGTGTGAAAAGCATCTTATCCATTAGACATGGAATGCACTCTTAGCAGTGGGAGTACTTGTTAAATGCATGGTAACTCCCAATCCACACACACCCAATTACTTCATGCTATAAAATATAGGATCATATCCATGCTTGCGCCCAGTATTATGTGTCTCATAATGTGGGGTCCCTATGGTCTAGTTCCATGATTTATTATGCATGAAGAGCCCAGCTATATGCTCACACCATTTGCTTTTCAAGATACAAGTGACATACTCACCTACACAGTGAGTGACACTATCGGGGGAAAGAGAGAGGACAGCTTCTTCATCTAGTTCAGGAGATACACATAATGCACAGTCTTGTCTGGTGGAGGTTGAGAAATTGGCTTCAGGAGTTTGAGAGCGAATAAATTCTGGGGAACCCTGTACTACATTAGACCATACTCCATTGGTACATTCAGACTCAATCTGTTCCACTACAGTGCCTGATGGACAACTGGGATTGCCAGTGCATGTGTATTCCACCACTACTGACACAGCACGGTAGTGGTCTTGTACATCATCGAGAGAAAGACAAACTGGATGAGAACTCATCACATTAACAGAAGGTGTAATAGAAGAATCATCAGCTTCAAAAATATTTATAATCACATCTTCCAGGTCTCCATTTGTTGTTAGGATAGCCTACAAGAACACCACAGTAAACTAGACCTACATGTAGTGATCTCCTGAGTCCTGACACGAGGACTCCTCACTAATCAGGACACTTTGTTTTGTAATGTAGGCACTATATAGCTGAGGGAGTGAGGCTGTACTGTCAGGAGACGTGGAAACTGGTCACTGGAATGAGAGGAGTCCAGTTAGTGGAGAAGTACATCACACAGGTCAGACACTACTGCTTATTTGGAGGAGTAGGGGGGAGCCCACCCAGCTAGTTGTACTGGAAAATATCACGTTTGTATGCAGTATCCATTGCCAATTACCGAATATCCCATACAGTCCTGATATTTCAGCATTGTTATATTCTAGCTGTACAACTAAGTGGGTTTGCTCCCACTCGTTTCATTTATCAAGTGTAGAGGAGTATACACAGTGTTGTGTGACCTGCTGTGTGTGTGTGTTTGTGTGTGTGTGTGTGCAGGTAGTGGAGTTCTACGTGTCCCAGAGCCAGGCAGCTAACCATGCTGTCCGGGAGGCAGCATGTACCTGCATTGCTGAGCTGGGGACCAAGGTGACTATCTCCTGTCTCTCATTGCTCTTTGAAAAGATTAATGTGGATCTATATTTTGTATATTAACATGTTTACTCGACATTTTCTGTTTTCTCACATCTCTATGGTGTGTATTTCAGGTGTCCTCTGATGTTCTGCGTCCTCACATCCCAGAGCTAGTGAGAGTATTGTTGGAGTGCTTCAGAGATGACAGCTGGCTAGTTAGAGACGGTGGGTGGTACTACCTATGAATCATATTGCAGTATATGTACATGTACATGTTTTGGTTGCCCAGCCAGCTGAGCTGCCTCGATAGCTCAATTGGTAAGAGCATCCCCTAGAAAGTGGATGGTTGTGGGTTTGAGTCCCACCCAAGGCAACTAATAAAGATAACTGCTTTGGGCAAGTTGTACACAACTGATTATAGGAGCTTCACTGACTCAAGATGTGTAGTGAGGTACATGTACATGTATATGATGAATGAGGGCTCTACTGTACATGGAGTATTCTAGATGCATATGTCTTGTGTTTACTGCTGACTGTAGCTGCGTGTCTGGCCTGTGGCAACTTCATGTCCTCATTCCCTGCTGAGTGCCAGCCCAGACTATCTGAGCTCCTGCCACTGTTCACTGGTAGTCTCCAGGACTCCATGTCTTCGGTCAGGAAGGGAGCAGCCACCTCAATTAGCCACACTGGTCAGAGTCTATGGTGAGCCGCATGCAGATACCAACCTCTTTACTCCCACCGTCTCCATGAGACAGACAACAGTATCCTAACGAGTTTCAATTCAGGGTGCTTTAAATTGTATTCTAGGCCTCTCCAATTAGAGCAACTCAACCTTACATTGAACATGATATACATGTATGTGAATACTGTGTACAGGATCAGAGGTGGAGGAGGAGGTGATGACAGTGATACAAGAGAGACTACCATTGGCTGCTAGTCAGCCTCTCACTGAGACCCTGTGAGCCTCATATCATTACTGCTATTCTGTAGAGTATGTGTGGTGCATGCCTGAAAATAAATATAAGGATGCAGGCAGGTTATGGGATACCAACTTGGAGTAGCCTTCCATTTTGATTTGCTATGTGTCATTACTCTGCCCTGTCAGTCACCCAGGGCTGGATCCTGGTCCTGCAGTGTTTGGTGTCGTGAGAAGAGTAACACAGAGCATGGAGGACAAGACACACACTGATCAGCAGGTCAGAAGTCATACCATATATATTACATGGAAATATAAACACTCGACTGCCTTAACCATCTGAACTGCACTCAGGATATTATTGTGTACACCCCTCTTATAATATACTCTGTGTGTGTGTGTGTGTGTGTGTGTGTGTGTGTGTGTGTGTGTGTGTGTGTGTGTGTGTGTGTGTGTGTGTGTGTGTGTGTGTGTGTGTGTGTGTGTGTGTGTCAGATGTATTCCTGTGGGTCTCTAGCCCCTAAGATGAGGCGAGGAGGATGCATGGACACTCACTTCCACAAGCCAGCAGAGCCCTGGGAGAAGACAGAGGGGTATAGAAAACATGTCTTTATAGCACACCTTTAGAAAGGAACTCCACCTCACCAACCCATACATGTGTGCCACCTTCATTCTGTGTTACATCCCCTGACACTAAGTGACTTTAGAACTTTGTGTTCATATGCTGTAGTTTTGCATGTTATGATTTGTTTTTACCTGCAACCATGTGCATAGCACACTAGCCAAACGGGAATTTAGAAAGAAACCCACCCCATGTAGATGTATAAACATGTATGTACCTTCTCAGTTGCATGTAACTATTATACCCAATGTACATGTTTTATGTAGTTTTTGTACACTTATTTCTCTTAAACAGTTGCATTCACCTTCTAGCTGAGTTGAGCCAGCAAAAGCCCGTGGCAAACAAAGTGTCTTCAATGCTGCCAGTGCTAGCAGAGGCCACTCGCCATCGCCACTATCGCCAACACCTCTCTCTCTTAGAGACGTTACTGCACAGACTACCCCACATAGCCAAGGGCCTGGGCAAGACTCAGTTCAAGAGACACCTGGAGCTGTTCCTCGACAGTGAGTTCTATGAAGCAGTAAGTTCCCAGCAAGCGCTAACATGCACGGGCACATGCACTCCGGAAATGTACATATACACTCTATATATATCTATATATCTATATATATAGATATACTATGTTGCTATTATGGTAACGGCAGGTTTATATATTGCATGACTTTTTAATCATCCATGAGATGCTTAGAAAGAAAGGCAAGGCAACACAACAAAAGCACCTCAACCCAAGCATCACAAACCAGATGAACTGGTGAACTCAAACTTAGCATGAAGAATGGAATGAGGAATGGAATGGAATGAGGGATATGATCATGAAGAGAGTAGCACCACAGCTAGTAACAGGAGTAGGAACCACGTGATACATATTCAACATACATTTAGACTACACACTTTGATATAGATAATTATAATAAACAACATTTAAGCCAGGTTTTTTAGCATATACACCTCATCAATATTCAACATAGTATATATCGTATAAACCATGTCCAATCGGTGTATATTTTCAGATATACACCTGCTATGTTCGGAAGTTTATTTGTGATATATCCCTCGGGCCGTTGACCCTCGGGAAATATCACAAATAAATTCCTCACAGCAGGTGTATATCTGACATATACACCTCTTGGCCATGGTTTATACATTACATATATATATATATATATATATATATATATATATATAGCCAAAGATATGGCTCAACTGTGACCACTTTCTTTACTTGCAGGCACCTCCCTCTCTTTGACAGCATTGTCACCACCTCACCACCATAGAGATTGTTATAATATAATATTATAGCTGATTTTGACACACATGTATAAATTATAAAGGGAACTCATTAAAATATATAACCCTGGCTTAAATGTTGTTTATTATAATTATCTATATCAGTGTGTAGTCTAAATGTATGTTGAATATGTATCACGTGGTTCCTCTTCATCTTCACTCCTGTTACTAGCTGTGGTGCTACTCTCTTCATGATCATATCCCACATTCCATTCCCCATCCTCCTCTGCAATGCAGTCCAGTGCTGCTTGATTGACTAAAACTTTTGCCTGTCCCACAGGTCTATCATCCAGGGTCATTGAGTTCATTTCCATCTCCACCTCTGAGTCCTCTACTTCACTGATGGGTGCTAGGGATGCTCTGCGAGGTACTGTTGATGAAGATAAGCTTAAGTTTTCCAATGACAGCTGTGAGCTCATCAGATCGCTCTGTGTACTCATTCTTCTCAGGGGATTAATATTTGCACTAGTGGATGATGGTCCTTTTTTGGTTTGGCGAACTCCACTCTTCCCTGATTTTGATGTTTGTGATATAGAGAGTAGCCTATCGCGTACCTTCTTACAGGGGAACAAGAAACGTATCCACAATTCGCGAGCATCTCTAGGAAGCATGCAAAAGAAGATGAATATCAGGAATCCTTGGAAGGAGTTGCATATGGCAAAGAGGTATTGGAAAGTAGTTGAGGCACCAGAAATTGTGAAGGCTCCAAATATCCATGTTAGTCCGAACAGAGTCATGATACCAAAGATGCTGATTATGAGCCTCTTTGTTTGTTTTTGTGAGCTCTTAGTTTTGGCACTCACCGAGGTGAAGGAATGTTGAATGAGTACTTTGAGGACCATGACAAATATGGCACAGTTGAAAAGAAACACAGCCAGTATGGGAGACAGAAAGGCACCAAAGAACACTGCTGGTTCTCCAATAAAACAGCTGCAAGTCAAAAGGAACATAATAAAGTAAATGAACTACGTCTTAAATTATATACCAGGCCAGAAAGTGTTTTAGATGTACATATATACATTGATAGTTGCTCTATTGGGTGGCACATACAATTGGATCTCAGTCTCAGTTGTAGAGTTCACATTTACTGTTGGCACATCTTGTGATGAGACCATGAAATGTGGATCAATGGCAAGTGGAATCAGCACAGGGAAGATGGGAGCCACTGGAAATGAAACAATGAGTACATGTATATAGGACATTGTTAAATGTACAGGATATAAAAGCCTTGAATGTTATAATACTAAACTCACCAATGTAGGCCTTACTTTGCATATAGACCAAGTACACATATACATGCTTATATTCAACTTACACCAACAGATGAGGGAGATGATTATAATCTGGCGTGTGGTGGTATGAGTAAATACTCTTACAAGTTTCTGGAACATGAGCACAGCCTCTGCCCCCATCCACATCACAGCAGAAAGAGTAAAGTAGTGGATGAGTACAGACACAAACACACAGACACCCAGCACTTCAGTCCTATTAATACCAATCAGAAACACCAGTAGCATGCCCAGCAGAGCAAGGCTGAGTTGAATGTGGAACTTTGAGACATCTCGATCACGTAGTTTTCTGAGGATATAACAATGAACATGTGGTTATCCAGTCAAGAAATACAGTTATCAAAGAAAAGGAATGTCTCATACTTGAAGGTAAGCATTGTAATGATTGTCAGGACTAGTCCAATAATTGAGAGAGTGGCACCCAATATGGATATGACTTCAAGAACCTTCTCATTTTTTCTACTCAAACAGTCACCTTCAGTTCTGGAGCAAATGTCCTATGTATGTGTAATAATATTAGGTGAGGATGACTGACATGTTACTAGAGGGGTATGGTATTATCACTTACAACAAGGGCAGCAAAATTGGTCAAATGTGAACATTTACAGACTACTGTGGATGAATTAGGAGTAAATTCTGTCACACAGCCTCTGTCAGTCCAGTTACCACGACCACCTGCAATAATTGAAGCTTGATCACATACTATTTTTATACCTATTAATATAGCTATATACCTGCTGCTCTGAAATCCCAACTTACACACACTGCTTTCATGAAAACTTCATCCTATACAATATGAGGTAAAGAGAAGTTTCATATGTACTTTGACAAATTTAGTATTTCCTTACGTCACGATCCCGAGATAGTGTGAGGTTTACTAGAACTGGCTCTATTAAGTCTTCAACTGGATCCTGTCCAGCTACAAGAGCACCGATGACTAGTGATCGTATCGATCTATTCTGAGGGGTATCACTGGCAATGGGGAAAAGAGATGAGTTGATATAGATTGTAAACACAAGGCCGGTGGCAATGTTCTCTGTGGATGATAATTTCTGGAAAAGATCAGAAGGTAGGTGGATGGATCCAAGTGTGTTTGGATCGTCCTGATTCACACCGGTTAATCCATTTATCACTGCATTATGAAAATTAATGCTCAGCTAATGTATGAAGGTGTTCTATTCAGTGTACATACCATTGTTTTGCTTGATTGCACTGAAGGCTCTTCCTTCTAACAACTGTCTGTTGGGAACCTGTCAAAATACATGACAAATATATTTGCATCATGTATGTTGAATGTGTTAATGTACCCGTTCAATGACGACAGCTGAGTTATTTCCACTACTATTCAGCACTACTGTAACATTACCAGTAGTGTTAGTGTCATTCCTTTGAGCTAATGTACTTGCCAGATCTTCAAATGTCTCAATAAGTCTATAGAGAGAGAGAGAGAGAACAATGTAATTGAGAAAATACACACATAGAATTAAGAAGGAGCTGTTACAATGATGCATTTTGTTCTGTTGCTTCTGGTGGCCAGACAATCACTGCATCCACAATTGCCACCACATCCTCTACAATCTGATGTAGAAAGAAAGGGAAACTCAAGAGTTGTAGAGAAAATAAGGTAAATGTCTCTCATTGCAACTCATACCTCCATGACTTCTGGAGTGTCCAGGTTGTCAACCACGTGACTGGATGTATTGACTACGATAGTGATGACATCGAAGTTCATCAGAGATTGGTCAACAAGAGCACTCGTACTGCCAACAAGTTGTCTTATTTCATCCGTAGTATTCACTATGTTATCCTCATCAATGGTTTCCTGAGATATAGTTGAGAGGAAAATATGCATGATACCTACACTTCTCTACAAAACGTGTGGTCTATATATAGCATTTTAGACCATATCTTACATTGATGAACTCTTGATATATCATAGTATTCTGTGTAAAGCACTCGCAATACTCAACACTTCCCCAGTCTCCTCTCCCAGTACAGTTTCTTCTTGCCATTGGAGCATCATCAAATCCACCATAAATACATCTTTGTTTGTCACCAGTCCCCACTTTGGTCTCTGACCACTTGTACTCTCCATATCCTTCTCCATCATCCCTCTGCTCTTCATCACAGAATCCTTCATCTGTTTACAATACACATTTGCCTTTCCTGCACAGATATGTTACACTTACTGTTAGTATCTGTTATGGATATACATGTCATTGATGGTGATCCGATAGCAACAGGATATGAACCATTAAGACTTATGCAGTGTGTCTCCTCATCTTCCAGTACACCATCATCGACAATACTGACTTGAATGCATTGCATGTTAGGTGATGCACCAGGTGGAAATGATATTGAGGGACTCTGGATATTCAAATCTGAAAGCAGAAAAACTAAAAGTTAAGCTGTTTACATCCAAAATCTGCTTACCATTTGTGTCCTGTATAATACTGACTCCCACTGTGTATGGTATCTCAGTATGATTTTGTTGAACAGCACATATTTCTGTAATGTTTCCTTCATGAGCCTGATGATCATCTTGCTGCCATTCAACTAATATAACTGGTAGGACACAATATGCACTAACCCAATGGCAAATGAAGTAAAGGAAACACATTGTTACAATATCCGTTAATACATGTGTAAGTGAAAGATACTACATTCATCAATCTGTGGATATAGTAACTGATACTCTCAACTAAAGCTCGTACAACATCTGTATAATCTTACCATCATCATTTACAATGTGAATCATTGCAGTAGTGGTTATAACAATGACTGAGGGTAGTGATGAGACATTGACTTCAATTACTTCATCATTCTCTAAGATATAATCCTCCAATGAGACTACAACATCGCATTGAGAAGTAGTCCCTATTTCAATCACTAACACCAGTGGAAAGTGAGTTTCAAAGTCAGGAGCTGCATGAAAACAATATTAAGAGTCACAGAAATTCTGTCTTTCAAACTACTTACTTTCACCAGAAGAGGTTGCTGTCAAATTGATGGGAATTGATATATCACTTTCACCTGACACAATATCAGCACATATTTGGACACTTTCTCCTTCAAGTATGGAATATGTAGTCTCATTCAATGCAACACTAACATCTGAAAATAGAATGTGTTTAATAAATACACTAATACAAGAGGTCAAAACCCTAATGATTTAAAGGTTGATTTACTATCATTGTTTATGATACCTATTCGAACAATTTACAGTGTATGTTGGCTACAAATTACAAATGGGGAAAGTAAAGTCCTTATTGTCATTGTCAATAATTTCAACAGTAGTGGAATCATCAGATCCCACAGTTCCACAGGGGCTAACATCAATCAGATCAATACTAAAGGTCTCAGCTGATTCCAGGATTTCGTCATCAATTATAAAATAACTCATATCGATGCAGTATGAATTCCCAACTTGAGCACCAACAGGAATTGCAATGGTTTGATTATATGGCCGATAGTCCTCCTTTCCTGCCAAAACATCTACATCAAGAGGAGAATGTATATATAGTGAGGATCAACTATTTCATTATCTGCCCAGCATAAAACTGAACATAATGTTTTAAAAAGTAAAGCCATTTGTACTCTCAGTCAAGTGGATGTACTGTGGTCACCAACAACACAAAACACATACTTGCAGTGCCTTCCTGTGGTCTGAGAGTGACATAGAGTTCACACCCCACTTCTCCTCCTGATGGTATCTCCTCAATCACGACACAGAGCTCCTCCATACCTTCAACAATTCCCTCATTTACAGTCAGTAATGGATCTCTCATTGAAATGATGATATCTGGAGAGAACAGACAAAGGTTTCAGTACATAAAACTTATTGTATTACACGATTAAAAGCAGCAATAAGTACAATTATTATATTACCATCATCATCTTTAATTTCAACAGTAGCATTTGGCCTAGTGGAGGTGATGGGTGGATCTGTAGCACACATTATGTCTCCAACTTCAACAGTAAAACTGTGAAAACACTCAACATCACCATCATTCTCAATGTCAATGGATGCACAATCGCTGATAATATTGTTTGAAGGAGTTGCACTAAATGTAATGCTCAATGTTGGATCAGATACAAAATCATCTCCAGATCCTGTAGAGAGAAATTATGATGTGAGTATGGACCCACTGCAGTTCATGTATGTGAATTAAGGCTCTCACTTGCTTTCCCATCCATCAGAATTAATGGCACAACAAGGTCACACTCCAGACCACCAGCAGGGAGACCACTGAGTCGCATGCAAATATCTACATCAAGATCATCTTCATCATCAACAAATACTGCCTGAGTGAAGTCTAATACAATATTGCCACCTATTGGAAAAAATTGAATTAGTACATGATAAATAGCCATAATATTACTATATGCTATATGTAATGAATAGACCTCAAACCAGTGCAGCTGGGATTTGCCACTTCTATACTCACAAAATAATATAGGATACTCCATCTCTTCTGAATGTGGGCTCAGGGTATAAAGTACAAAGTTACACACTTACTATCATTATCCTGAATGGTGATAACCGCTTGGGACTGAGGGCCTGTGGCAGTTCCAAGTGATGCACTGCCAATAGCTACAGTGAAGTCTTGACTCCACTCCAATGTATTATCATCTATAATGACTATATCTCCACACACAGTTTCTCCTTGCATAGATGATTCTGGGAATACCACCTCAGTCATCGTTCCATTATAATCTTCTTCTGATCCTATCAGAGTCATAAGTATAGGCCAGGTAATTTATATATCACATTATGTAAAATAATGTGCTTATGTGTTTTGGTTCCCTCATTGAAGACCAAGGTTACTTCTATCTCATATTCCAGTCCCCCAGCAGGTACACTGGTAAGCTCTACACACACCTCAACTGATCCATCACCTTCACCAACTGAGTACTGATCATCAACCATCTGTACTGTTGCCACTGGAGTTTACAAGTATAGCATGTGAACCACATTAAGTTTCAACTGATATATGAGCACTCACTGTCATTGTCTACTATATGAATATTGGCTGATGACCATGGATTCACTAGACTACTTTGTTGCTGTGCAACATGTGTAACCCCATAAGGAAATATTATTGTCAGTGTAGATCGAATCATGATCAGTAGTAAGACTTGACAAGGAAAAGGGATATATATGCCACAAGACAAAAGATTATGGCATACAACAATGCCGCAACAGTGGCGTATCTAGGATTTTGCAAAGGGGGTAGCATGTCGCGCGAGTTTTGAGGCCACACCCAGTTAATTACATCATAATAAGCACGCGCCCGAAATGACGACCTGCGTCCGCGTGCGTACACGTAACCCTTTTCACCTTCAGTTATAGAAATGCAAGTAAAGGCGCTGTATAGGCATCCGTTATAGCGTTGCTATATAGCGCGAATGCACGCTCGCGCGCACAACGAACACAAACTGTCATGAAGTAAGTCAGCTGCGCGTGTTCGTGAGATGTAAGCTATTCTATTATACAGCCGCAGCAAAAGGACCACTGAAACCCCCTAGATACGCCACTGCACAAGACAAAAGATTATGGCATGAAACAATAATACCATGCGTAAGTTAACCCCTCCCTATACATCTCTTTTTAATATGGGGTTATGCATGGTTACCGTATTATTGTTGTATGCCATAATCTTTTGTCTTGTGGCATATATATACCACCCTAGTTTCTCTGATTTTTAGCACTGCCATTCCTACATCCTTCAGCAGTTTAATTTTACACTTTATATATATATAAGGGAGTAAAAACATTTCCATTAAAATGTTGAAGGATGTAGGGATGACAGTGCCAAAAAGTAGAGAAACAAGTGCAGTATATGTGCAGCAAGACAGGGGATGAGGGCAGTATATATGCAGCAAGACAGGGGATGAGGGCAATATATATGCAGCAAGACAGGGGATGAGGGCATGCAACAATAATAACATGCGTAACCCCATAATAAAAGAGATGTAGGGAGGGGTTACGCATGTTATTATTGTTGCATGCCCTCATCCCCTGTCTTGCTGCATATATATTGCCCTCATCCCCTGTCTTGCTGCACATATATCACTGTAAAAAATTAAAGGTGGTTTTAACCCTTCTGTGGTTGTTTGAGTTGCAAATTGAGTATACTATAGCTACAGCTGGCAAATGCTTTCGAGATAAACATAGAGCTATGAGCAACCTTGCTTCTGAAAACCACCATCCACTAATGATTTGAGGAACTCAACCACATGACAACTCAGGAATGTATGTAGTAATATAGCAATTCATCAAGTTTCCCTCTCAAAGGAACAGCAGTAAAACCTCAGTTGCATGTAGTGGCCTCAGTTGCATGAAAATAAAGCATTATACTGGCACTATATACATTCTCCGTTAATGAGGAGAAACTCAATAATGTCTAGGGGAAACATGCATGATGAATTGCTATATTACTACATACATTCCTGAGTTGTCATATGTGTTTGAGTTCCTCAAATCATTAGTGGATGGTGGTTTTCAGAAGCCAGGTTGCTCATAGCTCTATGTTTATTTCGAAAGCATTTGCCAACTGTAGCTATAGTATACTCAAGTTGTAACTCAAACAACCACAGAAGGGTTAAAACCACCTTTAATTTTTTACAGTGAATGACTTTGAGCAACCTGGTTTCTGAAAACAACCTCTTCCTTCATGATTTGCTCAACTTTCTTTACACCCACATCGATCCCAACAAATACATGACAGAAGCTGGGGTTGCCCATAGCTCTAAGTTTGTCACTCAAGTACACAAGTGCAACTCAAAAAACAACCACAGAAGTGTTAAACAACCCTTAATTTTTACAGTGATATATAATGACACTATATATAAAAATGCAAGGAACCCATCGCATTTTGCCCTCAACTATATAGAGCCTCATACTACATGTGTATTAATGACTCACAGCAGTTGAATCCAGTAGTCCCAGGTGGACATACACACTCATTGGCAGTGTTTGGCTGGAAAGGACTGGGGCATTCATCCACACACATGGAGTTATTGTAGTAGTTACAGCATCTGTCAGGACCTGATCCAGTGCATCCCATGAGACCTTCACTGCAAGATGAGTCACAGGCTGTGGAAATATACACAAGCAATTCCCTGTGATGATAAATATAGTGTACATGTATTCAGTGACTCACCTACACAGTGAGTGACACATTTGCATAGTCAAAATACACCCACATCAATATATAATGCTGACACTGTACCTGAGTCACTATAAAGGAGCTGACTAACTTAATTAGGGTTATTAAGTGTAGTGTACATGCAAAAACTGTAACATGTTATCCATTAGACATGGAATACACTCTCAGCAGTGGGAGTACTTGTTAAATGCATGGTAACTCCTAAACCACACACACCCAATTACTTCATGCTAGATCATATCCATGCTCCCACCAAATATATATAATTGTTGCCCGGTAGAGTAACAGATCAAAGGCTAAAGTGTGCCAACATATCATGTGTGGCACACTTATTACATCACTAATTACATAAGGCTAGTAAGAGAGTGGTTAGGGGCTGGGAAACCATAGAAATGGCAACAAATTAGTTGTTGCATGGGCCTGAGTGCCACACAGGATATGTTGGCACAGTTATGATGTAATCCCTCTGGCCTGCAGCCCTCAGGCTGTACATCATAATTTGTGCCAACATATCCTGTGTGGCACTCGGGCCCATGCAACAACTAATACTTACATCCAGTATTATGTGTCTCATAATGTGGGGTCCTATGGTCTAGTTCCATGATTTATTATGCATGAAGAGCCCAGCAATATGCTCACACCATTCACTTTTCAAGATACAAGTGACATACTGACCTACACAGTGAGTGACATTATCAGGTGAAAGAGTGAGGGAGGCTTCTACATCTAGTTCAGGAGATACACAGAGTACACAGTCTTGTCTGGTGGAGGTTGAGAAACTGGCTTCAGAAGTTTGAGAGCGAATAAATTCTGGGGAACCCTGCACTATATTAGACCATACTCCATTGAAACATTCAGACTCAATCTGTTCCACTACAGTGCCTGATGGACAACTGGGACTGCCAGTGCATGTGTATTCCACCAACACTGACACAGCACGGTAGCGATCTTGTACATCATCGAGTGCAAGACAAACTGGATGAAAACTCATCACATTAACATTAGGTGTACTAGGAAAATCTTCAATTTGAAGTATACTTCCAATCACATCTTCCAGGTCTCCACTTGTTGGGAGGGTACACATTTGTTGTTGACAGGAACAAATTCCTGCCACTGTAGCCACCACTAGTACTACTAGCCCAGCGTAGTTCATGATGTATCCAGTCGATCAACAAGTGATAACAGCTCTGTAACTGTGCAGAGAAAAATATCAGAACCAATGGCTCAGTAATTTCTATGTCCCCCAATAGATAGCTAAGCTTGCAACACGCAATCCGAAAGTATTTTGATCTAGGTACTTCTTTCTCACTTAATATCTGGCCTTGAGTTGAGTTATTAAACCGTCAGAGGTAGGTGACTTTATACGTATCCTGCAAAGTGACTTGTCCCTTGAATAATTGCCTTATAGAACTCCATCACGTGATTCGCCATTCCAGTGGCGCGTATACAGCGTGGCGTGTACAGGTCCGTTGTCCCAAGGCTGCCGCGCATGCGCATCAACTGCCAATGTTTTTCCTCGGCTTGCAGTGGAACGTTTTTGTATTCAGTAGTGAATCGCCCTTAGCAGGTTGAGCAGCCCTTTTACAGTATACTCTGACTGACAACCTATGCTATCTACCTATAGATGAGAGCAAATACGGTTAGCCTAATGCGCATTTGCAGCCGTCAATGGAAAAACGAACGACAACGGACCTGAAATCCGGTGTACAGTGATGCTGCACTCGTAAAGCAACACGCGCATGCGCTCATTTTCATGCATGCGCACTACAGGAGCATGCGCATTCAGCAGTTAGCAGCACATAGGCTCGCTCCCGCTCGCCCAAGTATATAGGCCTATTTACACAAAATTGCTAAATTAGAGCTAACTTCATGTCACGAAATACTATCTATTCGGCGAATATATACTACTAAATTTGTAACTTGTTGTTCCTAATTCACTTTTATTCTCTAAGCCACTCCTTCAAAATTCTGTGCACCACTGTATTCACCTCATTACGTGCACTCATGGTATAAGATGGATCACAATCTTCACGGCCTGCATGGAATAATTGTTGGTGCCAATAAAAAACCTTCAGCCTCCTCTGCAGTAGAAATTATATATGAAGAGTAGCTACATACGTATCGTTCAGTATATGTATATTTGTAACTTACCCTCAGTACAGTTGTGTCCTCATTGGCAGTGTTTGGCTGGAAAGGACTGGGGCATTTATCCACACACATGGAGTTATTGTAGTAGTTACAGCATCTGTCAGGACCTCTTCCAGTGCATCCCATGAGACCTTCACTGCAACCAGCATAACCAGTTTGTACCACACAATGTGCGGGGAAACCAGTTTTCAGCATGCACAGTAAAGAATTTGCTGAGGGTGCCTAGCATTCACTACTGGCCTCACTCATATGCTGCAGAACCACAACCATACACTACCGAACTGTGCACTAACTGCAAAATGCTATGATTCTTAGTACTCATATGCTACTTTGATCTTTAGTGCTTGTGTGGTACAAAAAATAGATCACATTTTGTGTTTAATGTGCCATACACTCGATTGTGTAGGAGAGTGAAGTACAGCTTCACCCACTTGCTCCGTTAGAGGGCCAGCCCTGGTCGACTGAAGGCATGACCACTCACGCAGATCACTATGGCTGGGGCTAGTATACACAACTTATTGACTAAACAAACTTACAACGGAGATACAATTGCAGTTAATTCCAATCAATTAAAAACACAAGAACTTTCTGGCTCAAAATGAAATTTTAACTCTACATATATACTGTAACATTATGTAATATTTGCATAGACATGTACATAGGTCTATTAAAAAGAACTACAACTGTAAGTGATTGGTAGACATGATATCCACCACCAGTTATTTCTGTAGATGTAGAGCAATAATATTTATATTGTAGGATATCTGTGGTTAGAGGAGGTATCATGAATGCACACTAGGCCCTGGCCCTGGCACAAATTGCTCGGCAATTTCTGGGAAATATGGGTGGGCTCGAGCAATCAAGCAATATGGGCAACTTGATTGGGAAATTTGGGTAATAATTGACTACATTACAGCAGCCGAAGGTAATGCAGAGTGTCAACCCCTTTAATTAAGAAGAAGACGTTAACATTAGTTGTCCTAGAAGAATCATCAGCCTGAAAAATATTTATAATCACATCTTGAAGGTCTTCATTTGCTGGGAGGGTACACTTTTGTTGACAGGAACAAATTCCTGCCACTGTAGCCACCACTAGTACTACTAGCCCAGCGTAGTTCATGATGTATCCAGTCAATCAACAAGTTAATTATATGCACGCGCGCGAATGCGGAGTTACGTCCGCGTGCGTACACGTAACTTTGTTGTCACCCCTGCCCAGTTTCAGTTATAGAGTAAAGGGTACTAAAGTTTGACATGTGAGTGAAGGGTTGAGAGATGGAAATCCCTTGAACATCGATAATCGTTGCGTATATAGGCGCTAGGCGTCCGTAAATATTTGCTTACGCTAACGCACGCTCGTGCGCGCGACAAACGCATGAGTAAGTCCAGCTGCACGTGTTCGTGATATGTGAGCTATTATACAGTCGCAGCAAAAGCGGGGTTCAGTGGAAACCTCTGAAAAAACCCTAGATCCGCCACTGATGGTTATTTTAACATGAAATGTTGTTAACTCAGTTGCATGTGTAGTCACTCAATCATGTAAATAACAATTTAACAATTTTAATGGTTGTTGAACAAAGATGTATAGTTATCTCAGTTGCATGTTTTGTCCGTCAGACAGAATGCTCTCTGTGGGGTCTATGGTATTACTATGCCCCTTGTTGGCTCTCCTCTCAACATTTGTTCAACGGCCATTAAATTGGCATTTACACGAATGATTGACCATACTCATGAATGATTGACTACTATGTGCACATGGAACATATTCCTCTGTGAGATAAGGTATTATCACACAAGGAGTATCATTGTCACTTGAGATACACGGACATCATTCCTTAGGATATCTTACATACATCTTGGGAGGTTGTAGTTACAAAAATAGCTATGTTGCAACTGAGGTAACCATGCACACCTAATGATTAAAACAACCACCCATTTTTTGCAGTGATAGCCCAGCGTAGTGCATGATGTATCCAGTCAATCAAAAAGTGATAGCAGCTCTGTAGAAAATTGTATTTTAACTGCAAAGCAAAAAATATCAGCTCTGTAGTTTCTACACCCCCCCCCCCCCCTCCCAATCCTGCTGTCCTGTTTATCAGGTTACCCTCATTTCAGTGTGTCCTGATTAGAGGGGGTTCCTGCTGTCCTGTTTATCAGGTTACCCTCATTTCAGTGTGTCCTGATTAGAGGGGGTTCCTGCCGTCCTGTTTATTAGGTTACCCTCATTTCAGTGTGTCCTGATTAGAGGGGTTCCTGCCGTCCTGTTTATCAGGTTACCCTCATTTCAATGGGCTATTCCAGTAAATAAAAATACACCCCTGTGGAGGATCAATAATTGCGTCCGAGGGGGGTTAAGCTGTGATTTTGTCAGGGGGGGGGTTCTATTGTAATTAGCCTGTCCATGGAGAGTTTTTGAACAAAATAATGATGTCTGGGGGGGAGAAAGGACATGAATTAATTTGTCTGAGGGCAGAATTTATACCTCTAAAATTTGTCCTTGGTGGTAAATATGTGTTAATTTTGGTGTTCCAGGGGGAGACCTGGTCTCTAGTTAATGTCCTAGGGGAGTTATAAATATTACTCCTCCACAGAGTGTATTTTCATTAACTGGAATAGCCCAATAGATAGCTACAACACGCAACCCGAAAGCATAATCTAAAGTATCTATTTCTTTCTTACTTATAATAACTGGCCTGGAATTGAGTTAACCGGCAGAGGTAGATAGATATACGTATCCTGCAAAGTGGCAAACCTGTCCCTGGAATAATTGCCTATAATAGCGCAAAAATTCCATCACGTGATTCGGAGCTAGGCGGCAGCGTACGCCGCGGACTCGCACTGACGCAAGTCAAATGTACGTATATACGAAAGCAAGTATACAGGCTCGCTCCAGCTCGCCCAAATATATATTTACACAAAATTGCTACGTAAATTAGAGCTAACTTAATGTTACGAAATACTTGGTAGATCTATTCGGGGTATATTGTATTACTATACTACTAAATTTGCTGCTTGTTGTTCCTAATTAATTCACTTTTGTTCTCCAAGCCACTCCATCAAAATTGTACGCACCACTGTATTCACCTCATTACGTGCACTCATGGTATAAGATGGATCACAATCTTCCCGGCCTGGAATGATTGTTGGTGCCAATGAAAACACTTGAGGCTCATCTGCAGGAAATTTATATACAGCTAATATGGAAGAGTAGCTACGTATTTATGACTTACCCTCAGTACAGTTGTATCCAGTAGTCCCAGGTGGACATACACACTCATTGGCAGTGTTTGGCTGGAAAGGACTGGGGCATTCATCCACACACATGGAGTTATTGTAGAAGTTACAGCAACTGTCTGGACCTAATCCAGTGCATCCCATGAGACCACTGCAAGATGAGTCACAGGCTGTGGAAATATACACAAGCAATTCCCTGTGATGATAAATATTGTGCACATGTATTCAGTGACTCACCTGCACAGTGAGTGACACTATCAGGTGCAAAAGAGAGTTCGTCTCTCATATCCAGTTCAGGAGACACACAGAATGCACAGTCTTGTCTGGTGGATGTTGAGAAACTGGCTTCAGGAGTTTGAGAGCGAGTAAGTTCTGAGGAACCCTGCACTACATTAGACCATACTCCATTGCTACATTCAGACTCAATCTGTTCCACTGCAGTGCCTGATGGACAACTGGGATTGCCAGTGCATATGTATTCCACCAACACTGACACAGCACGGTAGCGGTCTTGTACATCATCGAATGCAAGACAAACTGGATGAAAACTCATCACATTAACATTAGGTGTACTAGAACTATCATCAGCTTCAATAATGTTAGCAATCACATCTTCCAGGTCTCCACTTGTTGGGAGGGTACACGATTGACAGGAACAAATTCCTACTACTGTAGCCACCACTAGTACCAAATTGAGCATATTTTTTACGTTGCAATTATTATTGCTCACCGTTGGATTGCGATTAAAGGTTTGCGAGATATTCTAGCAGGCCAAGCGAAACAAAATATCCCTAGGCTGGCCTAGGTAAATTGTTACCGTATTTATCACTACGAGCAACTCTCCCACACACGGGTGGTAAAGGCATGACTGAACAAGCGTATCAATTTTTCATGAAACAATATACGTACGTACGCTGCAGAGTATGTTAATTTCATTTGGTAAATTGTACCACCTACCTACGTATATGTACGTACGTAACAGGAAAATGGCCGACCATAGGTATGGCTTTCAACGGAGGGAGTACTGGATCTCTGCAACGAAGCGGGGGTTTCAGAGAAAAACCCACACATTTCTTTGACCTTTCGTTGTCCGCTGAGTACGCGGCAGTATTTTCAGGACGAACAGACGTGTGACCTCCTGCTCACGCGCGCCGAGGGTCTCTGCAACGGAGCAGTTTCAGAGAAATCCACACAATTGGTTTGACCTTCGTTGCCTGTTGAGTATGTGATATAGTGTTCAGGACGAACAGACGCTCCTGAGGTGAGATGTTAACGGACGGACCTCGCAGCGCATGCGCGCCTAGAAAATCTGTCACATCATCATCATCGTAGCTACACTACTGAGCTAGATCAGTACCTTCTATAATCCATGTTGTTACGGTTGACATGATAGTACATATGGAATCAAGGTTTCCCTAGTTTCTTTTATCGTGACTACAACCTCCCAAGAGTTGCATAGGATATCCGTTAAGGCTGTGTATCTCAAGTGACAATGATACTCCTTGTGATATTGCAGAACAAAATCCATACATAATTCCACTGTACTGTAGTGCTATAGTAATGGAGGAGTAACTCATTATGTAATCAGATAAATTTATTAATGTTTAAGACAGTGTACTATACAAACACTTAATTGAATTCTTCATTAATGAGAGAGAAATTCAACTTGTTTGAAGTGGGATATGATTTTATAACAAACACTAACTTAATTGAATTCTTTGTAATGAGGGAGAAATTCAACTTGTTTGAAGTGGGATATGATTTTATAATATATTCACTCTACTCAATTTGCATGCTTTCAAAAGGCAAAACAATCCCAAACTGATTGAATTTCTCTCTCAGTAACAAAGAATTCAAGGTATTGAGTTATCCCACTTCAAACTAGTTGAATTTCACTCTCATTAATAAACAAAAGAATTCATGGTAGTGGGTATAGCACACCATTCATGCTCTACTTGTAATGTAGGTGGTTTTTTTGAAAAGCAGGATCACTCAAACTATGCCACTTCAAACTAGTTAATATTCTCTCATCAAAGAATTCAAGTTTATATAGTGTTTGTATAAGTATACTGTCTATGTGAAAGTTATAACGAATGACAGAAGAGTTATAATGACCTTTATTATTGTCAGTGTACAAAGACAGCTGCAAGTTATGGTCATGTGAAGTAACCACACCCACTGGTTAAAACAATCACCTATATTGAGTTATCCCACTTCAATAACAGAATTGGCGTCACATCTGTCATATTCTCATGTATCATCCTACACTACTCAGCTAGATCAGTACTTTTTGTAATCCATGTTGTTAAGATTGACAAATAATATGAAAGCAATTACACGATTAAAAATACTCATGAAGATACAGCTATACATGCTTCTAGTAAGAGCATACTTTCATATTACAAATGTTTATATGATAGCCATGCACAAAATAGAGATCAATAGAAAGGCTACAACCTCCACAAGAG
Organism: Theonella swinhoei; assembly: GCA_963970385.1. NCBI lineage: Eukaryota > Metazoa > Porifera > Demospongiae > Tetractinellida > Theonellidae > Theonella > Theonella swinhoei. Next base: position 702,507 of record OZ019966.1, read on the forward strand.
ATTGTTGATTGATACACTTCCCACCATTGGTTGTAGCTTCAGTTCCATTCGGCATGGGTATAGCTGCATAGAGATGACAACAGAGTTTACAATTATTCCATCCATCTGTGCAATGCAGGCTTTGTGACAGAGGTAGTGTACATAGCCATACATATATTGTAGTGAATACATAGCCTCATTCCAAAGCTCTCTTCTGTGCAAGAGCATTGTGACCTTCGAACCTCAGAAGGATGGAGCCCTAGGCCTAAAGCTACTGAATACATGTTAGAAGGGTGTAAGGCAAATACACACACCTAAAGCAATCAAGAGAATTCAAACCTTCAGGGGGGTTATGATGGCCCAGAAGTGTGAAAAGCGTGAAGCGTGAAAGTGGTGTTAAAATGTGAAATGTGAAAAGTGCACCATAATAAATTATGTTAGGCCACTGTAGTGGTTGCTATATTAGCTTAGCCACTGATGCAGCTCAAGTTAGCTGAGTCAATCAAGATGTTAGGCAATGTAATGTAAGAAGGGAGTAAAAACATTTCCATTAAATGTTGAAGGATGTAGGGATGGCAGTACCAAAAAGTAGGAAAACAAGTGCAGTATATATGCAGCAAGACAGGGGATGAGGGCAGTATACATGCAGCAAGACAGGGGATGAGGGCATGCAACAATACTAACATGCGTAACCCCATAATAAAGATGTAGGGGGGTTACGCATGTTAGTATTGTTGCATGCCCTCATCCCCTGTCTTGCTGCATGTATACTGCCCTCATCCCCTGTCTTGCTGCATATATACTGCACTTGTTTTCCTACTTTTTGGTACTGCCATCCCTACATCCTTCAACATTTAATGGAAATGTTTTTACTCCCTTGTCTCACTGCTTTTTCGTTGTAGACTCGCTTGCAAATACAATGCTCTTTGCGTGTGTGCGAGCCCCACCCATTTTGCTGCTCGTGGTCATGTGAAACGCACGTGAGTAATAACGAGGAAATGGCGTTCAACTACACGGAAGTGCTAGTATATCGTAGCTTTACTCGTCGAAGAGGGGTCCTACAAAGATTCCGTTGGTAAAAGGCACTGCCCACGGGAATAAGAAGCCTTTTGGTACAAAAATCAAGGTAAATACGTGTACATATTTTGTGCTAGGCCGTTTGAAGAAGAAGAAGAAGAAGATGGAGAAATCGGGGTTTTAGCAATTTCACGTATACCATTGTAGCGGTGTATTTTACCACCTTTGAGAGTCTTATTGTGTATAGAAACACTCGTAGGCCATGTTATGTGTCTAAAAGGGCTCATAGCTGCTGCGTTCGAGAGTTCTGAGCCGTTACTTTTGTTAAGGCTGGGCGTGTCGGCGCCATCCCTACATAGAGAGTCTACCGACTCTCTGATAACCTAACAACAAACTTTTAATTCTTTATGTTGACATACTAACAAATTTCAGCATGACTTGGTACTTACGTATAGCAATGCAGGTAGGTTCAGTACCAGACCAGGTGGCATCTGCCAAACACATTCTCGTGGCATCACCTGTCAGGTTGTAGTTAGTGTGACAGGTGTAAGTGGCTATGGAATCAAACACCAGAGCCGAGACAGACACATTTCCATTTTCAGGGTCATTAAGTTCTCCACACTCAACCTCTATATAGTACATGAACAAGAACCAATTATATCTTATCAAGAGATTTGCATGTATTAAAAAGCCACATTAAATAATGATTCTCAAGCTGCAGATGTAGTGTTCTAATGTTGTGATGCTGCACTACATTAGGCAAAAACATGACACAAATGTGACTATCACATTTCTGGTTATTGCACAACGCAAACATCCATTTACCTTGAAAAAAGCCAGAAATTTGTGAACATAAGTTCCGCTATCGGAGAGCCAGTAGACTCTCTATGTAGGAATGGCACTGACACGCCCTTTAAACCTTAACAAAAATGACTCAGAACTCTCGAACGCAGCTGTTCTAAGCCTTTTCAGACACACAGCCTGCTCTATGAATGTTTCTATACACGGTAAGACTCTCAAAGTTGGTAAAATCCACCGCTACAACGGTACACGGAAATTCCTAAAACGATCCTCATCATCATCATCATCATCATCTTCTTCTTCTTCTTCTTCTTCTTCTTCTTCTTCTTCTTCTTCTTCTTCTTCAAACAGTCTACCTCAAAATTGACAAACATGCTCACCTTTACTTTAGCATAAAACGATTCCTTAAGTTCTCTACAGTGCATGATCCTAGGCCATCTCTCGCACAAGAATGACAAGGCTTTACGAACACTAGTGAAAAAGTGTAAAAAACAAAATGTTAAAGGATGTATATAGGGATGGTAGTCCTCCATTTTCACAGCCAAGAGAACATATGGCTAATATTGTGTAATGTAGGATACATGGGTATGTTGATGGTTCAAAATTAAACTGCCAACATACGATTTTCACATCGGTCTCCAGTATATCCAGCCACACAGTCACAAGTGTCTGGTGCAGTGCAAGTTCCTCCATTTTCACAGCCAAGGGAACATATGGCTGTAATGTAGTATACATGGGCATGTTGATGGCTCAAAAATTAAACTGCCAACATACGATTTTCACATCGGTCTCCAGTATATTCAGTCATACAGTCACAAATATCTGGTGCAGTGCAACTTCCTCCATTTTCACAGCCAAAGGAACATATGGCTAATATTGTGTAATGTAGGATACATGGGCATGTTGATGGTTCAAAATTAAACTGCCAACATACGATTTTCACATCGGTCTCCAGTATATCCAGCCACACAGTCACAAGTGTCTGGTGCAGTGCAAGTTCCTCCATGTTCACAGCCAAAGGAACATATGGCTAATATTGTGTAATGTAGGATACATGGGCATGTTGATGGTTCAAAAATTAAACTGCCAACATACGATTTTCACATCGGTCTCCAGTATATCCAGCCACACAGTCACAAGTGTCTGGTGCAGTGCAAGTTCCTCCATGTTCACAGCCAAAGGAACATATGGCTAATATTGTGTAATGTAGGATACATGGGCATGTTGATGGTTCAAAAATTAAACTGCCAACATACGATTTTCACATCGGTCTCCAGTATATCCAGCCACACAGTCACAAGTGTCTGGTGCAGTGCAAGTTCCTCCATGTTCACAGCCAAAGGAACATATGGCTAATATTGTGTAATGTAGGATACATGGGCATGTTGATGGTTCAAAAATTAAACTGCCAACATACGATTTTCACATCGGTCTCCAGTATATTCAGTCATACAGTCACAAATATCTGGTGCAGTGCAACTTCCTCCATTTTCACAGCCAAGGGAACATATGGCTAATATTGTGTAATGTAGGATACATGGGCATGTTGATGGTTCAAAAATTAAACTGCCAACATACGATTTTCACATCGGTCTCCAGTATATTCAGTCATACAGTCACAAATATCTGGTGCAGTGCAACTTCCTCCATGTTCACAGCCAAAGGAACATATGGCTAATATTGTGTAATGTAGGATACATGGGCATGTTGATGGTTCAAAATTAAACTGCCAACATACGATTTTCACATCGGTCTCCAGTATATCCAGCCACACAGTCACAAGTGTCTGGTGCAGTGCAAGTTCCTCCATGTTCACAGCCAAAGGAACATATGGCTAATATTGTGTAATGTAGGATACATGGGCATGTTGATGGTTCAAAAATTAAACTGCCAACATACGATTTTCACATCGGTCTCCAGTATATCCAGCCACACAGTCACAAGTGTCTGGTGCAGTGCAAGTTCCTCCATGTTCACAGCCAAAGGAACATATGGCTAATATTGTGTAATGTAGGATACATGGGCATGTTGATGGTTCATAAATTAAACTGCCAACATACGATTTTCACATCGGTCTCCAGTATATTCAGTCATACAGTCACAAATATCTGGTGCAGTGCAACTTCCTCCATTTTCACAGCCAAGGGAACATATGGCTAATATTGTGTAATGTAGGATACATGGGTATGTTGATGGTTCAAAAATTAAACTGCCAACATACGATTTTCACATCGGTCTCCAGTATATCCAGCCACACAGTCACAAGTGTCTGGTGCAGTGCAAGTTCCTCCATTTTCACAGCCAAGGGAACATATGGCTAATATTGTGTAATGTAGAATACATGAGCATGTTGATGGTTCAAAATTAAAGTGCCAACATACGACTTTCACATCGGTCTCCAGTATATCCAGCCACACAGTCACAAGTGTCTGGTGCAGTGCAAGTTCCTCCATTTTCACAGCCAAGGGAACATATGGCTAATATTGTGTAATGTAGAATACATGAGCATGTTGATGGTTCAAAATTAAACTGCCAACATACGATTTTCACATCGGTCTCCAGTATATCCAGCCACACAGTCACAAGTGTCTGGTGCAGTGCAAGTTCCTCCATTTTCACAGCCAAGGGAACATATGGCTGTAATGTAGTATACATGGGCATGTTGATGGCTCAAAAATTAAACTGCCAACATACGATTTTCACATCGGTCTCCAGTATATCCAGTCACACAGTCACAAATATCTGGTGCAGTGCAAGTTCCTCCATTTTCACAGCCAAGGGAACATATGGCTAATATTGTGTAATGTAGGATACATGGGTATGTTGATGGTTCAAAAATTAAACTGCCAACATACGATTTTCACATCGGTCTCCAGTATATCCAGCCACACAGTCACAAGTGTCTGGTGCAGTGCAAGTTCCTCCATTTTCACAGCCAAGGGAACATATGGCTAATATTGTGTAATGTAGGATACATGGGCATGTTGATATATAACTAATTTTGTAACAAGCTGGTCAAAATAATTTTTTGTGTTAAATATATCCGTATAATTTACCTGTTGCATACAGACTACATACAGATCAGGTTTGTAGAAATAGTCAATGAATGAGTATGAAATTAAATTTCAAATGTAGCATCACTTTTAGACTTGAAGCAGGCTTCAATAGCATAAATATCTTAGTTTGTTACTTACAGGTACATGATGGTTCACTGCCTGACCAGAGGCCTGACTCCTGACATGTTCTTGTGTTCTCTCCTTCCAGAATGTAGCCAGTATTGCAGGAGAAATTGGCCACTGAGCTGTATGTTGTACTCGATACTAACACCTGTCCATTGACAGGATCATTTAGAGTACCACAGTTGACAGCTGTAAGTCAAACTCTCATAGTTTTATCACCACAACACTTAAAGTTTGACTCACCCTCAATACAGTTGAATCCAGTAGTCCCAGGTGGACATACACACTCATTGGCAGTGTTTGGCTGGAAAGGACTGGGGCATTCATCCACACACATGGAGTTATTGTAGTAGTTACAGCAATCAATAGGATTATCAATACATCCCATGAGACAAGATGAGTCACAGGCTGTGGAAATACACACAGCAATGGCAACTGCCTGTGGAGTGTACTTGTGTCTAGTGACATATACTCACCTACACAATGAGTGACACTATCAGTTATATAAGCAATAAAGGGTTCTAGTTCAGGAGACACACAAAATAAACAGACTTCTCTGGTGGAGGTTGAGAAACTGGCTTCAGTAGTTTGAGAGCGAGTAAATTCTGTAGAACCCAGCACTACATTAGACCATTCTCCATTGTCACATTGAGACTCAATCTGTTCCACTACAGTGCCTGATGGACAACTGGGGTTGCCAGTGCATGTGTATTCCACCAACACTGACACAGCACGGTAGCGGTCTTGTACATCATCGAGAGCAAGACAAACTGGATGGAACCTTATCACAGTAACAGTAGGTGTACTAGAAGCATCTTCAGCTCGAAATATTTCTTCAATCACATCTTGCAGGTCTTCATTTGTTGGGATAATACACGTCTGACAGGAACAAATTCCTGCCACTGTAGCTGCCACGAGTACCAAATTGAGCATATTCATTTCCAGCTCACCGTTACTGGTTTACAATGGATCATAACGTTAACAAGATCTTCTAGGTTAACTGCAGGTCAGGTCAAAACAAAATCACGTACTGCAAAAACATTGGTCGTACTGTTAGATGTGAGTACCCTAGTTTCTTTTATCATGACTATAACCTCCCAAGAGTTGCATAGGATATCCGTTAAGGCTGTGTATCTCAAGTGACAATGATACTCTTTGTGATATTGCAGAAAAAAATCCATACATAATTCCACTGTACTGTAGTGCTATAGTAATGGAGGAGTAACTCATTATGTAATCAGATAAATTTATGTTTTTGAATCACTGCAAAAATGAAGGTCATTTTAACCCTTCTGTGGTTATCTCCATTGCAACTTTCAACATAAGACAGTGTACTATACAAACACTAATTGAATTCTTCATTAATGAGAGAGAAATTCAACTTGTTTGAAGTGAGATATGATTTTATAACAAACACTAACCTAATTGAATTCTTTGTAATGAGAGAGAAATTCAACTTGTTTGAAGTGGGATATGATTTTATAATATATTCACTCTACTCAACTTGCATATGGTTTCAAAAGGCAAAACAATCCCAAACTGATTGAATTTCTTTCTCAGTAACAAAGAATTCAAGGTAGCGGATATTGAGTTATCCCACTTCAAACTGGTTGACTTTCACTCTCATTAATATAAATTTAGAATATTTAATAAAAATTAAGAATTCATGGTAGTGGGTGTAGCTCACCATTTATGCTCTACATGTAATGTAGGTGGTTGTTTTAAAGCAGGATCACTCAAACTATGCCACTTTGAATTAGTTAAAATCTCTCATCTTGTGTATGTATAAGTATATGTGAAAGTTATAACTGAAATAACGAACGATAATGACCTTCATTATTGTCAGTGTACAAAGACAGCTGCAAGGTATGGTCATGTGAAGTAACCACACCCACTGGTTAAAACAACCACCTATTTTTGCACTGATATCCCTTGACACAAATTGCTATTACTGCAAGCAACTCTCCCACATCATCCAGACCACTCATGAGTAACAGAATTGGCAAAGGCATGACTGAACAAGTGTATCGTCATTCTTGTAGTCTGTTGCATGAAACAAGACTAAATATATCAAAGTTTTCGGTATATTTTCCGAGTATGAATCCCAAGATCTTCTGTGCATGCACCACATCGGTCATATTCTCATGCATCATCATGCATGATACTACACTACTCAGCTAGATCAGTACATTATATAATCTGTGTCTTTAAAGTAACAATATCATTGACATATACAATTACACAATTAAAAATACTCATGAAGATACAGCTACATGCTTCTAGAGTATATATTCACATTACAAGTGTTCATATGATAGCCATGCACAAAATAGAGATCAATAGAAAGGCTACAACCTCCACAAGAGATTGTTGATTGATACACTTCCCACCATTTGTAGTGTCATTTCTTTTTGGCGTGGGTATAGTAGCTGCATAGAGATGACAACAGAGTTTACAAATATTCCATCCATCTGTGCAATGCAGGCTTTGTGACAGAGGTATTGTACATAGCCATACATATATTGTAGTGAATACATAGCCTCATTCCAAAGCTCTCTTCTGTGCTAGAGCATTGTGACCTTTGAACCTCAGAAGGATGGAGCCCTAGGACTAAAGCTACTGAATACATGCTAGAAGAGTGTAAGGCAAATACACAAACCTTTATCACTGTAAAAATGGTTTAACCCTATGTTGTTAGCCTCTATGACAGTTATTGATGCAACGGAGACAATGCATGCAAGAGGTTAAAGTGACCACAACAATTTATAGTTTGCAGAACTGTCAAAAAAACAGGAATGCATAAGGCAATCGAGAGAATTCAAACCCTTCAGGTGGTGGCCCAGAACGTGAAAACCGCGAAGCGTGAAACTGGCGTTAAAGTGATGCAGCTCAAGTTGACCGAGTCAATCTAAGATGTTAGGAAAGCCAATGTTAACCTATAACGACAAGGTTTGAATTCTCTGTGTAGACATGCTAACAAAATGCACCAGCAGTAAATAATATTTTTGTGACTTGGTACTTACGTATAACAATGCAGGTTGGTTCAGTACCAGACCAGGTGGCATCTGCCAAACACATTCTCATGGCATCGCCTGTCAGGTTGTAGTTACTGTGACAGGCATAAGTGGCTATTGAATTAAACTCCAGAGCTGGGACAGACACATTTCCATTTTCAGGGTCGGTAAGTTCTCCACACTCAACCACTATTTACAGAAACAAGAATCTTATCAAGAGATTTGCATGTATAACACACCACATTGAATAATGATTCTCAAGCAGCTTAGTTGCGGAGTTCTGATCTCCAAAAATGAACCTGATTAAGGCTCAATGTAAAAAGCATTGACAAAATTACTCTCAGAATTCTACTTTTGTGATATGTCTGGATAAATTTCTTACCCACACATGTTGGAGCAGTGCCAGTCCAAGTACCGTCAAGATTACATGTTCTCATGTTATCTCCCATCAAATTGTAGCCAGTGTTGCAAGTGTAGGTTGCTGTTCTTGCAACAATAGCTACCATCCCATTTGCAGGATTAGGAAGGTTGGCACATGGAATGGCTGTACAGGTTTAAATGACGACTGATTTAATATAGTTACACATAGAAGCAGTAGGGTTGCACGCAATTGTATGTGTACTCTCACCACACCATGTAATGTTGTCATGCTGCACTCCATTAGGCATGTATATGGAATAGAAAAGGGAGTTGCTTAGAGGAATGCAAACTATGGATCATACCCCACAGAAGTATAAGAGCCCCACCCAAACCAGTAGGAGGAGTATTGTAAGATGATCACTATGTACATGTATATAGATGAATGGAAATCCTCTGCTTCAATATGCAGGCGTATAGCTTACAGTGTGGCAGGCAGGCAGTCAGCAACCAGTTTTCCAAATGTGTAACCCTCACTGAATATCACATGCATGTACATGCAGAAGACTAGTACACTATCTGACATGATATTATTGATGTATATCTATGGGACAGCTGACAATGTGATTAGTGATGTGTTCTAACAACCATGGTATTGGGACGTAAGGTGTCCTTATTTCAGGGTCTCATGATCAAGTTCTACATTATAGAGTGTAGTTAAATACTTACCTTCACATGTTGGCCTATCGTTAGACCATAGGCCATTTGGCATGCATACTGTTGTTGGAGATCCAACCAGAGTAAAGCCCTCGTTGCAGGAGTAGGTGACCATTGCACCATACTGATATGTTTGTGGTTGAAAGGTTCCATTTAGAGGAGCAGTAAGAACGGGACAATCAATGACTGTAGTGATAAAATACCTCTCTCATAATTACCCCAATGACCTCTGTTTACGTCTTACTTACTCTGACAAGATGGATCACTGCCGGTCCATATACCAGAGTCTGGGCATGTTCTCTGTAGATTTCCAATTAGACTATAGCCTTCATTGCAGGAGTATGTGGCCACAGAATTATATATTGTATTTGGTGTTGCCACCATCCCATTAGCAGGGTTGTTGAGTGGACCACAGTCAACATCTATAGCAGATACAGTCTAAACATATCAGCATGAAACCTTTTGTAACTCACCTTCGGCACAATTGTATCCAGTTCTCCCAGGAAGGCATATGCACTGGTTTTCATCAGTTATTCGCGTGAAAGGAGTAGGACATTCGTTATAGCACATGGAGTTATTGTAGTACCTACAACAACTATCACCACCACCAAAACCAGAACATCGACCGAGGCCTCCACCGCTTGTGCAAGCTGAGTCACATCCTACGAGAGTTTAAACAACAAAACATATGAACATATTGTGAATTGCATGAATGTATATGCATACTTACCAATACAGTGAGTGATGCTATCAAGCACATGATTTTCAGTTTGTCCTGTTATAATTAATATTTCTGGAGAGACACAAACTACACAGTCTTCTCTGATGGGGGTTAAGAAACTGGCTTCAGTAGTTTGAGAACGGCTATACCCTGGAGTCTCCCACACTACGTAATGCCATGATCCATCGACACATTCAGACTCAATCTGTTCTGGTAGTCGGCCAAGAGGACAATTGGGATTCCCAGTACATGTGTATCGCACCAAAACCGACACAAAACGAAGGTGATCTTCTATTTCATCAAATGCAAGACAGAGGCTCCTAACATCATTCATCATCACCTCGATAGTAGGCTCAGTTGAATTATCACCAAGTTTTATCATCTCTTTAATCACTCCTTGTATATCAGCCACTGTTGGGTAGGTACACATGCCACTGCTGGAACATATACCTACCAATGTAGCTATAACAAGGGCCGTTAGTCCAGCGTGAAACATGATGCGTTCAGAGTGGCAATCTACGTAGAAAACTCTGCAACATGAAATAGAATCATGTGTTAGTGTTTGCCCTCAACACTATACTTTCCATTATTACAGGAAAGAGAACACTACTAGTACTCGTATAACTTACTAGTTATAAGAGTTGTTGAGCGGTCTCACGATCAAACTTTGCATTAGATTCACTCGCTCTTATCGTTCGGCGTAGCCTCGTCAATAATAATCGCTCGCTCTCTTCTGCGCGCGCGCGGCGTTCCATAGCGTAATCTAAAAAAAATTGATGTGCATTCACAACTGTGTTATGTATGGTACATACTATTGATAGCTATATATATCCATTACACAATACATGAGCACATTAATATAGGCTCCGAATGCAATATTCACAAGCAAAAGTTTCAGCAGTCCATCATTAAAGGAAGAAAATGCTAAGGAGTAGAAAGACCACAACTATCACGAGAGACTGTCTGATACATTGTCCACCAGTTGTAGTAGCAGTAGGTGACATAGTAGGCATCCCTGTATAGAAAAAAGTAGAGCAATAAGTTGCATGTACCTTTTGCTTAGGGACTATACTTACTTTCACATAGTAGTTGAGTACCTGACCATACACCACTGGCCTCACAGATCAATAGAAAGTCTCCAGATTTGTATATCAGGTTCTCATCACAGGTGTAATTGGCTTTTGAATTGTATGTCGTACCAGAAGTTAACCCAACTAATGTGCTTCCATTTAGAGGGGCGGGGGCAGGGCCGCAGTCAGCAACTGCAAGGAGTAGAGAGCCAGTGCTAATCAAAACCCCTCCATTTGTGGGTTGGTGAACAGGATGTTTTTGAAATCAGGATGCCTCACTAATCAGGGCAGTTTAATGGATGACTCGCTTACTGATGCATGTTGGGTCACTACCAGACCAGACTCCACCGGCCACACATGTCCTCATTGCATTTCCATTTAAATTATAGCCAGTAACACATGTGTAAGTAGCCATAGAATTATATGTAGTTGCACCATCAGTTGTAGTCACCATTCCATTAACAGGTTGTGTTAGGGAACCACAGTCATCCACTGTAGTAATGTGAATACATATTTAGAATTCAACTTTCTTGTTCAGCAGAATGTGATGTGTTATTACATTTTTGTTCCTATTACTGCGATGCTTACACTGCATATCATTGCACATGCATGCATCTTGTGGGGCACACCTACGACCTGTTAGCATAACACAACTCCCTTCTGAATACTGCACCATTAGCTATGTGTGGGGGCAGTTGACACTAGAGGAAGCTAAACATGATACCACCCAATTGAGCATTAGGTATGTAATACACACATGCACACACACACACACACACACACACACACACACACACACACACACACACACACACACACACACACACACACACACACACACACACACACACACACACACACACACACACACACACACACACACACACACGCACACATGTACAAACACACACACACGCACACATGTACAAACACACACACACACACACACAGACACACACACACACACACACACACACACACACACACACACACACACACACACACACACACACACACACACACACACACACACACACACACACACACACACACATGCACGCACATACGCACACATGTACAAACACACACACACATGCATGCAGTAATAGCTACACTTGCTAGAAGACAGCATTTTGCATAATTTATTGCAATTGCTTACAAACACAAGATGGTGCTCCTCTATCCCAGACCCCTCTATTATCACCACTAGCATCATCCACACAGAATATTACTGCAACTCCAACCAGATGGTATCCGGTATTGCAAGTGTAAGTGGCATTAAAAGTAAATTTTAAGATAGGAGCTACCACAACTCCATTAAGTATAGAAGGTGGTTGTTCACAATCACCCACTGGAGAGGTAGAAATTAGCACACAAATATATGACGAGGTAACACAAGGTAACATGTTGCAAATTAACTACATGACAGCTTTTATTAGGCCCAGGTAACCTATGATATCCAGGCATGACATTAAACCATTCATATTACATCATATTACATGGTGTTTTGCTCACAAGTGCAGGTTGGTTCAGTACCCGACCAGGCGCGATTGGCCATACACGTTCTCACAGTGTCACCAGTAGGAAAGTAGTTTGCATTGCAGGTGTACGTAGCAGTTGATCCAAATGTTAAACCAGCAGTGTTAACTGCTCCATTAGCAGGAGCGGAAAGAGCAGGACACATATTTACTGCAATTCAAGAGAAACAAGATTGATCATGTAGAGGAATGCACCTATTACACACCCATTAACCAAACTATATCATGCACTATATGCATTACCTAAACACTCTGGTCTAGTACCAGACCAGGTACCATCACTCTGACAGACTCTCTCCACATTTCCTACCAGAGTATAACCTATATCACAGGTGTAAGTGACACTTGCATGTAATGTACTCTGACGGCTCGTAAATTCCCCATGTTCAATAGCAAGACCAGTGGTGCCACAGTCAACCGCTGGAGAAAGAAGTAAAGAATTTGGGGTACACACATAAATATATATGTATCTAGATTCAATTGTGAAACAGTGGTGTAGTCACACCCGGGTCAATCTGCCCAGGCAACACGACTCTGGGCCCAGGCATAAATATTGAGTGAGGAGTTAATTGAACAAGTACAGCCTGGATTGTAGTATATACCACCAATGGTTAATGAACTTTATTTGACTGTGTTGAAAGAAAGGAACAGGAGCTTTGACGAAAATGATAGTGCTAGTGTGAGCCCAGGTGCTGCACACAGCAGACTCTCAGCAGGGTAATTTTGTGACAGTACTCGGATAGCTCTAAAATCTGCATCGGAGGCTTAAAAAACCTTTCTAAAGGAGCATGCCCTCAGCCCCACCTAGCTGTCTACCAGTGCCCTGGCAATTGTACAACAAGCTATGTGAAACATTGAGTAATGAGAGTCAACAGCTTGAAACCTCACCTACTATGCCTTTAACCCCACCTGTTTCCTCACTTACGTATCTGACAGTCATCTCCAGTAAATCCAACTGGACAGCCACATTCAAAAGTAATATCATCAAACACGTGATTTGCAGGACATGTTTGGACACACACAGAGTGATCGTAGAAATTACAGCAACTAGTAGACGAAGAAGTAGTGCATCCCATTAAACCCCCACCACTTGTGCAAGAAGAGTCACACTCTGTGAAAACAAAATACCTGTATACATATATACAGTTAGTGACCATCAGTATGCTCACCTAAGCAGTGAGTAGTTCCATCCGGTTCAACTCCAACAGCTCGCTCTGGAGACAAACAGTTGTAGCAATTTCTTTTTGTTGTTGTTGCATATTTGGCCGTGGGATTTTCAGTGCGAGTATTGACAGTATCACCCTCCACAGACCATACTCCATTGTCACAGTCAGACTCAAACTGTTCTTCTACAATACCACTGGGACATATATCATCATCCCCAGTGCATGTATATCGAACCCAAACGGACGCAGCTTGGTATTGGTTTGGTACATTACTAACCGCAAGGCAAACTGGATGTAAAATTAATATTTCAATGTTTAGGTCACCATGCTCAGCGTGACCAAATTCAAGGATATTTTCAATTACTGGCTCCATGTCACTCTTTGTTGGGTAGGCACAGGAATTGCAGGAACCGCCTATTGCCATAGCCAGAAGTATCACTGTTAACCCAGTGTAATACATGATGCCTTCAGTCAACCAATGCTTGCAATCTGGAGTTGAATTTATAGAGGTAGACTTTATAGTATAACACGAGAGCTATCTACGGGAATAGGCCTAATCGCTCGAGAGCGTTTAGAGCAATAGATTCCTAGCTATAGATTTGAAGGTAAACTAATCATTTTCACTTACATTTGTTCACTAATTCCTCAGTAAAGTAGATTACTTCTTTATTTTTTGCGTGAAGGAATCGGTAGACACCCAGAGTAATTCAGCTTGTGTCCGCCCTACCCTCCTCCACATATTAGAATGCGTATTAGTACTCGGCGAACTGCGCATGCGTATGCTACGTATATGGTGGAATGGAAGCTGATAATAGAGAGTGCAAAACAACGGAAAAGCACAGAATTTGTTGCACATATTGCTTCTGAATTAAGCTGGCTACATCTATGGGATACAATGTTAGAACAAGGAAGTGAAGGAACAGTAGCACTGCAGGCATTGTATCGAATTGCAACGTGGCCTCATGTGGAAGCACTTTCTACTTGTCCAGCATGCAAGCAATCGACTGACACACAATCTGTTTTCTTACACTACATCACTCACCATCTCCGTAAGAGCAAACATGATATTGAGCAAGTATTAAAGACTGGTACAGGAAGAGATATTTTTATACAGGCTAGGAAGTTTCAGTTTTGCTCCTCACATATTACCTAGTTTCATACTCCTCTCTAATTAAGTTAATAGTATTGTTTATTTTTTGCATGTCATTTTGGCTTAATGCGATGACTTTGAACTTTGAACTTTGAACTTTGATATAACACAGTTGAATAGTAATTCATCTTTTTTCTGTAGAATATTGAGTCTCTGATTAACTAATTTCTACATGCCCAAAGTGCCAACAGCAATAGAAATACTCCAGCCACAAATGCAAACAAAATGACAGTCACTGCAATTATTATACCTGCAGAGAATTATAAAATAATTACTGATACGCACACAAGTTATGATTCATCTTACCTAGTTGAGCAGGTGTGATGCCATCTGAGATCAAGAATGGAAAAATTTGAAAATGAATAGTGAGTTAAAATTGAACATATTATGTTTTAAATAGCCAGGATGAATTTTGTAACCTCTCTAATTTGGGACTGAAGTGTATTGATTAATGAAGTGTCCTGATTGTAGGGGTTAAAACTGAAATATGCAGAATTCTTATTACAGGACCACTTGACAAGAAGAGTCAATATTACTTGTTTATATCCCTACCTGATTCCCTGCAGGTTGGTTCATCATCTTCCCACGTACCATCAATCTGGCACTGGCGACTTTTCTCGCCATCCAGTTCATATCCAGTGTTACAAGAATAAGTGGCTTTAGCAGGGTAGAGGCGTTCGTCATCTTCTGAATCAATATCAACATTACCGTTTGATGGGTCTACTAACCCTGGACATTCTTTAGCTGAAGTAGAAAAGGGGGCAGTATCTTTATATCAAACAACTTGTGAAAGATCTTTTTCAGGAACACTACCAATATGCTCCTGCTATACACTGAGCTATAATATGCATGTATAATGGCTAGATAAAGAACATTGTGTGTGGAAATGGACTTAAAATACAGAATTCAAAATGTGGACTGACAAGATGCATCCTACATTTAGTCAGTGGATCCCCAGTATAGCTATATGTATAGAGGAAACACAATTTCAGAGGGGTAGGAGCAAGTTGAGAAGGGGGGGATAAGTTAAGATAGGGGGTCCAGGGGAATTCTCCCCCGAAAAAGTTTTGAGAAAAGTATACTTATTTTGGTGATTTCTAAGCTGATTTCTTGCCTTGCCTCGTGCAAAAGTGGGGGGGGGGGTGAATGCCCCACCCCCCCACCTCCCCTTCTCCTACCCCCCTGAATTTATATGACTCATGGCTACATCCATGAGTCATCTATTTGTAAAACTTACGGACGATACAGGTAAAGTTATCTGAGTCTGGGTCTGCTACTTTGTCATCAGGGCATTCTTCAACACACATATCATCATCATAATAATTGCAGCATTCTGTAAATCGTCCACATAGCATTGCTCCTTCATCGCAGTCTAATTCACAGTCTGTTTATAGAATGAGAGTGAGAAAGGGCATGCAGGATTGCTTACAAGTAGTATACGAGGTACAGTGGAACCTCTCTAATCAGGACACCCTGAAATGAGGACACTCAATAAACAGGACACTTTTAGCTGTCTCAAATTCCATGTTTGTGTACAATTTAACCCCTGAACTCAGAACACCTCACTAATCAGGACACTTTCTTCTGTCCCAAGGGTGTCCGGATTAGAGAGGTTCCACTGTTAGTTGTCAATGAGCACAATTAAAGTGGCAGTCTATCAAACAGTGCAGAGACCTCTATGTAATGGGCGTGTCAGCAACAAGTGTGTGTATACTAACAATTAAATAATGCATACTCAACACACACATCAGAAGACTAGTTACCATTCCTTGAGGCCATGAGAAAAGCCTATACTGCAGTATTCTTCGGCATGATGTAAGTCATATTGTATTAGCACTTAACAGTAAGGCTGCATTCTTCACATACATGTATACCTCTACTTGAAGTTTACCAGGAATGCAACCTGACATGTCAACCTGTCTGTAAAGTTAACGTATACCACTAGATTAGTATGGATAGACGCGTTACAAATGCATACCACGACAATGGTTGATGGAGTCAGCGCCCAGGTTCTTTCTAGCACATAGACTACAGTTCGTCCTGAGCTCAGTGTCTAAATCTGCAGTGGGGTCGTCATCACGTACATCATTAGTACCACCAAGTACATCGATTGACCACTTATTAGTGGCCGGATCACATTCAAAGTCGTACTGCACGAGTTTGATCTCGTCACGGTGGTCATCGGGGCAAAGAGATCCTCTGCATATTTGCTCTACGACGATGGAGACATAACGATAAGTATCACGTTTTGGTCCAGCGGCCAGACACACGACCGTAAAATCTTCGAGGCGAATAGAAGGATTAGTAGGGTTGAGATTGGTGGTGTAGGTTCTCAGGAGCAGGCCAGGAGTTAGCTCACCAGATGAGCCAATGAGGTCGTCTTCGGTAATCATTTCGCACATTCCCTCCTGCGCTTGCGTGTAGTACGCAAAGACCAGAAAGACAACAGCACTCTTTAATAAAGACATCGGCGATTTAATAACTATAGCTCTTACTGACAGACAACTATATTGCATTATTTTAATAGCCGCTTCGGCAGCCATCGAGTTCCAAACCCACCAATCACATTACTCGGTTCGCACAGTTCACGTGATCCAAAGAGCATTTCCACCGTATACGTCCGTTAAAGTCCGGATTCTTGAAGCTCTACAGGTATGTAAATATTATGACTATTCCACACATGATACAGCACATGGAACGTTGATTAAGTATCTCTTGGATACTACTAGGTGTGGCATTATAAGCAGAGCAATGCTTTGCAGAGGCAGAGAACCTGGGGGGGCAGGGGGGCTTGAGCCCCCCCACTTTTCGACAAGGGGGGGCTGAGCCCCCCAAAATTGGAGGTTGTCACAAAGAACGTATTAAATACTAATACCCTATTCAGAATGAATGCGAATAACCTCTCACTTTATGAACACCGAGCCCCCCCCCCCACTTTTGACATGTTGTCTCTGCCTCTGCTTTGCATTACAACTGCACTACACTTTTGCAGGTATAGGAAGGGCTAGAGTAGAAACAGGAGCATATGAGCCGAATATGCAGAATCGCTGGAAGACATAACGCTACAAAACTTGATCAATGGCACATGAACAAAAGTACAGTATTGCAATGAATACACATTTTACCAGATTTAGAAACAATAATAACATGGAGTTCTCTTACGGGGGAAACCCTGAAATAATGACTTGTTAATTAACTACTGCTCTTCCTGAAATTGTTCAGGGTCCATTTCGCCCATATTTAGGAGATGGTCTTCCAGATCTTGTACGAAATATTCAAATTCTTTCCTCATCTCTGCATCAATCTCATCTTCTTGTTCACACTCAGGGGCTATAACATACCTGATAACAAACGAAGTGCAATGACAGCCAATATATATACCTTATTGCGTGGGATATCGGGCAATATGGCAAGTTATTGCACGAGTGTGTGAGGTATTGCCCGAGCCGAAGGCGAGGGTAATACTCACACACGAGTGCAATAACTCACAATATTGCCCGATAAACCACGTAATAAGCTGTTTATTACCTAGCTCGTCTTCAACCTGGTGCTAAAACTCAGCCATTTTACCGTTCACTCGTTGCTAACAATACGCGTAACGCGTGCAATGCGCAATGCGCTCTGAAATTTAATTGGTTAAAATTGACTGGGCAATATAACTGGGCAATATGGGAAAATATTGCCCAGCGCGGAATAGGAAATTATACATTGCTGGGCAATGTGGCTAGGTAATAATATAATAATATTATTTTATACCCTTCATCAGTTGGACTGTCATCATCTTCAATGAGGTCATTGTCTTCATCAAGAAACTCATTCCATTCCTCTGTGGAATGATAGCATGGATTTTTCACAGGCAAGTTATATACAGGGTATGTTATGATTGTCAGTATGGAACCTGGGTTTGAGACTGGAGCTTGAAATTGAAATGCAGACTGGAATGAAGACAGGTCACTGGTGATTTCTCCTGCGTTGCTCTCCTCCTGAGTCACACCAGGTCCGAGTAAGTATTGACTGAGGGTTGTAGGAGCAGGAGGGCTGGTGGATAGAGGAGCAGCTGCCTGGCCCCATTCCCGTGCACGTAACTCTATCACGCGCACTATAATCTCCACACATTTGCTGATCAAAAGAAAAATTACATACATATTTCAATTAATCATTAGGGGTAAATTATCAATATGCTGTAGTGTGAACCAAACATCACAGAAGGTTACTGATTGTGGAACAGGGCATTGTGCAATTTTCATTCCAGCAATATGTACCTGCTTAGTGGAAGTGTTTGATCAGTTGATAGACGCTCCAAAGTTTTAAAGATCTCATCCAAGAAGTTTGTATCACCTTCTTTCTGTACGCCATCAAGGAGAGGACCTGTGAGCTGACAAGAGGGAAGGGGATGGGGGGGGGGGGGGGGTAAGGGAAGTATGAGAGACAGTGCTCCCAAGTCAGATATCATCTTGATGGAGCTACCTTGGGTGGAGATTGAACCCAAACACAGATGCTCTTACCAACTCAATAACCACATATACAAAGCAAAACAAAGTGGGGCCATGGGCTTCACTTGGTTTGGCATCTTTGGTAATGTAATTATTCCCTGGCTGCTCCTTTGTGATAGCTTAAATTAACCTCCCACTGTTTATACATAGCAGCTATGCTGTGGGTTCGAATCCCATCCGAGGCAGCCAATTTTTCTTTGAAAAATGACTGCTTTAGGCAAGTTATGTTGTGTTGCTTTGTCTTTCTGTTGTCTTTCTAAGCATCTCGTGAAGTGATTGGTCATGTCGTACCTTGATTATATGACATGCTCCAATGATGGATTTCTCGTGTACTTCGTCCAGTAACTGACGTAGCAGAGCGAGCACGGCATTGCCCAGTATGCGAATGGGAGTTTCTTGGTCTGTCTGTTGAGTTGAGGGAGGGAGGGAGGGATGGAGCAAAAGCAAGAAAGTACAAAAGATGGGAGAACAGAGGAGGGAGGATGGCTCATACCATTCTGAGTCTGGAAAAAAGTTCTGCAAAGAATAGGGAGAAGTCGACTAGTTGATCCTTCTCCGTTTTGTCCCTCTTCTTAAACCAATCCTGCAAGCTGCACACACACACACACACACACACACACACACACACACACACACACACACACACACACACACACACACACACACACACACACACACACACACACACACACACACACACACACACACACACACACACACACAGACACAGACACACACACACATAGACACACACGCACGCATGCATGCACGCAAGCACACACACACACACACACACACACACACACACACACACACACACACACACACACACACACCTGACTCCAAGCTAAGCAGCACTAAAGACCACTCACCGAAGTACAATTTGTTTGTTGAAGTTTCCTTTCACATGTTCATCGTTCATGTCATTCAAGGCCTGGCAGATCCGACAGGACGTGAGGCGCAGACCTGGTTCATTAATGCCCTACACACATGTACATGTAGCAATATGTACACGACATATTTCATGGTAGAAAATATTTGTGAATTTTGCAATTTTTAGCCAGTTGCAGGAAATTAACAATCAGGAGGAGGCTCCCGTTAATTACTAGTACTATCTCACCCAATGAATGAGCATCTCGGCAAGGTTGGTGAGTGAATTTATCTCCGGAGCCCACGCCTTCACTGTGTGCTCCAGTCTCAGTTTCCAGCGGTCAAATGACGCGGGGTAGATGGTCGACTTGATCAGCATTTCTGCAGCTGCCTTTAAGAGCGATTCGCCTCCTACGTCAGTTTTCATATCGTCACACGGATACTTAACTTCATTGATGATATCATTAGGAGTCAACGCCAGGAGCTCCTCCTCGTCAAAAACGCCTTCATTCACGCTGCTCTCTGTCTCCTTCTTGTCATCCAGTCGCCCATTCTGCATCACGGTAGGAAGGGGGGCCTGGGGCACAAAAGCTGGAGCCGAAACGTTCAACGATGAAGCAATGGTCATAGGAGACACAGATTTTGAGACAAAGTCTCGTGATTGTGGGTTGAGGGTGTAGTTGTTGACACGTGCAGTGGTACTTGAGTGAGTTGTGTTGCTATAGTTACCGTTTACTCCAGTTGGAAAAAATTCAGGAGTGGTGGGGTTAAGTTTGGAGCTCGTGGTGCTGCTGGCTGGTGACAAAGAGGGTTTGGTACTTGTTGGACTAAATACGGGTGCTGAGGGGTTAAGTTTAGTGGTCTCGGAAGTGGGGGAAAATTCGGGGCTTTGGGGGTTAAGTGAACTTTCACTTTCTACAGCCTGTGCTTCGACATTACTCTCGTTTCCTTCAATTGGAGCAGCCTGAGGTATTACAGACCCCTCAGAATCTGTGCTTGCCTCGTTTCTCTCATCTAGTTCCTCAGCACTGTCAAACTGACCTGCAGAAAACGTCAGCAAGACACACACATTTTCAACATAATACATCTTTTGGCACACACGTACATACATATTTATGCACGTACACGTAACGTATTCATGCAATCTCCTTCTTTGGCCATCAAATTAGCCTCTCCAACTCACCAGTTTGTCCTTTGTCCTCGTTTTCCACGGAGAACCCTATCCTGGCTAGGGTTTCTGGGTTAGGCGGCCTGGCGGGTTCTCCAGGGGCTGTAGAACGCGTGCCCCTACCCCTACCGGTTCCCAATCCTCGAGCGCGGCCACGACTCGACATAGCCTGGACAGAAACGGGGTCTATGCTCTTGCCACTCTGCTTGCACTAGTTGGAGTTTATCACGTGATCTACTATGACGTCAAGGTATGACGTACGTAAGCAACAAATTTCACGCGCGCAAATTTGCTCGTCAGTGACAGTGTAAAGCAACACGAAAAGTCGTCAGCTAGCAGCTACCTATGGAGGTGACTACGGGGACGTTTCTGGAGCCTTTCAAATCGGTGGGCATAACCCCGCCTCGGGGGCGGCAGGGACACAGCGTGCCGACCCCGCGCCCTCTGCAAGGATCAAAGCTAGTACACGTCGCGCGACGCATTGACGACAGAGAAGAGGTGACATGTGTTACAGTATAATAGAGACTATAAGTATACTTTATCCTGATTCTCGCACAGTGTGAAATATGTAGTCACGCCCCCTAGTTACCACTAGCAACCGATAAACAATATATCCTGCACGTGACATTAGACACTTTCCCCTTCCAGTTTTTACCACCCCCACCGTCCCTCAACCCCCCCAACATTTCTGCCTTCCCACCCAAAATGTTCCCGACTCAATTTTCCACGCGCCGAGACCACTCCCTAGGTGGTTCGGTATCAAGACTGGACCGAATTTGGGCTCATCATCAGGAGATGCCTTATCACATCGAGAGCTTTGCAGAGTTGGAGGAAGAGGGAGGAGCAGAGGGAATGATTGGTAGGAGCAAGTGTGCTGATTTCAAGGTGTCCTGAATAGTGAGGTGTCCTGATAAGTGAGGCATCCTGAGGTGTCCTGATTAGTTCTGTGTATTGAGGCATTTATATTATTCTTTCATATCACATCACACCCTCCCACATCACACCTTCACAGAATACTCTTCTCACAATGATTCACAGTGGACACACCCATTTTCATACATGACCACACCCTCTTCACACAACCCTTCTACCAACAACGTGCTCGACAAATTTACCGGAGATTCCTTACTCCATTTCAGTTTCAACCCCGGGGGAAATTTCTCTTCCTCCAACGAACCCCAACTTGGGGGGTCCTTTGTGCGAGCATTCACTAAGCAAGGTCTCCACACATCACTGAACATACCATCTATTCATCCAAGGCAATCATCTACTGGCGATGCTTCGAACCTTTTTCCCTCCGCGGCTAAAAATCCAAACAAGGCTATTGTAACAATCGATGCTCAGAGCTCCATCATTCTTATGACCAATGAGATTACTTGTGAACTGTTCGGATTTCAACGAGGGGAGCTAGTAGGTATGAAGGTACAGAACTTGTTCACCGAACCTTATCGAGCCAAGCAGCATGCACTTGTCGAGCGCAATATTGATGAATCTGGCAAGGAAGTGCTTGTAAGCGGAAAAGTGGTGAGTCTATCTCTATCTTTGAAGCCTGTATATATATACCACCCTCTGAAATGAGGACACCTCTCTAATAGGGACACATCTTCAGGTCCCAACTCCATTGAAGCCTGTACATACCACCCTCTGAAATGAGGACACCTCTCTAATAGGGACACATCTTCAGGTCCCAGAATGCTCTCATGTTTCTCTCCTACTCTCCCTCACAGATGGATGCAGTGACATCATATGGTGTGGAGTTCCCTGTGTCCGTCTGGATGAAGAAGGTCAGCGTGTCCTGTGAGTCACCACGAGTCATCGTTGTCATGGAACCCGTAGAGAGGACCTCAGCCTGCTTCTCCCTCGACCACAAGGTAGAGTTTGCATCTCCCTCTAACTGTAGTACTGTGTACTCATAATTCTCGTACTCTCTTCCTCTTCTTTTTCTCCTTTACATTCTACCACTTAATCTTGCATCCCTTCCTCCTCACATTTTACATTCCTTATCCCCCTCTCCCCTTCCCCTCCCTCACCCCTCCCCTCATCTCTGTCCCCTTCCCCTCCCTCCCCTCCCCTCCATCTCACTTACTCCCCTCTCTCCATCCACCATACACAAAGGGCCAAGTGATATCCTGCGACCCATGGTTTGCCTCTCTATTTGGTTATGCTAACACTCCTGCTGTGATGGGACAGTCCATCTCATCTCTAATTCCTTCTCTCTCCCTCCCTCACTCCCTCGAGGAGCTGGAACAGGTGAAACATTTACCTACACATACATGTCAGGCCTGCCTATCTAGGCTGTTGCAGAGCAGCTAAGCATAGATGGCACTGATGAGGGTCAACCATCCTGAAACAGCTGTCTGCCATTTGCTTGGTTTGCTCTGCACACACCTTTTTCCATTTATATATAGAGTGGAATCACTCTTATCCAGGCACTATTGAGATGGAAGAAAGTGTCCTGATTAGTGAGGTGTCCCGATTGAAAACACGGTGTCCTGTTTATTGAGGTGTCCTGCTAGGGCACCCATGGAATAGAATCACTGAGGTGTCCTGATTTCATCAGTTGAACATATATTCAAACAGTATTAAATACTGTAAATTTGTAAATCGTTTGTTGCTGGGCATAGACTATTTGTTCAATATTTCCTCAGATGCCTCAAAAACAGGCCGTAACAGGTCGTACCAAGGACAATACAGCGTTCCCCTTGACGGTCCAGTTTACAACCATCTCTCAGAACCTCTCACTGGGAGACCTGTACTCACCTTCTCACAGCATCTCCACAGCTGCTTCTGATGTAGTGTCTACTTGCGTGTGCAGTAAGGAGAGGGAAGGTGTACAACCTGCTAATGAAGTGTGTGAATCTGGTGTCGTAGAGCCTGCATCTAGACATTCATACACCAGGTGGGATATGAATATATGGAGTGGGAGGGACTCCTTCATAATAGACATAATTGGGACTACATGGTATGAGAAGTGGGAGGGACCCTTTCATAGAGAGGTGACCCTATTAGAGGGTGTGAATATAATTGACTCAACCACTAATCAGGACACTTCTTCTGTCCCAATTGTGTACAGGTATGGATTAGAGATTCTACTGCATGTACAGTGGAACCCCTCTAATCAGGACACCCTGAAATGAGGACACCTCGATAAACAGGGCACTTTTTGCTGTCCCAAATGCCATGTTTGTGTACGATTTAACCCCTGAAATCAGGACACCTCACTAATCAGGACACTTTCTTCTGTCCCAAGGCTGCATCACACATGTATCGCTGATACTTAATCCTTGCAGTGATTCTGATATAACACGTCCACCTGTATCGAAGGAAGCTCCTCCCCTTCCAAATGGAGACAGCACTAGTAGCATTAAGAAAGTCCCTCCAGCTGACATTACCAATGATGTCATTGCTACATCAAATGGGGAAATCCCCACATACTCCTCTTCCGATTACATCAACGCCAAAGTGATTGTGTATTCAGCACTGAGTGGGATGGTCAGTTTCCTACCAGATGGGACCATCCATGGTTGCAATCATCACTTCTCACTGATGCTGTTCGGCTACAGCCAGGAGGAGCTGCTGAGGAAGGTGAGTATACAGTGGAACCTCTCTAGTCCGGACACCCTTGGGACAGTAGGAACTGTCCTGATTAGTGAGGTGTCCTAATTTCAGTGATTCAAAATGTATCAAGATATATCCTTGTTCTCCCTGATTAATGAACTATCCTCTGCCTCAATGCACAGATAGTTCCTTCTTCCAAACCTTTGGCACGTCCATCCCTACAGCCTTCAACATTTTTACACTTTACAAATTTTTATCTCAACACATCCTAAACTAGATCAATGTGATATCAGTTTTTAGGGGGGTGCAGGGGGGGGGCAATTCGCCCCCCTGAAAGTGGCTTTGCCCCCCTGAGATAGGCTATGATCAATTCAAAAAAATTATATTTCCAAGACACACACCCTCAATTTTAGGAAGTCCTGAGTTTCCTCCCTGAAATGTTTTCTAGAAATATCCCTGAATATCATACATATCTCATGGTACATGTGACATATCTTATCCCATCGTCTTTCCTCCCACTCCCAGTGATACTCAATCTTTGCAGTACACATACCATATCTTATCCTGTCGTCCTTCCTCCCTCCCCTCTCTCCTCTCTCTGCCAGGATATCACATTTCTGATGCCTGACTTCTACAACCACATTGGCTATGTAGACTACCATGGGATGCCCCTCCCCCCTATGGACGAGGAGTGCAACGAATTATGTTTCCAATCAGTGCCGGAAAGATCACTTTCGCCTGATTCTTCCTTGGACTACATGAAAGGCATGCATGTACAATGTACAGTGGAACCTCTCTAATCTGGACACCCTTGGGACAGAAGAAAGTGTCCTGATCAGTGAGGTGTCCTGATTTAAGGGGTTAAATTTTACACAAAAAGTGTCCTGTTTATCGAGGTGTCCTCATTTCAGGGTGTTCTGATTAGAGAGGTTCCACTGTATATAACCTCTATCTGAGTATAGTCACAGTTGACCTTTGAACCGACCTTTTGCATGCACTCTCAGGTCGTGGAGCAAGAGGACACATTCCTCCGTCACCTGTTCGAAGGAGAGGTCACGATGCTCAGCGGTCCCCTGCTAAAAATTCCCCCCTGAGGATTTCGGGTACCCCTGTGATGCCAACAGTGATGGAAGAAGAAGAAAGAGGAACCAAAGAAAAATGTGTAGAACCAGTCGATTCTTCCACCAAAGATGCAACAAACTATGTTTCAATGGAGACCACTTACTCTGCAGACAAGACAGAGAGTATTCCAGACACACAAAGTGAAACTGAAACTAGTGAAGGTGGAAAACATGGAGAGGTTGGGGGGCTGGAAAATCATGATCTGGGGCCCATTTCCTCAACCCCCGCATCAAAATTGTGCGATTTGCACACTCATGTTAAGAAGAGCGAGTCATTTCATGAGTGCCTTGGATCCACTGGTAGTGATTTTGATCGTTTTTCCGTGTCTTCGATGGCTTCATTGCCCGAGGGGCTTTTTGAGGGTTTCATCCGACACAAAGATGGCTCCTTGATTGCGGTCATCTTCCAGGTACAGTGGAACCCTCTAATCAGGACACCTCAATAAACAGGACAGCAGGAACCCCTCTAATCAGGACACCCCGAAATGAGGACACCTCAATAAACAGGACAGCAGGAACCCCTCTAATCAGGACACCTCAATAAATGCAACAAATCCTGCTGTCCCAAATGTTATGCTGTGTACTTTCAACCTCCCCCTCCCCCCTCCCCCAATCACCTCATACCTCAACCAACATCTCTCTGAACATTGTGTGTGTATCCGTTACAGCTAAAGTGCGTTCCTTTGGCCGATCACCAGTCAGTGTTCTGTATGTGGATGTGTCGTGATCTGGACCAAGATCGGGCAAGGAATGCTGATCCTACTTCGGCCACTAACAGACAAGACCCTTACTGGATGGATCAGGTACTACTAATTAGGCTAAGCCCCTCCAATCAGGACCAATTAATGAGAAGAGAGTATGCATAATGTGCAAGGGATCTGTACTTGCTATGTGAGTCCTCTGCTATAAACATTGCTTTCCTCTCCCTCCCTCTCTTCCTCTCCTACTCTCCCTCTTCCTCCCTCCCTCCCTCCCTCTCTTCTATCTCCCTGTCTCTCTCCTCTCTCCCTCTCCCTCTCCCTCCTTCTTTCTCTTCTTATCTCCCCGTCTCCCTCCATCTCTCTCCCTCTCCCTCCCTCCCTCTCCCTCTCTCTCTCCCTCTCCCTCCCTTCCTCCCTCCCTCTCTCTCTCTCCCTCTCCCTCTCTCTCTCCCTCCTCTCCCTCCCTCCCTCTCCCTCTCTCTCTCTCTCCCTCTCCCTCTCCTCCCTCTCCCTCTCTCTCTCTCTCTCTCTCTCTCCCTCCCTCCCTCCCTCCCTCTCCCCCATCAGGCAGTGTCTCCAGAAGTAACCGAAGAAGTTGATGGTATCAGAGTCCCTCACATGGTGAGTAAAATATCACATATTTCCCTACAGGAGGGAAGCACCTCTAATTGGGACACAAATGAAAACATTCAGAATGATTTTTCACCCAGATTTCATGTTTGTGTACTCTTCACCCCCTAATATCAGGGTTCCTTATCGTTCATCTCTCCAAAAGATCTCAAGATTAGAGCAACTCATATGTAACGCGTTTTGTGTTCTTCATAGGATAAGGAAGAAGCTCTTGCAGTGGGCGGAGTCTACATGACGTGTTACGACACTCTCAGATCTGTCGGCAAAGGAGCATTTGGATTCGTGAAATTAGCTCAACGAAAGTCAGACAAATTGATGGTGTGTGCAGTCTATATGTGATGTACACATGTACTGTACATTCGTATGATGCACTAGCTATGTTAGAAGTGGGATATCACAACCCCGACAAACAAGACATAGAGCGTACAGATCAGACAAACAACACAGGTAGGACTCAAGGGTCACCTGGATGCCCAGCCTTCAGAATTGTACGTGTATCAGGGAAATTTCAGGGGGGAAATGAGGACTTCCTAAAATTGAGGGGGTATAACATTATAGCCCATCTCAGGGGGGCAAAGCCACTTTCAGGGGGGGGGGTGAATTGCCCCCTTGCCCCCCTTCCCCTCCCTAAATATCCTGTGTATTCTATTCTTCAGGTGGTGGTGAAGTTTCTTCGTAAGAGTGGTGTTCTAAAGGATTGTTGGGTGAATGATAAAGAGATGGGGTTGGTGGCTCAAGAGATCAGTCTACTGGCAAGACTCAGTCATCCCAATATTGTGATGGTGTGTGAATTTGGCATCAATGGAGTTGGGATTTGAAGATGTGTCCCTATTAGAGAGGTGTCCTCATTTCAGAGGGTGGTATGTACAGGCTTCAATGGAGTTGGGATTTGAAGATGTGTCCCTATTAGAGAGGTGTCCTCATTTCAGAGGGTGGTATGTACAGGCTTCAATGGTGTTGGGATTTGAAGATGTGTCCCTATTAGAGAGGTGTCCTCATTTCAGAGGGTGGTATGTACAGGCTTCAATGGAGTTGGGACCTGAAGATGTGTCCCTATTAGAGAGGTGTCCTCATTTCAGAGGGTGGTATGTACAGGCTTCAATGGAGCCAGGACCTGAAGATGTGTCCCTATTAGGGAGGTGTCCTCATTTCAGAGGGTGGTATGTACAGGCTTCAATGGAGTTAGGACCTGAAGATGTGTCCCTATTAGAGAGGTGTCCTCATTTAAGGGGTCCTGTCATGAAACAGAATTTTGTGCACTTGTATAGTTACTGGAAGCCTATGAGAATGAGTACTACTTCCAAATGGTGATGGAGAAACACGGAGACGGGTTAGACCTATTCGAATTCATTGAGAAGTCCCCCAAGTTGACGGAGCCCCTCGCCAGCTACATGTTCCGACAGGTGGTAGCCGGATTGGCCTACTTG
Organism: Theonella swinhoei; assembly: GCA_963970385.1. Lineage (NCBI taxonomy): Eukaryota > Metazoa > Porifera > Demospongiae > Tetractinellida > Theonellidae > Theonella > Theonella swinhoei. Next base: position 731,184 of record OZ019966.1, read on the forward strand.
CACGGAAAGAATATCCTTCACAGAGACGTTAAGGTGGGTCACTGTGGCAATGGTAACCATAGTAACAGTAGCCGTAGTAACAATATTGTGTGGTAGGGAGTACAGTACTGCAAACTTGGGTCACCATAGTATCAATTACCATAGCAACCATTTTATAGTTCACTCCCCTTTCCTCTCCCAGGATGAAAATCTCATCATGGATCGTAACTTCCACATGAAGCTGATAGATTTTGGCAGTGCAGCCTACATGGAGCCGGGCAAACTGTTCCACACATTCTGTGGCACGTTAGAGTACTGCTCTCCAGAAGTTTTACTGGGCAATAGGTAAGTCTGTGGAGCTGTTAGTGTGTCTGGAATATTGCCCCCAGAAGTGTTGTCTAGTACATTGCAGGTGAACATAATGTATGGTAATACAGTCCCTAAAGGATATTGGAGAAATTTAAATTGGTGACCAATGGGAGGGGGGAGGGAGGGAGGAGGGAGGGAGGGAGGGAGGGGGAGGAGGGAGGGAGGGAGGGAGAAGGGAGAGAGGGAGGGAGGGGGAGGAGGGAGGGAGGGAGGGAGGGGGAGGAGGGGGGAGGGAGGGTGGGAGGGATCAGTGCAAGCTTTAGGTATGACATCGCACTAATATTGGATTTGGTGATTTTCTGAAAAATCTCTAAATCGTGAAATTAAAGTCCTTGCCAAGGCTTCCCTGCAATGAGAAACTTGTTTTCCAAAATACCTGGAATACTCAGTCTGAGAACGCAGCCAAGACAACACAACACAACATAACTCCCCCGGGAAGTTATTTTGGAAAAAAAATAGTTCTCTTGGGTGGATTCAAACCACGATATGTGCACTAGACAGGTGCTCTGCTAACTGACTGTATTTGTTGCGCTTTCGAGACAATGGGATACTGTGTGTGTGTGTGTGTGTGTGTGTGTGTGTGTGTGTGTGTGTGTGTGTGTGTGTGTGTGTGTGTGTGTGTCTGTGTGTGTGTCTGTGTATGTGTGTATATATGTACGTAGAATTCCTTTCTGTACTCTGTTTCTCTACCACTTCTTTCTTTCTTTTGTCTAAGTAGTGCTCTATGCACGTGATTGTTCATGCTGTGTTGCTTTGTCTTTCTGTTGTGTTGCTTTGCCTTTCTTTCTAAGCATCTCATGGATGATTAAATCACATGTTGTACATCTTGTGTGGGTCAGTGAGATCAGGTCTCCTTTTTTCATTCTTAATTCTTCCAGCTAGCATGCCACAAACATATTTTCCACGTACACAAAATTGTATTTTTTGTCATATACAAAGTAAATGTACATGTAGTTGTAAAAACCAGACACCATTATGGGTATCAATAGTTATAAAAACGTTTCCCAGACTGAATAAGTTTAATTACCACGAATTTGGACACCGTTACTTTTCCTGAAAGTGATAGCAGTTATCTGTGAAACGAGGAAACAGGTCTCTTGTTAAGAATGCAATTAAACCTTTAATAAATACAAACACGTTGCGCTCTCACGATAGCCTCATAGCTGTTATTTTATGCATTTTAATTAATCACGCTTTCACAATGCTACAAATGTACATTAACACTTTAATTACATATACGTGTACTCTTATCTGACTATTTCCATGAAAATTACCCAACCTACATCACTAATGATCAGCAAAAAATCCCAGGGTAGCCGCTAATTGAATTTAAAGGTCTAGCCGGCGCTACTATGCAGAGCTTTCCTAGAAAATCAGCAAACATGGGAAAACATGAAAGTTAATGTATGCAAAAAGTTATCAGGTATGAATATCATTAATGTTCTTAGTCTTGGGGAATCCCCCATGTTACATGCACATGGCTATATACGTACATGCATGTATAAGCAGCTGTGTGTGCTAAGTAAACTGGTTGAACTTGTGCACTTAAGTTATCGTGATGAGGTATTTGTTGATTTCCTGTTGCAAACACATGTAGTCACATAGCAGAAGAAAGTGTCCTGATTAGTGAAGTGTCCTGATTGGTGAGGTGTCCTGATTAGTGAGGTGTCCTGATTTCAGGGGTTGGTAAGTTTTGCACACATTGTATTTAGGACAGCAAAAGTGTCCTGTTTATCAAGGGGTTTGACTTGGTGGGTACAGTGTGACCTCTCACAGTTGGACGGAAGAAAGTGTCCTGATTAGTGAGGTGTCCTGATTTCAGGGGTTGAAAAGTACACAAACATGGCATTTGGGGCAGCAAAAGTGTCCTGTTTATTGAGGTGTCCTCATTTCAAGGGTCCAGGATCACAACAGTACTTAGATATTTTGGAGTATGTGTCACAAGTTCAGACCACTGACTTCGATTTTACACATACATACTTAGGTACATTGACCTTAGTTATTCACCTTAGCTAGCCATGTATATACCTGCATGCATACAGTTTGCGTAAGGGTGGATCCAAGTTTAGATAAGCCAGATCGAGTCACAGCCCTCGAATTCTTGGCTATCCCCTTTTGATTGATTATCAGTTTTTCATCACCACAAAATATCGTGAATACGAACTATAGCCCACCTCTTGTCTCTGTTGCAATAGGGACGTGTTTACTGTCTGGGTGTATGGATAGCATGAGTAGTTAGGGCACCTCAGTTTCCATAAGGAGGTGTCTGTGATTAAGGTGTTTAGTCTGCTGTGTAGACAGTCTACTTGGTTTGTCACAGGTACCATTTGGTCTGTGTGTACACAGCCAACTAGGTGTCACCTCCAATTTTTTCATTGTGTGTCCTGTGCTGAACAAGGACACACAATGCATAGCATGAGTAGTTGGGCACCTCAGTTTCCATAAGGAGGTGTCTGTGATTAAAGTGTTTAGTCTGCTGTGTAGACAGTCTACTTGGTTTGTCACAGGTACCATTTGGTCTGTGTGTACACAGCCAACTAGGTGTCACCTCCAATTTTTTCATTGTGTGTCCTGTGCTGAACAAGTTAGTCTGTAAACAAACATAACCACAGCGGTGGCTAACCTCCTGCCTCCCTCTCCCTCCCCTCTCTCCCTCGGAGTTGTGATAAATCTGTGATGAGATGGATGATATGACACGTGTTGTATATACAGCCTCCAGGAGTCAGGCGTGCCATAGTTTAATCCATTGCCACGTTGGTAGTATTGTGTGTACGTACATATAGCATGTTGAAGGTCATGTTTTCTTGTCATTCCTATGTCGTACTCACGCTGATAACATCAACCCACCCCCCAGTGACGACATAATCGTATTAATCCACGCAACCGCACGCTCCAATCGTCACGGCAATCCACGGTTTCCATGGCAACCAGTCCACTGTATAAAAACACGACTACAAAACGATGTCGCGCTATCATAATTTGTCTATCTGCTCGCTGTTCGTCGAGGGTGGCTGTACATACAATCAATGTATTAAATTATAGATAACCAATGTATCCATGTGTTTGCGTACGTTTGTGCAAGTTACTCTGCTGGGGAGAAGGGAGATGTTTTTCAAGTTGTCCCACGACCCCCCCCTCTCACTTGTATGGGGTCGGCTACGTGGGTAGACAGATTTCTGTCTGCAGTGATAAACTATTACTGAGACTTACACTGTCACCGCACGCGTATGTATCTGTCGGATATTGGTATTCATGTATTTGTTGTATTTCGTTTGTACCGTTGTGCGAGCACTGTCTATTCAGTCCTTTCTCATTTTATCAACAATTTTGATTAAGTTTAATTGATTGTTTATATGTTACCAGACTGTTGTCCCGAGTGAGTTATTGTTGCGTTGAATTCCTGAGCAATGCGGGGGGTGTGGGGGCGTGCTTAGTTCATCGCGTACAAACTGTGTAGTTAGCTCATTTCGCTTCCTAAGCCCGTGACTACACAAAGAGTGTATGTAGTATTTCCTGAGAAAGCTTGTTCTAGTGATAAATATAGCGTGACTGACACAGCAATACTTCAGTTGGCAGCAATATCTAAAATCCACGTTGTGTTGATAGTTACAGCAGTCAGTTCAGTTTGAGATGAGATTACGCATTGGAATGGACTCTGCTCATTGACTGTGAGTTGAAAACATCGAATGAACGTGCTGAGACTAGTAGCCAAGAGTAAAAAAAGACTGTGGTGTATCCGTATACATCCAAGTCACAACAGTTATTTGCTGGTCCCAGGAAAATATTAAATCTAATATAACTTGCTATGGGAGAGATAAGAACCCTTTTTTTGAAGTTTTTGTAGGACAATGAGAAAATGAGATTATTTCTTCCTGCATTAATGCCGGAAAATGGATCATTTCCTGCATTATGCCTGTCATAACATACAATTTCACAGGCACGTGTAGGAAATTTTCCTACGCATTTGCTGTATTTCAAGATTTACTCTACATAATCCAAAATCTTCTTGCACTATTTCTAAAAATTTCAGACTAGCACTTGCCATTTTTTGGCCTTATACGATGGCTCCCCATACATGCTCACATCGTAATTCTGATTCAGCCACAGCTCCACCATGTCTGTAAGGCAGTCAATAACAGATTTTCCTTCAGCAGCAATAGTACATAGTTCATGGTTGTACAGTCCCAGTGCTATCCCAATATACTTCCACCTCGAAGCTACTTCCTTGAGCTCAATCATGATATGGCGAATATCTGCATTGACAATGCCCGATCACGATGAACACTATAGAATGTGCTCTCCCATACCATGTTATATGCATACCATCAGAATGACCTAGTGGGGTACTTATTACTCCTGTGGTCTTATTGATGAAATAGCCAAGATGTAATTGTAAGCAAGTATGGCACTGTGGTGTACAGTGTATCTGTGCACATCTGAAACTCGACAGTATTTGCTGGTCTGAAGGGAATATTAAATCCAATACGCAGCCAACCAGAATGATCTGTTCGGCTGTCCAGCCATAATACTCAAGAGATGAAATATGTTAACGCTACCAAGGCAATACAACTCACCCAAGACAGTCATTTTCAAAGAAAAATGAGCTGCCTCGGGCGGGACTCGAACCTGTAACATTCAGATTCTGCATTCTAGACAGATAGTGTAAGAGATGTGAGTTCTAGAGGATGTGACAAAATTCTCATCATCTGTCTAGCCAGCAGCCTCTTCTCAGTGTTTCCTCGCGATGTATAAACCCCTTAATACCACTTAGGCTTCACATCCTATGTGGCACAATTTCATAATGACATCATTAACTGGTGATTTCTATAAATAGTATAGTACAATGCTTTCTAAATATAGATGCATTAGTTACTTCACACTAGCTAAAGTATCAATGTATATACATATAAAGTTATTAAATAGCCTCAACAATGGAAACACAATCAACCAACATCAATGCCAAAGTCATTATAGTACAGTGCTTTCTAAATATAGAACTCGGGATCCAGCTGGGATTCGAACCCAGGACCTTCTGATTACTAGTCAGACACTCTTACCACTGAGCCACTGGATCTCTTGTGGCAGAGGAGTGTAGGATGGATGTTAATATCCTAAGGATTGAGTTGAAATGCACATCAATATGAACTCGAGGCACAATTGTGTTCGCTGATCCCAAATATATGCACCTACCTGAGCAGCAAGTGTTCATGTTACGTGGCTCTACAGTATGTTTTAATTTCAGGCTGTTACCTAATGTCTACCAGTCTCCATGTTACATGGCTCTAAAGTTGTTTTAAGTTTAGTCTAATAGGCTGTTATAAAATGTCTACCAGTCTCCATGTTACATGGCTCTAAAAGGTCTGCTAAAGTTGTTTTAATTTCAGTCAATTAGGCTGTCACCTAATGTCTACCAGTCTCCATGTTACATGGCTCTAAAGTTGTTTTAAGTTTAGTCTAATAGACTGTTATAAAATGTCTACCAGTCTCCATGTTACATGGCTCTAAAAGGTCTGCTAAAGTTGTTTTAATTTCAGTCAATTAGGCTGTCACCTAATGTCTACCAGCCTCCATGTTACATGGCTCTAAAGTTGTTTTAAGTTTAGTCTAATAGACTGTTATAAAATGTCTACCAGTCTCCATGTTACATGGCTCTAAAGTTGTTTTAAGTTTAGTCTAATAGGCTGTTATAAATGTCTCCAAGTTCTTGTTACATGGCTCTAAAAGGTCTGCTAAAGTTGTTTTAATTTCAGTCTATTAGGCTGTCACCTAATGTCTACCAGCCTCCATGTTACATGGCTCTAAAGTTGTTTTAAGTTTAGTCTAATAGACTGTTATAAAATGTCTACCAGTCTCCATGTTACATGGCTCTAAAAGGTCTGCTAAAGTTGTTTTAATTTCAGTCAATTAGGCTGTCACCTAATGTCTACCAGCCTCCATGTTACATGGCTCTAAAGTTGTTTTAAGTTTAGTCTAATAGACTGTTATAAAATGTCTACCAGTCTCCATGTTACATGGCTCTAAAAGGTCTGCTAAAGTTGTTTTAATTTCAGTCTATTAGGCTGTCACCTAATGTCTACCAGTCTCCATGTTACATTGACTCCTTATCACCATTAAATCTTGCTAGAGAACATATTTTCACACAAATATTCCCTATGTACACTTGACAGTACGTAGCTACATATACATGTACATGTATGTAAGGGTAGATTATGAATACCATTACAGAGTATTATACATGTACATGCAGTGAGGCCTCTAATTAGGACACCCTGAAATAAGGTCACCTCAATAAACAGGACACTTTGTTGTCCAAAATTCCATATTTGCGTACAATTGAACCCCTGAAATCAGGACACCTCACTAATCAGACTCTTCATTTCTGCCTCAGGGCATCTGGATTAGAGGAGGTTATTGAGAAGTGTGTGTGTGTGTGTGTGTGTGTGTGTGTGTGTGTGTGTGTGTGTGTGTGTGTGTGTGTGTGTGTGTGTGTGTGTGTGTGTGTGTGTGTGTGTGTGTGTGTGTGTGTGTGTGTGTGTGTGTGTGTGTGTGTGTGTGTGTGTGTGTGTATGCATGTGTGTGTGTGTGTGCGTGCATGTGTGTGTTTGTCACTGTTGTACACACATGCATGTGGTGGGTGGAAAACATGATGTAATGTCTAAAGGGAATATTACTCTCTGTGTGGCGCAACCTTAATAATAACCCCTCATGCAACATTACATAATATTTACTTCTTGTGGGTGGAATTCCAACTATCAGAGTTCCTTAAATGTACCTATTCTTGGTTGACTGTCTATACATGTCAGTAAGGAGAGGATAGGAGAAAGGGGAGACCACATCATCAGGTAGCTCCACTCCATCAGTGGAGTGATGACTGGCTGCACTGACCTCTTCCTGTGAGAGAGGGGGGGGGGGGGGGGGGTGAGAGAAGGAGAGGGAATGGAGTAAGAAAAAGGAATGGGGAGAGAGGGGGAGATAGGGGGAGAAACATTCTTAGAATACTCTGGCAAGACCTTCTGACAGTAAAGTGGTTGAAAGATTCTTAGTTGACTAGTGGATTGCATACTGGAAACTAAGGAATTGTATACCACCTTTCTACCATATTTACCCCTGTATCCCAGTTACCCTGGCCCTGAACTAGAAATGTGGGCACTGGGAGTAACACTCTACACTCTAGTATTTGGAGAAAATCCGTTCTTTGACGTGGAGGAGACGATATCTGGTCATCTTCAACCACCCTACCTTACATCTCCTGGTAAGGCAGTAGTCAAATGCACAAATGAATTTGCTAACTCTTAGTTGTGGTACATATCCTATTACATAACCATAGATGTTCCTGCATGGTTTGGCATGATCATGAGCCGTATTTTGGTGGAAAATTCCGCACCTTGTTTAAGAATTAAGTGTGTTCTATTTTGACTGAAAGTTATTTCCCGGAATACTACTACCCACAGTTAGAGGAATTGCTTTCACTTAACCAAACTAGAAGTGCTTCGTTTTGGCAAAATGTGGTACAGTTTTCATATTACAATATACTGTGTGTACTCTCTACTTTCCCACACTCTATCAATGCTCGTATGTATAGTGATTACATCATCATTACATCACCAGGTCTAATGAAAGTTCTGTTTTGGTTGTTACATCCTCATCCAAAGTCTCGGGCCACTCTGAAGGTACCCCTCCTCTCTCTCTCTCTCTCTCTCTCTCTCTCTCTCTCTCTCTCTCTCTCTCTCTCTCTCTCTCTCTCTCTCTCTCTCTCTCTCTCTCTCTCTCTCTCTCTCTCTTCTCTCTCTCTCTCTCTCTCTCTCTCTCTCTCTCTCTCTCTCTCTCTCTCTCTCTCTCATATTCATATGTATGCACTCCACAGGATCTTCAACAAGACAAGTGGGTCAACCAAACAGTAGATATGTCAAAATACAATTTTGAACAGTATTAGGTGAGTCAGGGGTGAGACAGAGGGAGGAGAGAGAGAGGGAGAGGGAGGGAGAAGAGAGGAGAGGGAGAGGAGGAGAGAGGGAGGGAGAGGGAGGGAGAGAGGGAGGGAGAGAGAGAGGGAGAGAGAAGGGGAGGAGGAGGGGTAGGAGGAAACGAAGGGAGGGAGAAGAAGCTACAGGTGGATACAGTGAATACATTGGAATGGGGAAACGAAAAGTATATTTGTAGGAGGGAAATAACCATAACACCTGGTCAACTTTACGAAATACACCCCACAACTTTCATTTTGTGGTTGAAGGGACAAAAATGGCCTTACATATGTTATCTTTCAAGTAGTACAAGCCATGTACTTTCACATCAACTTGACTGTAGATCTTCTGTCCCTAATAGTTTTATGTAGACATAGTCACCCTTGGGGACAAATATATATTATCATTTGTATCTAATTTGGAGTGGAAGATACACGATACGTTAATATTTGAGTGTGGCTGTGTAAGCAATGCTTGATGAGCACCACACCTGAAGAATCCTTTATGGGAGCGAAGCTGAAGTGTTTGAAGGCGGAGCAAAACTCTTTGGAGAGAAGACTCAGTCTGCCTATCCCAGTAGATATACAGAACCCTTGACTCAAATATGTGCTCCAGCCTCTGTCTCAGACAATCCTCATTATGGGATAATTCTGCAGTATGCCCCGCCCCCCTCCCCCTCCCTCCTGTGTAGTAATTAGCTATTGCACGTCAATTGAATGGGAAACAGCCAAAATTGTCAATATTCCTCGGATGGGATACAAATTCGTTGAATTTCAAAATTCCTAGGTCTAGACAATGATATCTAATTGTTTAATTATAGAACTGTAACTTAAATATATTATCTCAAGTGCCAAATATATTAAATAGCTCATATAATATGTATACATATATATTTACAGTTATATGTACATACATACATACATACATACATACTTGTGTCTCTATTACAAATGGATGTACAGAACCCCTCTAATATTGTCCTGATTGGTGAGGTGTCCTGATTAATGAAGTGTCCTGATTAGTGAGGTGTCCTGATTAATGAAGTATCCTGATTAGTGAGGTGTCCTGATTTCAGGTGTATTTTGTGACAGCAAAAAGTGTCCTGTTTATTGAGGTATCCTCATTTCAAGGGTCCATTCCAGAGGTGATTAAATCAAGGTAGCTAATATGGCATTTATTGTCCTCGTTATATTGTTCTGATTAGAGGGGTTCCTCATTACATGTATCCATACAACTGGCTTGTTTGCAGGGTATGTAACAGAAGCACAAAAACCTCAAGGAAAAGGAGAAAAATTAGAAGACCTTTTTGATAGGCATTTACACCTTCATTCTGGCAGCAGTTATGGAAGTGACCACGAGGATTAGTTATCACTCCACCTCATCTTTCATTCCTCTTTGCAAAACTACATTTTGTCCATTTTTTATACGCTCACCCATTGGCTATGTTATAACTACATCTGCATGTACTTAAGTAATAATGGTATATATCTATTGTGATGTGAATATCGTCCGTGTAAGAATGCGATTGTTATTACTAAAATCAATATTCATTGAGAATGGTATGCATACTTAGGGATCCATCCCTAAATGAATCAGACAGGCTCCGGGGCCAATATGGTAACGGCTATCAAAGCCAAACGTTTATAGATATTCCTGGTTCAACAGTAGGGTGCCTACACCCTAGTTTTCTATATTGCATACAGCATACGAACACTGTTATTGTACTTAGGGAAGAAACTGCAGTTGACAGTCAAAATGTCTGCAATAATGTATGGTTTGTATGAGACCGGTGTATGTGCTGTCGTCGATAAGGCTAAAAGCTAAATACAATTCAAGATAAGTTCTATCGTGTTATATTCTGTGAATGCATGTACTTTTCTGCCTTCGTGTTCAGCACTAACAAGGTCCGTGTTTACGAATACCCAGTCATCCTCTCTCTCTCTATCTATGTTTCTCTGTCCATGTTTATGAATATGCAGTCATCCTCATCTCTCTCTCTCTCTCCCTCCCTCCCTCCCTCCCTCCCTCCTTCCCTACTTGGAAATGTAGGGAGTTAACCAGGGAAATTTCTGCTACATGTCATCATCTATACCTCTCTAACTATGGTGTGATCATCCTTTGTAGAATCACACCATACACTCCTCTGTTTCCCCTAAGGAGAATAACAGGCACGATAAGGCAAAGAGGATACATATGCAACATAAACAAATTCCTTCATTCTACCTCCACATGATTATGACTCTACCTATCTTCATGTGGCATGACTGATGTACCTCTTAATAGGTATAACATGCAATACTGGCTCTATTGAAGCCTATGTCTAATATGGATATCCACTGCACATGGCCACACACAATGGCATATACAAGGGGATTCCTAGAGTACTAAATGCCTTGGACATTACACAATAAGTGAAGTATAGTAGCACGTGCCTCGCGTCATAACCCCAGTCAAAGCACTAGCTGCAACATAATTTGTTTCCTAGTAAAACTGGAACTATAGATATACGTACTTTGATAGTGTGTACTCTCCTACATCGGAACCAAGGATATTACCTACATAATACACGCTATAGTAAGTAGTGCGTGTTTGTCTTCCACCTACTTGTGCTCCATTAGTTCTTAACCATATCATGACTCAGCATGCAAACACACTGTACTCACACACACATACTATGTAAAACTGTATAGCTATGCATATACTTTTGTTTTTGTAAATACCCTATTGCTGAGCTATTATATACTAGTAAATATCTCTTAATTGATTTTACTATTGAGTGATGTAACTATTGCTATATTTAGAACATGGAATGTAATTAACATAATGACAAAAATAACTTCCTGGCATGCATGTAAAGTACTTCCTGGCAGCTGTTAAGTGGTTAATGCAGTGATTATAGTTCAGTCTCAATCACAAAGTATGTAATATAATGCAATTGAAGGATCTTAGTAGGCATCTATTTGCTATTGCTTATATACATGCAAATATAGCATTGAATCATGCACTGTCTCTGAGCTTAATCGCGTAACGAATGTTGGTTGAATTTCTGAATAAGTTAAATAATTTATTTCTTTACATTATGAACAAAAACCAAGACATGAAGAATATATAATAATGCTGCAGTATTGATGAAGTGAGATATATAGACGGTATGGATATTTACAAATATATAATGTCCATGTATATATATATATATATATATATAGAATATGAACTTGCCATTTATAGGCTGATTCGGCTAGCCTTAATTTGATGCATGTATAATAAACCTTTTTTAATAATAGTGGGGCGATATAACAAAAGTGATTTGCCAAACTCTTTTCTTAGAATGAAATAAAAGTTCCTGTAGAATATTACTTGCAACCACATGACACTGCACGCATTCCATGCCATTCGTGGATTATAAAATTCTCTCCTGGTTGCATGTACATGACACTAAGGGACTTCAGTTCGTGTGGTGCACAGCACGGAGGGGGTACTAGGTCAGGGTTCATTCGAGCTGCTAAACTCTGGATGTAGGAGTGCTTGGTTGTGTTGTATGTTCCTGAGAGTGGAAATTCGCACGATCCGGCACAGAAATTTGCTATGTAATCCTGTGGTTGTACAATGTATCCACTCCATCCCAGCTCCGTAAAGGAAATCTGAAAAAATACAAGAAAACATATGTTGGTCAATCAGGCAAGATGTTTGTTTAAAAAAATGAGAAGTCAAACTGATTCTGTGATCTACAGACATCCGTACAAGCATATGTTGTCTTTTGCATACATATTTTTCTAAGTTTACATAGGACACACGGACTGTTTGTGATTAGGCATCCTTGCGTGTCCAGGGTCATGTGTATATCAATATGCAGGATTTCCCATTGGGAATGTAAACAGGTACACCAGATAAAGGTAGGGAAAAAACACTGCTTACCGTATGTGAGTATCTCTGGCATGGGTGAAGATGATAGTTAGTTATGTTGAATATAGAGGAATTGGACACTTCACTAGCTTCACTAACCACAGCATCATCGGTAGATCTCTTTTGTTTAGCAGCAGTGGCCTCAGCCGCAAGCTCTGCTAAGCCCGCCTTGATGATTGCTTCTTCAGAATCGTCACTCTTAGAGAAAACTATGATATAGGCACCGTGTGTCGTATCTTGACCGATGCCCAGATCGGAGGGATTGAGGCGATCGTAGCAGTTCCCACGAACAATGATTTTTGTATCAATAATCTCAAAGTTTTTGGAGTCATCGACCCATGCTTTGAATTGAGTAGTGATGGCACTGAATTCAATCGCTTTCTCCTTGCTTAAGTCATTCAATGAAACCACTGCAGTAGAGAGATGAGTGTACTGTTCCTGGCTTGCGTTGACTTTGACAAGAAGCTCCAAAGAAATGCCATCGCTGGGGCTGCACTGGTTTTTGACATACTCAAGTTTGTCCACGGAGAGCCCCGATTTGGGGACACTGATGTACGCATAGCGAATATCTTCTTTCAACCTCTCCAGCAAGCTCATGTTGAATTTTAGCGAAAAAGAAGTGGGTAGTTCTAATCCTTCCGATGAGTGACTGAATACACCTGGTGTACTGCTCTGTACAGCTGCAGTAAAAAAAGACATTTTGCATTAATTTCAAGTGCTATAAGATTTTTCACACCGCTTGACTAGCCAATGCAGATACTCTTGCATGCATCATTAAATGTAGCTACAGCATACTTATAGCTCACCTGTTCCCTTGATGCTGCGTACTACATTCACGTCTTCTAGGGAGTCCTTTGCCGTTGGGTCTTGTAGGGTTGGGAGGCACGAGGCACGGTTTTCTGACGAACCCAGAGCAGTCCAGCAGTTGTAGATGTTCATCAGGAAATCGGGAGCTGCGCTTGCGTTCCCTCGAGGCATGTCGAGGTCCAATGGCAGGCCTAGGAGGAGACCGAGGTTTTCGGCGAGCCTGGTGGCTCTCTGGCTCAGAAGAGCGGAATTGGTGGCCGCGAGGAGCAGCAAAGTTGCAGAAAAGAGCATAAATTTCATCTTCTTGGAGCGTTGCTTTGAATAGCTTTGTTTTCTGAAGGAATACTACTGATTTGTTAGTAGTGCAGTTGGATGATGTGTCCCAGTCGACAGAGTGGCCTTATATACTACACCGAGCTCACTCGTGCATTCCATTGCGGTGTATTAACGCGTGGGTGGGTGACGGCGGACTGGAGCATTGCTCGTCGGCGCGTGTCTGTTTTTTTTTGAGCGCTAAAAAAAACCGGTGCCCGGAAAACAGTCTTTCGCACAGGACGCGTTTACACGCGGCATAGTGCGCCGCGCGCATATATAAATAAACAGCTTGACGGCGCGGAAGTCTTATTTATCCCCTTACGTCATTCAACTTAACCACTACACATTCCACGTAAAGAAGACTTTGAGGAATTTATGAAATGCACAATCTGTATGTATAGCAGAGTCAATCTGTGAACACACACAAAGAGAAGTGGTTAGTCATTGAAGAGTGTGTAGGAATCCATTACTGGAGTTCACCAAGGTACATGGTCTTGTCACTTGAACAGGAAAGAACTGGGGCGATAGAAACATTGCATCATGCATAGTGCCACCGAAGATTAGTGTGTACACATCAACTTTTACAACACTACAAAATACATGATATCACCAGTCAAGCATACAGAACACACAGCAAGAGTTAGAGCCAAACATATTTTGACATACCAAATATCCCTCTCTAGCAGTTTAAAACTACAACAGTACTACAGCATTTCCGTATCTCTCCAGTAGTCTCAATACTACACTACAGTTCAGTTAGAGAGTGCAGAGGTTGCATGACCTCATTAGAAACCAGTATATGTATGACAGTGTAATGAAACTCAGATAACCCCCACTCACTGTCTGGCGCCACAGACTGCGCTGCACATGCATTAAATTTCATTAGTTACAGCAGCCCCACGCCTCCCTAGGGCCTCGTAACAATTAGAATTTTCTAACCAGCCTCTGCTCTTCATTCCTTCCCACATCCTACCCACCATTCTCTCGTCGAGGACTGGAGGAGGGGTGAGGCTAGGTCAGGACTGTGCAGTCAGTGAGGTGCCAAAGATGCCTATAAACCAACAGTAAGTTTACACAGCAGCTACTTGGAGTGAGTCAGTTCTACCCCCATGACAGTACAAACTATTTAGCCCCATTAGTGCCCATTACAAGCCTATAAGATAATTATACAAAGCCAGGGCTTGTGCGCTGTGTAAACTATCAAATATCACGACATGTTCATTTGTAAGCGGAAAGCCTCTGTAAATATTTGCTTGTATTAGGAAACTGTACGATGCAAATTAAGCTTGTAATTGAATTGTAGATTTTGTATACATAGATATTATTCTTATAATATCAAATGGTTGTGATGTAACTATTCCTGCATCCCTTCCAATGGCTGCACATGTAAAGTACTATAGAGAATGTAACCAGCTGGTAATAATAGTCTGTAGGATGCATATATTGTAATATGATCACTTGTGACAACTGGCAAGAGATATATATCACTTCACTGTAATCAGCAGATGTTTTCAATACCAACTTTTGCAAACTGCAGAGAAACGTGAACTTGATCATAGTTGAGCTCTGATTACAGCATCACTACTACAGAACTTACCAACACATTTGCACGTGGAATGCAGATGAAATTCAGTAACAGTCTTTCAAATTTGCAATGTGTAGAGGAATTATATTGCTGTCCTCAGCCTACAGCCCTACCCAACTGCAAGTTACTATTTTTAGAATGTAATCTACCACAAAAATTGCATGATTACTGACAAAATCTCAAGTGGCTTCACTACTGAAGAATCAGTTGATCTTGACAGGATGTCATGCGTGTCTTCCTGATAAAGACCTTTAAGACTCTTGCATGATACTTAGCTGCAATAGACAGCTTTCAGAGATGTGTAATGTAATACACATGTACTTCAGATCTCTAAGTCATGTCAGATGTGGGAATGTCCAACACCTTCATTCTAGCAAAACTCCTCCGTGCTATATATATAATATATATATATATACATCTGAGAAGGAATTCATATATTGAGCAAGAGTCACACATGTACTTATGTACACTTATCCATTAATAACTCCCAAAGGATTGAAACTACCAGTGCTAACCAAGCTGCTAACTGAATTGTCACTGTGGCATAGATCTTATGGAAAGAATGTATATAAAATGTTGAGTGTGTTTAGTTAATCAAACATAGTTGTGATGTGTATGTATGTATATATATATATATATATACTATGTTGCTATGGTAACGGCAGGTTTATATATTGCATATACACCTCATCAATATTCAACATAGTATATATCGTATAAACCATGTCCAATCAGTGTATATTTTCAGATATACACCTGCTATGTTCGGAAGTTTATTTGTGATATATCCCTCGGGCCGTTGGCCCTTGGGAAATATCACAAATAAATTCCTCACAGCAGGTGTATATCTGACATATACACCTCTTGGCCATGGTTTATACATTACATATATATATATATATATATATATATATATATATATATATATATATATAGAGAGAGAGAGAGAGAGAGAGAGAGAGAGAGAGATTTGACACATTTGATTGCTCATTTATTTCCTACTAAGCAAAGAAAAATACCGTCTGTTTATCAATCATCGTAGTAGCATGGTCAAGTATCGTAACATGATCCTAATCTGCCTCCTGTGTAAGGCAGCTGGTATTGGTCACGCTCCATTAGTTAAACCAAAAACACGTTGAAACAACTTTGTAACTGCATTAATATTACCTTTAACTACACAATATTATTAAAGTTTGGCTTATTACGGCTGACAACACTAAATATTTGTGTATTTCATAGTCGTGTGTATTACATGTAGGAGGACGTAATTATAGCATTATAAGGCAATTGGTTATATTACATCAATGGATATCCCTAACATGATAGAGTGCAATACATGGTCCACACCTTACACATGATAGAGTGCAACGTACGATGTACACTCGAAACAAAATTCCAATTCCAAGTGTAGAGGAATGCATTAAATACATATACAATACCTTACACACGATAGAGTGCAACATACCGTGTACACTCGAAACAAAATTCCAATTCCAAGTGTAAAGGAATGATGTGTATACAGAGATATAAAACAAAGAAAGACTTCCCATACCATGCTGTTCATGGACGAACAGTTCACTTCCCATAGCTCAAGCATATGCCAGATATTGGTTTTTGGCAGTAGATTGCAAAGCATGAGGTGTGGTGTCTTGATTCCAGGAATTGAAACGTACATGGTCCAAAAATGTCCTATTTCACACCATCCGGATAAGACCTGCCGCACTCTATCCCAAAAATGACTGTAGTGCCACTCCTGCTATATGCACACCAGGTAGAATTCATTGTTTTGGGTGTGTGATCAAAAACTGTGCTATGCATGATATGCGTATGTTTACTGGGCGTAGAAGGGCTAGGGCTAGAGTCACTTACAGGGCGTACGTAACAATTGACTGGGAATCGGGATCAGTTACTGACACAGGTCATATGGCAGTGGACTCCCAGACACGCAGACAGACCTCACAAATTTCACTATCCCAAGTGTACTTTCACCCCCTGAAATCAAGAGAAATTTGTCTTCCATAAAGAATTCTAGGGGTTGCACCACATATTAATTAACTTCAGTGATTAATGCAGATTTTGGTACCTTAACAACCATTTGTTTCCATTTCAACTCCTAAAATTAGGACATTCATCTGCTATAAAGAATTCTAGTGGTTGCACAAGATATTTTGGCACCTTATCTGCTGGTTGTGTCACATCACACAGATGGTCTAACTGTATGGTCAAAACTGTGTGCAAACACGTACTTTTATGTACGTGGAAAGACAATCGAAATCAACACAGCTGCAGTCTACCTTAACTGGCAAGTGTTCTAGCAATCCCCTTAGTAGCTGGATTACAAGACACCACAAAGGAGCTGGGTTATATAACGTGACATCTGGATTGAAAAACGACACCAGCCATTTAGCACACGTGTGCACGAGCAGTGCACAGGCATCACATGCATGACACATGCATCTATGCACATCTACTGCAGAATGTAGCACTGTCCGCCACATGAAAAGGAGATTGGCTCCTCCATAACAAGCTAGCATATAAACACCTATGTATCTATGAAGTCAGCAATGAATAAAGTGACTTGCAATAGGATGCACATACATGCACTACCAACAAGTTCTGCTACTAACCTTTTGGCAGGTGGTCTGAAAACCCTTCTCCAACAATCACAGATAATCAAGCAACTATACACACTCACTGTAAACAAGAGCCTATATTAATATACAGAAACTATTAGAAATCTTAACCATGTGTCTAGACACATATCATTAGTGGTAATTCTAAATGAATGTGTTTATAATTAGAATTTTGTTTAATTTCTATCATCTAGACGAATGGGATGGAACAAAGCATTGTAGTCAATGATATTTCAATATACAAGCAAAATTGCTAGTGTAGTATAACAATACATAGCAAAGATTAAACAATGAGCAAATACAGTAGAACCTCGGTTATCCGAACCGCGATTATCCGAACTCTCGATTATCCAAACAGGTGCTGACAAGTATAAATTCGCTTAATTAGAACAAGTTATAGACAACTGCACGTGTTGTTGGAAAATGCCGTCTGTCACTGCTTAGGGAGTCCATATAGCCTTGTAAACATGATGGATTCGTATCACACTGGTCGAAACTGTCATCCTACAGGCTATATTCGGATAACCGAGGTTCTACGGTACATAGCAAAGATCGTGTTAGTAGAATCTCTACTATGTTATAGTATTCTTACTTAGCCCTATGACTCTATCGACTTATACTCATAGCCAGGGTTTAATCCAAGGGGGGCGCAGGGGGGCAAGTGCCCCCCAAGGATTTCAGCTGCCCCCCCAAGCATATGACACCATCAACAATCCGTCTCCTGCCCTGCCAAATGTGCCCCCCCCCAAGTTTCTACAATTATTAATTTTGCCACCTCAAGGACGAATGTCTAGATTAAACATTGCTCATAGCAATTGTGAACGTGTAAACAAGGAAATGTCTCCCTAATGCATCGCCCACTACCAGAAAAACACAAACTCACTTCACAAAGCATCATACCTTTTAATCTCTGGTCGCCTCAATTACTGCGTTTACAAAACATGCATTGCATGGCTTTGATACACATGTCAATGATAAATATTGATGGATTCCTTCCGGGTGTAAAACCAATTCTGGCTGTGCATGAGAACAGGGCATCAAAGAGAGGATGGAACATCACTCAACAACAAGTGTAATGAAATTCTTTAACCAAAATATTCTGCCCTAAAGTCCCATTGTATTATTGCTAATGCATGAGGCTGTTTCTTACGTAGTGGCAATAATTACGCAATTAAGAGCAAAACGGAATTTCGAAATTACAAGGAAGGTCAGTTCCTTTTCAGGGAGCATGTTTGTGACTTCACACACACCACACACACACACCACACACTACAGTGCTCTCTTGGGGAGGAAGATTGCATTACGGGATTCTATTTTGGTGGTTAACCAGTGACAGCCGTATACATCCTTACCAAAGACCCTGACCTCTGTACAATTTCTATATTTCTAACTGCCATCTAGAGTCACAGTTGCTTAAAATTTAATATGTGTACATACATGTGACTCTTAAAGACTCTTTAACCCACTGCCCCAGTTCTCAAGGCTGGGTACCCAGGATCCTGCTCCCAAGTTGTGTTGTGTGGTGTTGAATGTTTTTGTGTTTGTGTCATTTAGGTGTGTGACGGGGGAGGGAGGAGGGGGGGGGGGGGTTGCATTCTGTCTTTCTTAAATACTTTATCTGGCTGGTATGCTATATACAAGAATTCCATGTACAATTTAAAACTTTAGGTGGGGTAGAGCTTGCAAAATTAATACGTGAACTGTCAAAGCTATGTTTACCACTGTCCAAATATGTGTTCATAGCTACATGTACATGTCACTGCCCATTTGGGCAGTTAATATTTTCGGCACCGTGCCCTCGGCAACTGATTACGCAGATTACCCACTGTCTGCCCATACTTCTGCTTTGCCCACCTTCCAAAAACACAGGATGCAACTCAGTGCAAACATCGCAACTGCCTAGCTACGCTGTTTAGCTCTGGAAAAATGCAATATGAGAAACACATCCCAGTCTAGAGACTTGTCTCATCTACATGTATCTGGTTACAGTGGACAGCTCTCAATCAGGACATTCATTCCAGAAATAAGGACACCTCAATAAACAGGACACTCTTGTTGTCCTGAATGCTGTACAATTCAACTCCTGAAATCAGGACACCTCGGGACACTTCCTTCTGTCCCAAGGGTGTCCAGATTAAAGCAGTTTACTTTTCTCTGCTAGTCTAGGTTGATTTTGCAAAACATCTTATGCAATAACTTATGCAGCATTTTACTGTGTACATAGGTTACGTAACCCAGACATATGTATACTTACACCCACTAATAGGCATTGTGCAAGAATTTTCAACCTCTCTAATCCGACACCCAATTGACTAGTGAGGGCTCTGCAAGTTTTCAAGAATTACAAAAATGGTGCTTGGAACAGCAAACAGATCCCGTTTATCAAGGTGTCCTCATTTCAGGGTACTAATTAGAGGAGCTGCACCATACATACATTTAAACAAGCATACACGATATTGATTTTTTGAAATATACCCCTATGTCAACTGGAAGTAAAATGATACCTTGATGTAGACTATTAATAACAACTAGGGAGGCAGTGATGGTCATGGGTCAATAGGAAAATGGCCACCCCGTATGAAATCGGCAAGACACACACATTCAATTCATACAGACTATCATAATGTTATTACAGGTCCTGAAACTGTAAACTACCTCTCCTCCACCTAACTAACTAGAATTTCCCTCGCGCAGATCTAGTTGTGTATAGCAAAACAAAAACGTTTAATCTCATTTCTCTGTGTTTGTAATTTTATAGCAGGGAGGGTAGGTCGAAGTATTAAATGCTCACATAAAGAATGTCTGAGATTTGAGATTCGGTGACCACAACTCTGTCAACAGTGAATGGGAAATTAATAGCACAAAATGTGTTCATATTAAGTCCTGCTAAGAGGGTTTATTTTGGAACATTGGGACAGAAGAAAGTGTCCAGATTAGTGTGGTGATGTTTGGATTGAGTAAACAAACTTGGAATTTGGGACAGGAAAATGTAGCGCTATAATTGGTAACTATAGAGCACATGACCAAACCTTAAGAGGATCACATGGTCACATCCTGTTGGTCTAACTCCCACTAACAAGAGGCCACTCTTTACGGAACAGATACACAATATGGAAACTGATCTCACTCTCACCTGCTCTTGATGTATTCACAGGCAGAGCTAGTCATACCAAGTTCGGTAATTGAATTACTGGCATTAGTTCTAACACGTGCCAAACACCACTTATCAACACACACAGTGGCCACACACATGCACATATAAGAGTGGATAGTGCAAATTATAATTCCATACAGCACACATCCCTTTGAAATGCATCAAATATTTGTTTTCCATAAGGTATGAAGGTGAACCAACTGAATTCCAATTGTTGTTGATTAGATTCCAACCCAGTTATAAAATTCTACGCCCACAATCATACTTGGTTGCTAGGGTCGTAGTTATAAGGAGGGCCAAGAAGCAATACCTGGAAGAAAGTAAATCTGAGTGGGCAGAATATCAACCTCGGCGCCTTTTAAATAAATTCCATTCCGTTATTCTGCGTTGTTAAGGTGTTATAATGGCCAGAAATATTTAGTAGGCAAGCAGTGCTACGTATTGTTTAACCTATTTAATCAGGACCCCATGGTTGAAGACAGGTTGATTGTTTAGTGTCCAAATCCAGATCCATGTTTTGTGCAAACAGTATAAGCCCTCTAATCGGTGAGTTTAACCATTTTAATCAGGACCCCAGATCCATGTTTTGTGCAAACAGTATAAGTCCTCTAATCGGTGAGTTTAACCATTTTAATCAGGACCCCCAGATCCATGTTTTGTGCAAACAGTATAAGCCCTCTAATCGGTGAGTTTAACCATTTTAATCAGGACCCCCCGATCCATGTTTGTGCGTACAGTTGACACCCTGAAATAAGGACACCTCAATAAAGAGAAGACATTTTGTTGTTCCAAATTCACGTTACAATTCAGTCTCCGAAATCAGGATACCTCACTAATCAGGACACTTCCTTCTGCCCCAAGGGCGTCCTGATTAGAGAGGTACTTTTCCAACAGGGCACAACTCACTAATCGGTAACCACCCAGGAATGATGCTTCCCAAAGTTCTAATATATTGAAACTAGTCTGCTCCAGGAAGAGATACACTGTACGAATGAGTAAATCGTCGTCATGATTTAGAGAGGTACTTTTCCAACAGGACACGCCTCAATAATACCAATCTTGTCTGAGGCTTCCTACACTTCTTACATATCCAAGACTAGAGCCCATGAAGCACAACAAGAGAAGCACTGGACATGAAGCACTGGAAATGACTTAGCAAATAACTGAGTATTGAAACTGCAGGTACTAACTAACCTGGAGCCACTCCTTGAGGAATCTTTGCTGGATTTGTTGAAGGAGGATGGGCCACTAATCGAGGAAAACCTTGCTGGTTTAGTTGCAATACCTTATATGAATTACATAATAGGGAACTACATTCTCAGCCACTTGTGTGTACAGTAGAGCAGGAAGACGCTTTAAGTGTGCCTACACACTTCAAGCCTACAGCATACAGCCTAGGAAGCGTAACAAAGAGAAGCACTGGAATATGAAGCACTGAAAGGTGATATGGCAAATAACTGAGTATTGAATCTTCAGGTACTTACTGTAGAGGGTGGGCCACTCCTGAGAAAATCTTTGTTAATTTAGTTGGCAATGTAGACACTTATGTGATAGAGATAGTGCACAGGAATTTCATTAAGAGAGCAGTATATCTGCACACTGCCATCAAGCCTACAGCACACAGCCCAAGAAATAGAAGTGCTGGAATATGACATCGCTTCAGCTACTAGCTATAGAGGGCGGGCCACTACTTGAGGTTGAATTCCACCTTACACAATAGAGACCTATTCTAGAGATCCTCTACCACTTAGTTATGTAGTACAGAATAGGGTGCAGGATAGGAAGATGTTATTATTAAGAGTCCCTACACACCACAATAGTTACTAGAGTGACTTTGGGAAGTGTATAATATTACTGTAAATATATTCCCAACCCTTGAAAAACTATTTTTAACCACAAAGCATATTTGTAAACTATGCTGGCTTGTGCTCTCACACAAACAAGTGGAGAGGAACACATACACTATTGCTCAATAATCGTCTCTCATGCATTGCTTTTCATCTCAATCTAGACACATTTGAGAGGATACTGTATTGAAAGTCTACATAAGTATGGTATTTCCTATGACACCAATACATTGTACATCCTCTGCCAGATCATTTTTAGACAATTTTGGGCTAATAAAAAGGCCCTGAGGTCATTACTGTGAAGTATTGATGGGGGAGCCAATCAGTTAGTAGTGTCTATTGAGACTGGCATTGTGAATCTGTGGTATGTCCTCCTGTTATGAATCCTTTTATGACCATTCCCATGTGTGAATGGGTCGCATGTCTAGGTGCGGAGTCCGCCTTTTGAATGAAGGGACACATGTACACCTTACAATTTGAAGGGATGATTTAATCACTTTTAACAGTGGAAACCTTCTATACTTGCCCTCTGACATAGATGTACTAGGATGCCTCAATAAACAGGACACCTTTTGATGTCCATATTAATTAAGAGCAAACTGTAATTACACTAACACCTCTCTAATCAGGACACCCTTGGGACAGAAAGAAGTGTCCCAATTAGTGAAGTGGCCTGATTAGTGAGGTGTCCTGATTAGTGAAGTGTCCTGATTAGTGAGGTGTCCTGGTTTCAGGGGTTGGATCATACACAAATATGGTATTTGGGACAACAAAGTGTCCTGTTTATTGAGGTGTCCTTATTTCAGGGTGTCCTGATTAGAGGGATTCCACGATATATGTACATGATGTGTGCACTTATTGCTGGCTTACTTATTGGTTCCTTGGGGTGAAAGTCCACGTCGTTCACGCTACCTAGGTGACCGGGTAGCTTGTATATGAGTCGCTGGAATATAGTGTCCCAGACGTATACAAACCTGTATCGGAATACAGAATATGAATTGAGGACACCTCTCTAATAGGGACACATCTTCAGGTCCCAACTCCATTGAAGCCTGTACATACCACCCTCTGAAATGAGGACACCTCTCTAATAGGGACACATCTTCAGGTCCCAACTCCATTGAAGCCTGTACACACCACCCTCTGAAATGAGGACACCTCTCTAATAGGGACACATCTTCAGGTCCCAACTCCATTGAAGCCTGTACATACCACCCTGTGAAATGAAGACACCTCTCTAAAACATACCTATCTGCAGATCCAGCTGCAACTCTCCTTCCATCTGGCGACCAACAACATCTTAACAGGTTCTGAAACACAACACACAAAACACATCTTCCATCAGAACACTCCGAAATTAGGACATAAAAATCGGGACACCTCACTAATTAGGGCACCTCAAAGGTATCTAAATTAGAGGATTACACTTCAAAAGTAATATTGCATGCTGCATATACACACCAATTAGCCTGTCATATCAACTATCAGCATTTTCATGGTAAAACCTGACTTACTTGTTAGTGTCACTCAAGTGCACACAAACACACACTCAAGTCTCTACCGAAGAGCTATGCAAACCTGGGGGCGGTTTTACAGTTCAAAGGCTATCGATAATCCGATTATGTTCCTTTAGCCACATCAGAGAGTTAGTTCAAAGGGATCCGGTAACCCAAGGGTAGGGCTGAGGTGAATGCAGTGTCAACGAGGCATACCTACTCCATCAAGTTCATTAGTCGAACGGCACTTAATGGACTACTGTTTACACGCACAAATTATAAAAGATGAACGCAAAGCATTGTAGGAGAGTGAAGTGAATCTCTTAGTTGTACAGGTGGAAAATAAATTTTATGTGCATGCGGATGCTCACTAAATATTAATTCTCTGAAATGAGGGCTAATAGGGACATCTTCAGGTCCCAACTCCATTGAAGTCTGTACCTACCACCCTCTGAAATGAGGACACCTCTCTAATAGGGACACATCTTCAGGTCCCAACTCCATTGAAGTCTGTACATACCACCCTCTGAAATGAGGACACCACTCTAATAGGGACATCTTCAGGTCCCAACTCTATTGAAGCCTGTACCTACCACCCTCTGAAATGAGGACACCTCTCTAATAGGGACACATCTTCAGGTCCCAACTCCATTGAAGCCTGTACATATCACCCTCTGAAATGAGGACACCTCTCTAATAGGGACATCTTCAGGTCCCGACTCCATTGAAGTCTGTACCTATATACCATCCTCTGAAATGAGGACACCTTTCTAATAGGGACACATCTTCAGGTCCCAACTCCATTGAAGCCTGTACATATCACCCTCTGAAATGAGGACACCTCTCTAATAGGGACATCTTCAGGTCCCGACTCCATTGAAGTCTGTACCTACCACCCTCTGAAATGAGGACACCTTTCTAATAGGGACACATCTTCAGGTCCCAACTCCATTGAAGCCTGTACATATCACCCTCTGAAATGAGGACACCTCTAAACGACAGCTGTTGCTATGAATCAACTGAGGGTGAAATATGATCACCACCACATCACCCACAAGCAGTCAATTGGTCTGTCGTGAAACATGCACACCATATACTCACTAATGTACCTGACCGCAAAATTATTTTAAGTAGTAGAGTTAGACTCGATTATGTGTGAGGGGTGTCCTCATTTCAGAGGGTAGTATGTACAGGCTTCAATGGAGTTGGGACCTGAAGATGTGTCCCTATTAGAGAGGTGTCCTCATTTCAGAGGGTGGTATGTACAGGCTTCAATGGAGTTGGGACCTGAAGATGTGTCCCTATTAGAGAGGTGTCCTCATTTCAGAGGGTGGTATGTACAGGCTTCAATGGAGTTGGGACCTGAAGATGTGTCCCTATTAGAGAGGTGTCCTCATTTCAGAGGGTGGTATATACAGGCTTCAATGGAGTTGGGATCTGAAGATGTGTCCCTATTAGAGAGGTGTCCTCATTTCAGAGGGTGGTATGTACAGGCTTCAATGGAGTTGGGACCTGACCTATTAAAGAGGTGTCTTCATTTCACATATACTAGATCCTGACAGGCATAAACTGGTCAAACCACTAGCACATATCATCTGTCAGACACTTGAAATTTAAAACCTTGTGCATTGGTGTTGCCATGCCAACCACTTAGAAGCCCACTAGCCACTAGGCCAAAGTGTAAATAATGTGGTACATTTAAGTGCCCATCAAGGATGTGGGGAGCTGTGGGTAACCAAGGAATATAGGGTGGAAGGAGTATTGTCTGCAGCACAATTAAGGACCCTCATTCCTGAGGGTGGTATGTACAGGCTTCAGTGGAGTTGGGACCTGAAGATGTGTCCCTATTAGAGAGGTGTCCTCATTTCAGAGGGTGGTATGTACAGGCTTCAATGGAGTTGGGACCTGAAGATGTGTCCCTATTAGAGAGGTGTCCTCATTTCAGAGGGTGGTATGTACAGACTTCAATGGAGTTGGGACCTGAAGATGTGTCCCTATTAGAGAGGTGTCCTCATTTCAGAGGGTGGTATGTACAGGCTTCAATGGAGTTGGGACCTGAAGATGTGTCCCTATTAGAGAGGTGTCCTCATTTCAGAGGGTGGTATGTACAGGCTTCAATGGAGTTGGGACCTGAAGATGTGTCCCTATTAGAGAGGTGTCCTCATTTCAGAGGGTGGTATGTACAGACTTCAATGGAGTTGGGACCTGAAGATGTGTCCCTATTAGAGAGGTGTCCTCATTTCAGAGGGTGGTATGTACAGGCTTCAATGGAGTTGGGACCTGAAGATGTGTCCCTATTAGAGAGGTGTCCTCATTTCAGAGGGTGGTATGTACAGGCTTCAATGGAGTTGGGACGTGAAGATGTGTCCCTATTAGAGAGGTGTCCTCATTTCAGAGGGTGGTATGTACAGGCTTCAATGGAGCTGGGACCTGAAGATGTGTCCCTATTAGAGAGGTGTCCCTATTAGAGAAGTGTCCTTATTTCTATCAGATCTGATATTCAAACAGTGTTTATCAGCTCTGCCAATGATTGTAATTAATGACATTGTTGCTATATACAGAAGTATTATATATCCATTAATGTTGCTGTTGCTATGGTTATAAATAGTTAGCATGCCATGAGCAAGAAAGAATCTGAATTAAGACATTTTTCTGCGTGCTTCAAAAAGTAATTTTAAACTTAGAGTACTCGTCTTGCTAATTAACTCTGCTTCACTTAACGGTTCATTCCTTTGTCTGGAATATAATTGAACGAATTATGAATAATTAACCTTTGTGCATGTGTGGGAGGGTTATTGTAGTCGGTCTGTGTGTGTGTGTGTGTGTGTGTGTGTGTGTGTGCGTGTGTGTGTGTGTGTGTCTGTCTGTCTCAAAACAAGTTTTCTCGTAAACCGTGACTCCTATGAGTACCAAACGTGGAGATATGAAGAAGCATCATTAGTGCTCGCCACAGTTAACGTCTGGAGCGGAAAGAAGAGACCAGAACTGCGTTGTTGAAGAAAAGTGGTAAATTTTCGTTAACCATGATTGTTGTGATTGCCAAATATGGATATATTGACAAGCAGTATTGCTACTTTGTAATAATAAGTCTGGAGCTGTATCGTCAGAAGTGTATCAGTTTTTACGCAGCAGCTTATGCCTGAAGGTGCGCATTAATTTAAGATTGCAACAAGCACGACTTGCTGTTAGATATAGTTTTGCATTAGCTACAAATATGCAGAGCAGCACAAAGTGAGTCAGGAGCTCTAATATATTTACTTGGTAGTCATAACTGCGTGAGGGTTACGCACTTTACAAGTGCATTTCATTTATTATTGAAGTTTACCTTCTCAAAATTATGCTGATGGCCTTGAAAAACTTTTAATTGTCTATCAGTCGGTGCAAATGGTCTAACATCCCATATCCTGACTGGAGAGAGGGAGGGAGGGAGGGAGAGAGGGAGGGAGGGAGGGAGAGAGGGAGGGAGGGAGGGAGAGAGGGAGGGAGGGAGGGAGGGAGGGAGAGAGGGAGGGAGAGAGGGAGGGATGGAGGGAGAGAGGGAGGGATGGAGGGAGGGATGGAGGGAGGGATGGAGGGAGAGAGGGAGGGATGGAGGGAGGGATGGAGGGAGGGATGGGGGGAGGGATGGAGGGAGAGAGGGAGGGAAGGAGGGAGGGATGGAGGGAGGGAGGGAGGGAGGGAGGGAGGGAGAGTAAATGCAAGATAGTTTAATTTTCACAACACCCCTTCAAAATCTAGACTTCAAAAAAATATTCATATGTACCACCTGCAAATGCAAAGGCCACCGGGCCAGGGAGTGTGACAAGACCCCAGCCGACTCCCCGTACAAGCCGCAGCACACCAGCCATCGGACAAGCCCAGCAATGCATATTCGCAGTCAAGGAGTGCAACACTCACCCGATATTGTATACAGGAGTCAATCGATCACTGATCACTCACAAAACACACATACCGAAATAATCACTGTCTCCTATTACCTTACACAGATTATTTCACAACACACACACACACACACACACACACACACACACACACACACACACACACACACACACACACACACACACACACACCCAAGCACACCCACCAACCAATCAACACCCATACTCAATACCTACACTACCACCCACCTAACCCATAGAACAGGATATACAAGTTTACTGGGGAAACTCCATCACTAGGTAACAGTGACTGGTAACAGGAAGGTACACATCCAATAGACCATTTTACACCCCCACAACTGGGATAATGTCACTATGATGTAATGGTAGTGATGTCATAACTACATGTACATCCAGTTCCCCATTGAAGGGAAGTGCAATACAGTGACATCCTGTTGGAACTCTGAGTTGAGTTGAGTACATGTACCTAGGCCAGTCACATGTTCAATGCATACAGGACATTCACACATAAACAAACACACACACACACACACACACACACACACACACACACACACACACACACACACACACACACACACACACACACACACACACACACACACACACAGTTCAAGTTTTTGTGACATCCTGTTGGAACTCTGAGTTGAGTTGAGTACATGTACCTAGGCCAGTCACATGCACAATGCATACAGGACATGCAGACATAAACAAACACACACACACACACACACACACACACACACACACACACACACACACACACACACACACGCACGCACACACAAACACGCACACACACACACACACACACACACACACACACACACACACACACACACACACACACACACACACACACACACACACACACACACACACACACACACACACACACACACACAGTTCAAGTTTTTTTTTGGGGGGGGGGGGGGGGGGGGGGCAAGGGGGGCAATCCCCCCTGAAAGTGGCTTTGCCCCCCCTCCCCCTGAGACGCAAATATATTTCCAAGTCACACCCCCTCACTTTTAGGAAGTCCTGATTTTTCCTCCCTGAAATGTTTTCTAGAAAAATCCCTCACCCACACCCACACCCACACCCACACCCACACCCACACACCCACACCCACACCCACACACACACACCCACACCCACACACCCACACACACACACACACACACACACACACACACACACACCAGTATTGTCCATGCCATTTGACAGGAGGTAGTATCCATTGGGGCTAAGACTTAGTCCAGTCAGCGTGTCACCATGACCACTCATTGTATAGAGAGTAGAATTCTGCCTCAAATCCCAGGCCTTATTTGAGGAAGGATAAACGATGCATTTGAAAGAGAAAAATTTTCATAAGCAGCTGCATCTGACCTTAATTTCGTTGTCAATTCCGCCAGAAAACAGTTGGTCCGTTGTGTCGTTGAAAACGACAGTCGTAACTTGGTAGGTATTATTTAGAGTCTGTGTCGCATTCTTCTGCCGAATATCCCATAACTGAAAGAGAGTAATAAACAATCTGAATTATGTGAACTTGAAGTAGCCGGAACTTGAAGTAGCATTTTAAAAGAAAAGGAGCGACATGTAACATGTCTGTCATTCCAACCCACGACACTCACATTCTAGGCAGTGCTCTTACCAACTGAGCTACCGAGGCAGCTCAGCTGGCTGACCTGCAATACAGTGGAACCCCTCTAATCAGGACACCCTGAAATGAGGACACCTCAATAAACAGGACACTTTTTGCTGTCCCAAATGCTAAGTTTGTGTACAATTCAACCCCTGAAATCAGGACATCTCAGTAATCAGGACACTTTCTTCTGCCCCAAGGGTGTCCGGATTGTAGAGGTTCTTCACCATACTAAGTACGGTGAGTCTGAGCGGTATGTATATTCTGTAGCAACATACCTTCATAGTTCCATCATCGGAGCCAGTGGCAACTAGTTGGACCCCTCGACGTGAGGCGGCACATGTGTTAACGAAGGAGGTGTGGCCTTTTAGTTTTTTGATACGCTGGCCAACGGAACAGTCCCATACAGCCCCTGTCTTGTCTGTGGATGCAGTAAAGAGCATACTGTGGAGGGAGGGAGGGAGGGAGGGAGGGAGGGAGGAGGGAGGGAGGGAGGGGAGGGAGGGAGGGAGGGAGGGAAGGAAGGGAGATGGGGAAGGAGGGAGAGTGGAGGAGGGATAGAGAGGGAGGGAAGGAAGGGAGGAAGGGAGATGGGGAAGGAGGGAGAGTGGAGGAGGGATAGAGAGGGATAGAGAGGGAGAGAGAGAGAGGGAAGGAAGGGAAGGAGGGAGATGGGGAAGGAGGGAGAGTGGAGGAGAGATAGAGAGGAGGGAGAGAGGGAGGGAAGGAAGGGAGGGAGGGAGATAGGGAAGGAGGGAGAGTGGAGGAGGGATAGAGAGGGAGAGAGAGGGAGGAAGGAGGATGTGAATGAGTGGGGGAGAGAAGAAAGTGAAGAGAGAGGGAGGGAGGAGGGAGGAAAAGATGGCATATATGTTTTCGGAGCCAATTGGTGTCCATTTACCTGCCATCTCTGGAGAAATGTAACTCTAAGATAGCTCCTGTATGGCCTGTCATCATACCGTAGTTCTCACAGTCTCCATACACATTCCACAACACTGGAATGGAATAGAATTTAGTATTGCATTTGTCTGTCCCTATTAGAGAGGTGTCCTCATTTCAGAGGGTGGTATGTAGAGGCTTCAATGGAGTTGGGACCTGAAGATGTGTCCCTATTAGAGAGGTGTCCTCATTTCAGAGGGTGATATGTACAGGCTTCAATGGAGTTGGTACCTGAAGATGTGTCCCTATTAGAGAGGTGTCCTCATTTCAGAGGGTGGTATGTACAGGCTTCAATGGAGTTGGGACCTGAAGATGTGTCCCTATTAGAGAGGTGTCCTTATTTCAGAGGGTGGTATGCACAGGCTTCAATGGAGTTGGGACCCGAAGATGTGTCCCTATTAGAGAGGTGTCCTCATTTCAGAGGGTGGTATGTACAGGCTTCAATGGAGTTGGGACCTGAAGATGTGTCCCTATTAGAGAGGTGTCCTCATTTCAGAGGGTGGTATGTACATAAACTCACAGATTTGCCGATCAAATGAAGCAGAAGCTAAAGTTGCACCATTTGGACTGAATTTGGCTGTATTAACCTCCCCCTACGTAAAGAACACACCATATTATATACAGTGGAACCTCTCTAATCCAGACACCCTTGGAGCAGAGAAGTGTCCTGATCAACAAAGTGTCCTGATCAGTCAAATATCCTGATTAATGAGGGGTCCTGATCAGTGAGGTGTCCTGATAGCCGGTACAAACAAGATAGAAGGTGTTATGTGCGATATTGTTGTCTAATTAAACAAAATTGTGTACAAATAGGAACACACGTGTATCCGTAACTTACATCGTGTCCAACAAGCTGCATGATTGGAGCTTGAAGTGAGGACGATCTTGGCGGACCCTGCAAAAAAACGCGAGAGAGAAAGTATCACTCTATTTAATGCCCGCCATAGAGTTACTAACAGCTTGAACGATTTGCTTGCTTCTCGCGTCTCCATCGAACGCCATAAGCTGACGAGTATCTTGTGGTCTCGTCTGTACCATGGCTCCCGTTAACACTCCCAAAGACATCTTTGCAGAAGAAGCCTTTCGGCTTTTAAGCTTTTCCTGAATCTATAGTACGATAGGGGTTAACAAAGCTCACGTGTGAAAGTCCAAAGGTCATTTCTATACAAACAATGAGCGACCGAGTTAACAACGGTCGTTTTTCATTGCTACCCGACGAGTTGTGCCTTCGAGTCCTGTATTACCTGTCCGCCAGTGACCTGTGTATATGTATGAGGGTGTGTCGACGGTGGTACGTGCTCTGCAACGACCCTTCTCTCTGGACAGAAGTAGAAATCTCCTGCAGGTTGTTGAACCCCTCTAATTAGAACACTTAAATGAATAGGACAGCTTCCGTGCAAATCTCGTGTGTTTGTGTAATTGTTACCCCTGAAACCAGGCTCTTTAACCCACAGTTTTGAGGTGCCAGATTTAATACCTATGTTTCACTGCAATAACATTGGTCATCTCGAACCTATGTCTTTCAGGTTTGTCAACAGGGCCCTCTTGGACAAGCTGATTTCATCACGGCCACGACTACGTTCCATTATGTTCCTAAGCCACACAACGGACAGACTGTCTGGCTGGGAAAACCTCGGCGATTGCTGGCTGAAGTTAAGGTTCATTGAAAGCATCACAGTCGTATCCTGTCCATCAGTAGTACTAGACTCATTGACTTTTATAGTGATGTGTTGCCCACTCCTGAAGTGTGTTCGCTGTGAGTGCTCGCCGTCTTTTACCAGCGAACATTTCCTGGGTCTGATGACTCCTGACCACTCCTACAGGGAACTCAGCTTGGCTCACTGTAATCGTACCGATGATGCTACTGTCTATTTTGCATTTCAAGCCTTCAATGTTTCCACACGTCTTAGCTGTCTACAGGTAAGTTGTATGTGTGAAATTGTAAATCACTTTGTTCCCTCCTCCCCTTCCCCCCACTCTTCCCTCCTCCCCTTCCCCCCACTCTTCCCTCCTCCCTTTCCCCCCCTCCCTTCCCTCCTCCCTTCCCCCCTCTCCTCCCTTCCCTTTCCTCTCTCTTCCCTCTTATCCCTCCCCTCTTTCTTCCCCCTCCCTCCCTCTCTCCCTCCCTCCCTCCCTCCCTCCCTCCCTCCTCTCTCCCTCCCTCCCTCTCTCTCACCCTTCTTCCTCCCCTCCTTCTTCCTCCTCCCTCCCTCCTCTCTCCTCCCTCTCTCCCCTTCTTTCCCTTTCATTCACCCCCTCCCTCCCTCCCCCCTCACCAACACAGACCCTCAACCTCGATGGCCTCAACTTCCTCACTGACATTGGCACACTAGCCATCCTCGAAACCTGCCCACTCCTCCAGTCCTTAGATCTCGACGGAGAAATGCTGACCGACAAAACGGGAATTTTCATTGGAGAGAGACTAAGCCACCTACAACACTTGGGAATATCATTTTGCAGCCACTTAACCGACTCAGCTCTCGTCTCATTCTCCCAACTACACAAACTCTCTTCACTTCGACTGAGAAAAGGAACCAATTTTACGTCTTCTGGATTCAAGTCCCTATTCTCGTACACCCATTCCACCACCGCCAAGGGGAGTGATACTAACAGTGACCGCAATTATTGTATTAATACACTTGATTTAAGTGAATGTCAAGAATTAGTTGATAGCAATCTACAGCTGATTGCTGGGAAACTCCCCAATCTTCATCGTCTGGACATTGCTTGGTGCTTCAGGATTAGTGATGTCGGACTGGAAGCACTGTTGAACAATTGTAAACATTTAGTAACACTAAAACTGATTGGACTCAAGTACGCACACTGTGAACCCCTCTTTCTGGCTCCCCTGGTGAAATTAGTGAACCTTGACCTCTCACAGACCGACCTAGTCGATGACGACAAATTACGTCATCTCAAACGAGGAAGACCCTGGCTAAAAATATTAGATTATTACGGAGAAGAAGTTATTGGAGAAGATTAGTTTTACACTGAGAGAGGATTATAATCAATATCACCACACTGAGAGAGAATTATTTTTTCACACTACAAATTGCATTGCATATTGAATTATTTTTTCACACTACAAATTGCATTGCATATTGAATTATTTTTTCACACTACAAATTGCATTCTATATATCAGAGCAATACACAAAAGCACAAAAAATTATATTTTTCATCATAATTATTTATTATGTATAGTACCGCAAACTGTAGCGTATGTACTACAGTATTTGCACACACGCATGCATTTTAATTAATCACTGCATACAGCTGCAGACTACAAGTCGTTGGGTCCTGGAGCACCGAGCTGAGAAAGAGAAGTCATGTGATAGTCATGTGTGGCATTTTGTTGTGACAAGGAGGCTTGGATTAGAGTTGCTCTGTACATGGACAGCACATCCCTCAGCTCTATCCCTCCCTCCCTCTCTCTCATGAGGCATGCATTACAGTATGTATCCTGATATATCAGCATATATAACAATGGTTTAAATAAAAACTAGTGCACAAATGTGCCATCTGTAAGAGGCATCCTCTTTTATATACAATGTAATTCTTACAAACTTCCTCTGGAATTTCAGAGAGGTATAAAGTATTTGACAGACTGCTATAACGTCTATAGTGCACCCTAAAAATTATTTCACTGATAGAGGTAGTATACTTAACAGACTGCTATAAACCTCTATAGGCTAGTGCACCCTAATAGATCGATACACGCCATGCATGACTACATGTAAGTGCATACTCCCATCATCATTGTACAATGCTCATAAAACATTGATACATATAGAGTCATAGAATCTTCCAGAAAAGGTTGAACTTCTGCCACATCAGTCAAAAAGACCTGGAGGAGATAGTGGACATTATAGGCTGTCTTGAAAGAGAAGCTTCACTTTACGTACCGAATCCCATATCGTCGTCTGATTCTTCTTCCTCTTCTTCTTTCTTCTCTTCCTTTTCTTCCTGAGCGGCAGCTGCTCCGTCACCAGCCCCTCCTCCTCCGGACACCGGGGCAGCCGCGGCTGCAGCGGCTCCGCTACCTACATTGCTGATCAGTGAGCCAATATCCTTGCCTGTAGAGCAGTACAAACTCCACTAAAATTTAGACATTTTGGGAGTAGGAAATCTCAGGGTTTATTTCAGAAAACTTGACAAGGGGGGCAAACTGCACAGAATAGAAATCTTGGGGGGGCAACATGAAAACATGTGCAGCTGTATATGAGGAAGGTCTGTTTGACCTAAGGGGGGCAAATGCCACCTCCTGCCCCCCTAGAAGAAACCCTGGGGATAGTCGTAATCTACAAAGATGATATCTCTAATGACCTTCGAGGGCTTTGGCGAAGAGGTTGGGCCAAATAGGCTCAACGTCTACTCCAGCTGCTTTCACTAGGGTCTTGATCTTGTCTGCCTGAAGAGAGGGGGGGGAGAGAGAGAGAGAGAGAGAGAGAGAGAGAGAGAGAGAGAGAGAGAGAGAGAGAGAGATAGAGAGAGAGAGAGAGAGAGAGAGAGAGAGAGAGACGCAGGAAGGTAACAGAATTTATTTTAAGTCACCGTCACCTAACACGCGCACACAGACTCACTGTAATTGGGATCCCGGCGTCGTGAAGGATTAGGGCACTGTACACACAAGCCAACTCAGAGTCCGACATAATAGCAGCTGTTTCTTTGGGGTTGAAAGTAGGTGGAAAGTGTAAGTCGCCCGAGTGAGGCCTTAGCAAGAAGAACTAACACTTTAACCACCACA
The DNA here is from genome assembly GCA_963970385.1 of Theonella swinhoei. NCBI lineage: Eukaryota > Metazoa > Porifera > Demospongiae > Tetractinellida > Theonellidae > Theonella > Theonella swinhoei. Next base: position 766,462 of record OZ019966.1, read on the forward strand.
AACTTGGCTTTACCGTTACGAGAAAGAAACACGTGTTTCACCGCACTTTATTACTGCGCATGCGTAGCCACGCCCAAGTGTCAAATTCAAATTGCAACACAAAACCTCCAAAACATGAATCATTGTTTAAAAAAAGAGATGGTGGTGTTTAGTCATTACTGTGTTGGTCTTCTCTGCTTCTTCTTGCACACACGTGAAGCAAGAACCTTCAGACAGTTACGATGAGTGAATTGGAGACTGAGAACAGACGAATTAGGAGTGGACACCACAGAAAGTGGCTCTGCATCTGCAGGGCTGAATAGAAATAGAAATAAGGTTTACGTATAATTAGAACATTTTGAGGTAGTGAGGTGTCCTGATTGGAGGTTTTGAAAACATATAAATATGTATTTAGGACAACAAGATGTCCTGATTAGTGAAGGTGTCCTGATTCAGGGTTGAGCCGATTAACACAATGAATTAATTTGGTACTCTAACATAGCCACACCCTCTCAAAATAGTGGGTGTGGCTACACCAGATTAGTGTCCTAATTAGAGGGTTTCACTCATACAATATATACCTAGTTGAGTTGATATTCCACACTCTGAGAGTGTTGTCTCGTCCTGCTGACACCATCATCGCTCCGTCACTACTACAGCAGACAGAGGACACGGTCGACTTGTGCCCACAGAACTCATTAACAACAGACCCTGACCCCAAGTCCCATAAATACACTATACCATCTTCACCTGAAGACAGACAAAATTATCCGATTCTCATTTCTAGACCCAGCTCAATTGTGCTCGCCAAACACACAAAAATTATGCCATGAAGAGTTAAACAATATATCGTTAAGAGCTCGATTCTTACCACTTGTTATTATCTGTTTTCCATTGGGAAGGAACACTAGGGAGTGAACTGAGCACTGAGAGGAGAGAATAGGAAGAATATAGTAGCATACAGTGAAACTTGACCCCTGAAATGAGGACATTTCAGTAAACAGGACTCGTATATTTCAACTCCTCAGATCAGGACACCTCACTAATCAGGACACCTTACTAATCAGGACACCTCACTAATCAGGACACCTCACTAATCAGGACACCTTACTAATCAGGACACCTCACTAATCAGGACTCCTTACTAATCAGAACACCTTACTAATCAGGACACCTCACTAATCAGAACACCTCACTAATCAGGACACCTTACTAATCAGGACACCTTACTAATGAGGACACCTCATTAATCAGGACTCCACACTAATCAGGACACTTTCTTCTGTCCCAAAGGTATCCAAATTAGAGAGGTTCCATCAACACACATGTATACATTGATGATTGTCATGTTACCTTCTTCCCTGCTAGTAGCCTGACACACTGGCCACTGTGGATGTCCCACAGACGACAGGTATGATCACTGGATCCAGTGGCTATGTACTTACCATTGGGATGGAACTGGGCAACCTGGATTGAAGAGAAATTAGCAAGTAAATATTTTTGTTCCTCCCACCTCCCCTCCCTCCCCTCCCTCTCCTCCACCCACCTCCACCAACCTCCCCTCCTTCATTCCCCTCCCTTCTCTCCCCTCCACCCCCTCCCCCATCCCTCCCCCCTTCCCCCCCCTCCACTCACTCACATTCACATCCGCTGTATGCCCAGCAAATATCCTGAGGGGGTAGGCCATGTCACACGCCCATAATCGAGCCGTCGTATCATGGGAACACGACACAAAGTAGACATCCACAGGACTACATCAAAATAACAAGATATACAGAAATTGTGTGTTCCAGGCAAATACCCTACCAACTGAGCTACCGAGGCAACTCTACTGGTCGGCCTGAATCACACATAAAAGATTCATAAGATAGATATGTATGTAAAATGTACCTGAATGCTAACTTCATACAATCCTGTGTGAACCTAGAAACTTGATTATACATTTCTTATTTGAACTCTTCACTAGTCGAATAAACTTTATAACCAACATTTCAGGGCAAAAAGAAGAAAGATGGGTGGTGTGGTCTCGTCTTTCTTTTTTTGCCTAGCCTTGTATTGAGACTGTCCTGTTTTTGAATTGATCATAGCCCATCTCGGGGGGGGGGGCAAGGCCCACTTTTAGGGGGGTGAATTGCCCCCCTTGCCCCCCTCCCCCCAAAAACCTGTTAACTGAAACGTTGGTTATAAAGTTTTTATTCGACTAGTGAGTTTAAATAAGAAATGAATAGTACCTGAATGCTACATTCCAGACTGGATACTGATGCCCGTGGTAGCACACTGGACATGACTGTTTGTCGACGTCCCATAGTCGAATGGTGCAATCCTCCGAGGAAGAGAGCAAAAACTGTCCCTTACTGTTGAAACAGACGTCGTATACTGCACCACGGTGACCGAGGAGGGTTTGGATGGTGGGGTTTGGTGCATTTTGGACACTGTTTGTTACTAGTTGGTCAATGGTAGTGGGATCATGTGATGTCATGTGATCTGTTGCTGATGGTAACTCTGGCCATAAACGAAGGGAGGAGTCAGAAAATCCGAAACAGAAGAGTGATTTATCGGAATTGAAAGTAGCGCAATGAACTCTGTAGGATATGAGAGAGAGAGAGAGAGAGAGAGAGAGAGAGAGAATGTGTAAGTGAATTCTCGGATAAGAACTCACTGAGGGTGATCAGATGTGACTGTATGTATAGAGATGGAGGGAGAGGTGGGCATTAATTGAGATGCATTAGCAGCTGCATTCAACCTTTCTTTAAACTCAGTCAGTTGAGCAGGTGGAGTGGAATTGGAAGGAACAGTGACACTGTGGGGGTGCAAAGGTATAGTAGAGAAGAAACAGCAGCATAGGGGTAGAAGGGAGAGAGAGGGACAGTATTAAGATCTGTACGATAGCCTATATAGTTGAGTACCTCTGTTGGTTGGTGGTTATGGGCCGTAGTCTGGTCTCATCAGTGCCACTGGCAAGAGTGAACTTTCCACTGGACGACGTTCTCCTGGGCTGTGGGTTGGGAATAGTGATGTGTTCTGTTTATTGAGAAGTCCTCAATTTTTGGTGTCCTGATTAAAGAGTGTCCTGATTAGAGTGTCCTGAAGGGTGTCCTGATTAAAGGATGTCCTGAATAAAGAGTGTCCTGAAGAGTATTCGATTAAAGATCATTTAGGGGTGTCCTGAAGGGTGTTCTGCTTCAGGGTGTCCTGATTAGCGGAGCTCTTCGGGGTGTCCTGATTAGAGTGGTTTCACTCCATTCATATACCTCACCTTAGTTCTTGGCTTTCCCTCCGGCCATATTTGAGGGAGGGATGGTTTAGTAAAGGAAGGAGATGGAAATGACTTCTTCAACTCTTGCTTCCCATCAGCACCAGACAGTGGAGTATTGCCATACACTGCAAATGGATAGCATTAGTGGTACATGTACCTACATGGAAATCATGTTAATGAACAATCACTCCAAGAGATGCTGAGAAAGGCAAAGCAACAACAACAACACAACAGAAAGGCAAAGCAACACAACACAACTTGGCCGAAACAGTCATTTTTCGAAAAACAAATTGGTTACCTCGGGTGGGACTCAAACCCACGACCATAATAGTATTGACTAATGTAGAGGTCTACAGTGGAACTCTATAAATCGGGACACCCTGAAATCAGGACACCTCAATAATCAGGACACCTCCCTCTGTCCCAAGGGAGAGATTCCAGCTCAACTAACTCAATGATATCACACAATAGATCTTAAACAGTCACTCTGTACATAATTATTTTACCTTCTATGGAGAGATAGCGTTGGATGAGATTAAGCAAAAGTGGAGTGTTGCAAACCTAATGGAGGGGAAGAGGTGAGGAACACACACACATGAAAAAAAGGTGTGCATAGAGGAAACCAGGCAAACAGCGGACAGCCATTTCGGGCTGATTGGCCCTCATCAGCGCTGTGTATGCCTAGCTGCTCTGGGACGGCCTAGACTTACATCCCTAGTCATGTACATGTAGTTTGGATCAAGCTGAGTCACTGTCAGGAAAGAACTTAACCCTTATCTACCACCCCATATTCCTCATCAACAGAGATTCAAGAGCTATATACTAATCAGAAGGTCCTGGGTTCGAATCCATGAGTTTCAGTGACTCAGGTTGTTCCGCCATCATTGCAACAGAGATTACATCATATCTATACAGTGGAACCCCTCTAATCTGGACACCCTTGGGACAGAAGAAAGTGTCCCGATTACTGAGGTGTCCTGATTTCAGGGGTTAAATTGTACACAAACATGGTATTTGGGACAGCTAAAAGTGTCCTGTTTATTGAGGTGACCTCATTTCAGGGTTGTCCTGATTAGAGAGGTTCCACTGTACATGTACATGTAGATACATACATTATGCACCTACAGATGTATGTAAACACAGCACCTGCAGAAACTGGACTAGGAGATGGAACGCTACACTCGACATCCTCAAATTAAACTTCTGTTTTCTAGAGAAAGAAATAAGGGAAGATTGGGCACATACCCTAAATTATGACTGAATACTTGTACAATTTTGACGAGCAGATAAAATTTTTATTACCTCAATAAGAACTCATAAATGATACTGTACTGCCTCAACCATACGTGAAAATATGTGTGCAGAGCAAACTTGGCAAATAGGGTACAGTTGTACCTAAATTTTGTGACGAGTGAGGATGTGGGGAGGTGATCTGGTGATGTAAGCTCTGATAACTCCTTTAGTTCTGAGCTGTGGCCACTGCCTAGGCTGTCCTTGTAGCGTGAAAACAGGGTTAATGCTGGAGAGAGGGGTTAAAAATGTCATTGCACACCATCGCACTCATACATACACACACACACACACACACACACACACACACACACACACACACACACACACACACACACACACACACACACACACACACACACACACACACACACACACACACACACACACACACACACACACACACACACACACACACACACACACACACACACACACACACACACACACACACACACACACACACTCACCACCATCAATATGTGAGGAAGACAGAAGATTGAGGTAGAAGTGTACGAAGACAGGAAAGAGAACTTGAGAGATTTCTGCCTTGTGGGTGTGGTTTTTGTCTTGAGTGAAATTTAGAAGTCTTCAAAGAGCAAAATACAGAGGAGATAGGGGTGTGGTTTGGGGTGTGGTTTCTGTATATTGTTTTACCTTTCAAATGAATGGATAGCTTCTGATGGATCTGCATCTCTGGATGATGAGATGAGATATGAGAGAGAGAGAGAGAGAGAGAGAGAGAGAGACACTCACATGGTACACAGAGCTGTGATACTGGTGCTGTTCGATGTCTCCATATCAACAGAACTCAGCATGAGCAGCTCACGAAGTGTGTGTGTGGTACATGGAGGAACATCCACCTACAATGCACACACATGGACATTTCAGACAACACAAATCAAACCCAGTAGCAATGGTAAAGTAAGCATGCGCATTAGAGACACCCACGGAGTAATTTTTGCTCTTCAAGGCCCCTTTTATGTCCTCCATGAACCTCTCATCCCTACGACTCGTCTGGACAGAACTCATCTTCAACTAACATCTAACCCGCGCAATCGCTCCAATTAGAGCGCACCTAGCTGTGCACGTATCCGTTCCGTTCTGCATGGACTGCAGACTGCACAGTTTACGGTTAACCCTTTAAGGACTCGCACGTGTAAAAAGAGATGGCGAGTAAGCCAGTAACCAATCCAGGAGAAGCCGCTATAAAGCCTCAGTGAGTTGAAAAACAACCATAAACGTATGCTGGCTGTTCATAATCATTTATGTGTACATGTAGGTATGTTTTGAAGCCCAAACAGAGCGAAAAACCTGAAGTGGAAAGTGACCAACCAGACCAACCAACCACTGCTGGAGAGCCACCACCTGCAAAAAGGCGCAAAAAGTTACGAGGACAGAACAAGCACCGACCACGAGCGGCGAAAGTGAACCACTCCGACCTGCTATGTCCAAGTCTCTACGAAGGCCAATCTTCCTCCCGAACATGTCAGTTTGGTGAAAAGTGCCGTTACTCTCACAGCCCCACAGAGTTTCTTGCAAAGAAACCGCCCGACATCGGAGAGAGTTGCTACCTCTTCACCACCCTGGGGAGGTGTCCGTATGGCCTAGCATGTCGCTATGGTAACAGTCACATGACTCCCGATGGAGAGAACATAATCAACAACGATTTATTTGATTCTAATCGAGTGGAGACCACACGGAATATTATTTCCAAAACGCTTCAAGAGAAATTGCGCAAGAAAAAAGTTGATCTTCCAAAATCAGAATCATTTCTGTGTGACTTCAGTAGACAAATAGATGGAAAAAAAGAAGAGAAAAGGGAGACACAGACAGACACACTCCAGACAGAGGTAGAAGGGAGGGTAGGTGAAGGAGGAGTGACGGATGGAGATGATCCTCAGGGAGAGGCCAAGATTACTGAGTGTGATGATGCAGGTATGCAGGCCAAGATTACTGAGTGTGATGATGCAGGTATGCAGGCCAAGATTACTGAGTGTGATGATGCAGGTATACAGGGGTTTACTGAACCAAATGAGGCAGTCACTGGATGCTCATCAGAGCCACAAAGGACAGTGGTTACTACTGGAGTTGTTACTGACGAAGATTTGATTAAGCTGAGAGGAAATGAGAAAAAGACAGTAATTGTTACATGTGTACATGTACATGCACGTTCAACATTTCTCGCACGTGGGCCTGAACACAACACCATGAAATGAGGACACCTCAATAAACAGGTCTCACTATCCCATAATGTGTAAATAATAACCCTTGAAATCAGTACGTACATCACCATAATCAGGATACCTCAGGACACTTTCATTCCAAGTGTTTAGAGATGCTCGCTAATACTTGCAGATTGACTTCCGTGACAAGCTCTTTCTTGCTCCACTCACTACTGTAAGTATTCCAAATGATGTAATGCCCGTGTATGTGAATGCTTGCCTTTATTTGATGATGACGTCATCAGGTGGGGAATCTTCCATTTCGAAGGATATGTAAGGAGTTTGGAGCAGATATCACGTGTGGAGAAATGGCAATGGCTACCAATCTATTGCAGGTGAGACATCTGAAACGCTTTGAAATGAGGACACCTCTCTAATGGGGACACATTTTCAGGTCCCAACTCTGTACATACCACCTCTCCAATAAGGACACCTCTCACATCCACCACAAACCATCCACCATCCCATGCAGGGTCAACAGAGTGAATGGGCACTGCTGAAACGTCACCAAACAGAGGACCTGTTCGGTGTACAAGTGTGCGGGGCCCATGTAGACAGCATGACAAGATGTGCTGAAATGATCTCCAAATTTGCCAAAGTGGATTTCATTGACATCAATGTGGGTTGTCCCATCGACCTAGTGTGTAACAAAGTAAGTATCGGATTAAAGCATTCTTCATGGCCTTGCTCATTATGTCGTAAGTATAGAATGTCCTCTGTTCTGATAGAAGGAGTAACACACACACACGTACACACACACACATACACACACACACACTCACACACACTCACACACACGCACACACACACACATACACACACACACACACACACACACACACACACACACACACACACACACACACACACACACACACACACACACACACACACAGGGTGCCGGCTGTTCACTGATGGATCGTCGAACTAGGTTTGAGTCCATAGTTCGTGGAATGACATCAGTTGCCGACTGTCCCATCACTGTCAAGATGAGGACTGGAGTCCATAACAGGAACTGGAATGCTCATAAACTGATCCCCAAACTAAGAGATTGGGGTGTTGCAATGGCAACTGTGAGTGGTCAAAAGACTTAATTGGGTGTTGCTGTGGCAACTGAGTGGCCATTTGTGTTGCTATGGCAACTAAGTACTTATTTGGGTGTTGCTATGGCAACTTTGAGTGGCCCAAGAGGTTTAAACAAAGTAGTTGCAATGATTGCCTTTATACCAAAATCATGTCTTACTTATGTTGTGACGCAGGTTCATGGTCGCTCCAGAGAGCAGCGGTATACCAAGCTAGCTGACTGGGACTACGTTGCAGAGTGTGCAGAGGCTGCCTCTCCCATGCCACTGTTTGGTTGTGGAGACGTCCTCTCCTATGAAGACCATGTCCAGCACACTCAGAGGGACCTGGGTATCATGATTGCCAGGTGAGACCACCCTCACACACACACCTCAATAGACAGGACACCTCGATGACCAGGACACTCTTTATCACAATATCATTAGTTGCAGAATAACAACACACACTGAGAAGCCTCTGACCTTTGTTCTAGAGCTGTATGGATGTGTTCATGTATTATGTGGTAGCAGTAGACCACACCTTCTCTATCATACAGAGGTGCTCTGATCAAACCATGGATATTTACAGAGATCAAGGAACACAGGTAGGGCAAGTACTGTGTGAGGAAGTATACCTCATCAGGACACCTGGTATGGAAAAAATGTCCTGAATATCGAGTTACTCAAATTTCACACAAATATTGAACAGCAGCTATTGTAGGTGTTCTCATTTCAGGGTACCCTGATTAAAGATTTAATGCTGCAATTTGTGTATTAGGAATGTAAATCACTGCCTCATTTTCCCTTCTTTCAGACACTGGGATATTTCTTCCTCAGAGAGGTTGGATATTCTCCGTCGCTATGTTAACTACGGTCTGGAACACTGGGGATCAGACACCATTGTGAGTGGTGTGAAACCAACTGTTGGTAGGAACCTCAACCCATTCTTGGGTGTGAGAAAGTGTCCTGATTAGTGAGGTGTCCTGATTAGTGATGTGCCCTAATTTCAAGGGTTGGTGCCCTGATTTCGAGGGTTAAAGTGGCAAAGTCTCGCCTTATTTCAGGGTGTCCTGAATCAACCGAAGTATCTAAGTCTGTCTTCTCCAATGTGTTCCATGCCTCCATCCACAGGGGGTTGAGAATACTCGGAAATTCCTCCTGGAGTGGTTGAGTTTTCTGTATCGCTATATCCCAGTTGGTCTGTTGGAGAGACTGCCTCAGCGTATCAATGAACGTCCACCTCTCTACACTGGTAGAGATGAACTGGAGACCTTGATGGCATCACACTACTGTGAGGACTGGATCAAGATTAGGTGAACACAGTTATTTGTGTGGAATCTCATTAATCTCTCTTTACCTCTTCCTCTTCCTCTCCTCCCGCCCCCCCTCTTTCTTTGTCTCCCCCCCACACACACAGTGAGATGTTACTAGGACCAGTACCAGGAAACTTCAGCTTTCTCCCAAAACACAAAGCCAATTCATACAGCTAACATAGAATTATGCCTCATCAAACTTAATTTATGCTGCAACATGAATGTACTGTAATATACATTGAACACACAAAAAAATTAATTTTATGATCCATGTGTCATGAACTTCATTAATGCACAACATCATAATTATATATATTTGTTGCAATGGTAATGACAGGTTCTCATTATACAAGTAAATCAAAAGAGGATAATTATATAAAGGGCAGATTAGGATACAAATATATATATCAGCATGTCACTGCAATGGAGGATAGTCAAAATTATATAGTATTGTCTTTACTATACAAAATATGTTATGTGCTAGGTTTAATAATTTACATGCATCATTCACTTTAAAGTTTTCCCCTGGGGTTTTGAATTTATGCCAATTTGGCCACCTCGTTCTGTAGCAAACATTTCTTGCAACTTTCACTTCTTCACTGAACCTTTGAAATTGCCTGTATCCTTTTCTAATGACGCACTCTACATATTCATTTATATAATGTTCAGTTAAATCTTTACGAGATAGGCTTTTACATACAGACATGGCAACTTTAGAGCCTTTTCAATGCAGTCAGAAGAAATGAGGCAGATCCAGTTGTATGGTGGAGAATCTAACTGACATGTTGTAAGGTCACACTGCAATAATAAAAGTTTATTTTAACCATGTATGGTCATCTTAGTTGCATATAATAAGGCATTGAATAGACTTAGAGTGGGTACTGTTTGTTTAACTATACTAAAAGTGGGTACTAAGTGACTACATCTTAATGATGAGATGCATATGGGAAGGAATGTAAGGGGTAGGAAAGATTGTTTATTTTCTCATGTGGCACTAGGTGACTACACAATTCACACCTTTAATGATAAGATGCATATGGGAAGGAATGTATGCAATGCACCGTCTGCAAATATGAACATTACCTGGGTGCTAGAGAGACTATTCATTTATCTGATAGTCATCATTCATATGCTTAGATGAGGTGAGAAGGAATGAAATGATCATCACTAAAACTACCAATATGCACCTACTAATTTTAAAGTATGGATGCAACTAAGATGACCATATATCGTTTAAAATAACCATTATATTTTACAGTGCAAATTCTAGTGAATCTAATCCATATGCTGCAAGGTCATATTGTTGCGACTCTAATCCAGATGTTGTAAGTTTTAATTTGATGAATTTTTCCACACAGAACTTGAATAGCCATTTTGCAACCATAAGGTCATTCTCTGCTGTTTTCATCCACTGATCATGAGGAATGGTAATAGGATCAACACCAGTATTTTTTTAAATACTTGTGATCTTTTATACGGAGCTTATTGGGTACTGTACGCTCACTTATATCTTTCCATGGCGGTATATTAATAATACCAGAACAGTCAGTACTGTCGCGGGATGGAGCAACACTACGTCCCGTACCTTCTGCCATGCCAGTCTAGATCCCTCGCGTCGCAGAGAACTCGGTTATGTCAATTCAGCGCTTTATAATTACGTCAGCCCTTAAATCCCGTTACTGTTGATGTGAATATTCTATCCTGCAAAAACAAAGATATATAACCCTAGGCCTTGTACAGAATAATCTTCTCTATCCTGAAATGTGCCACCATTTGTTGTGTATGCAGTTTAGCTGCAATGCACAGAAGGCACTCCTTATATGGAGGCTCTAACACACATGCAAGTGCAAAGTTACACATATCGTGATCTAACAATCACTCATAATGGTTTCAGGAATATCATGAAACTTGAGAGATAATACATGACATATACATGAAATTTGATAGGTCACTGGATTATATATACTGTGTGCGACTACAAGTACTGCTACATTAATCTTTTTTCGTTGACTTTGACCACCAGATGCCTTTCCTTTTCCCTTCCCACCACTACTGCCAGCCTTTGATGCCTTTGCCAGCTTTTGACTCTGTTCCTTTACTTTTTACTTTTTACTTTTTTAAGAAAGCCGAGGGCCAGATTTAGTGTCCCGAGCGTAGCAAGGGCACTACTAAGAGCCCGAGGTTTTCTAATCAAGAAAGTGCCCTCTACTTGGTGTCTAACTTATAATATGTAATCCACTCTTCTCTATGCTCTGATCAACCATATTCATAGAGATCAGGTAGGTATATGTACTGTGTACCTCTTCAGGACACCCTGGTGTGGAAACTGTCCTAAATATCCAGAGATTCTGATCCTTCCTTCCTTCAGACACTGGGATATTTCTTCCTCAGAGACGTTGGACATTCTGCGACGCTATGTTAACTACGGTCTTGAACACTGGGGATCAGACACCATTGTGAGTGGTGTGAAACTAACTGTTGGTAGAAACCACGACCCATTCTTGGGTGAAAGAAAGTGTCCTGCTTTGTGAGGTGTCCTGATTAGTGATGTGCCCTGATTTCGAGGGTTGAAGTGCCCAAAGTCTGTCCTTATTTCAGGGTTATTAAGGTGTCCTTATTTCGTGGTGTCCTGAATCAACTGAAGTATCTAAACTTCTCCAATGTGTTCCATGCCTCCATCCACAGGGGGTTGAGAATACTCGGAAATTTCTCCTGGAGTGGTTGAGTTTTCTGTATCGCTATATCCCAGTTGGTCTGTTGGAGAGACTGCCTCAGCGTATCAATGAGCGTCCACCTCTCTACACTGGTAGAGATGAACTGGAGACATTGATGGCATCACACTACTGTGAGGACTGGATCAAGATTAGGTGAGCACAGATATTTGTGTGGGACCACATTAATCTCTCTTTACCTCTTCCTCTCATTCTTCCTCCCCCCTCTTTCTCTGTCTCTACACACACACACACACACACAGGACCAGTACCAGGAAACTTCAGCTTTCTCCCAAAACACAAAGCCAATTCATACAGCTAACATAGAATTATGCCTCATCAAACTTAATTTATGCTGCATCATGAATGTACTGTAATATACATTGAACACACAAAAAAATAATTTTTATGATCCATGTGTCATGAAGCTCATTAATGCACAACATATAATTATATATTTGTTGCAATGGTAATGACAGGTTCTCATTATACAAGTAAATCAAAAGAGGATAATTATAATTATAGAGGGCAGATTAGGATACAAATATACAAATCAGCATGTCACTGCAATGGAGGATAGTCAAAATTATATAGTATTGTCTTTACTATACCAAATATGTTATGTGCTAGGTTTAATAATTTACATGCATCATTCACTTTAAAGTTTTCCCCTGGGGTACGACCGGATTCAGTATGCCAATTTGGCCACCTCGCTCTGTAGCAAACATCTCTTGCAGCTTTCACTTCTTCTCTGAACCTTTGGAATTCCCTGAATCCATTTCCAATGACGCACTCTACATATTCATTTATATAATGTTCAGTTAAATCTTTATGAGATAGGCTTTTACATACAGACATGGCAACTTTCAGAGCCTTTTCAATGCAGTCAGAAGAAATGAGGCAGATCCAGTTGTATGGTGGAGAATCCAACTGACATGTTGTAAGGTCAAATTCTAGTGAATCTAATCCATATGCAGCAAGGTCATATTGTTGCGACTCTAATCCAGATGTTGTAAGTTTTAAATTGAATTTTTCCACACAGAACTTGAATAGCCATTTTGCAACCATAAGGTCATTCTCTGCTGTTTTCATCCACTGATCATGAGGAATGGTAATAGGATCAACACCAGTATTTTTTTTTAAATTCTTGTGATCTTTTATACGGAGCTTATTGGGTACTGTACGCTCACTTATATCTTTCCATGGCGGTATATTAATAATACCAGAACAGTCAGTACTGTACATGTCGCGGGATGGAGCAACACTACGTCCCGTACCTTCTGCCATGCCAGTCTAGATCCCTCGCGTCGCAGAAAACTCGGTTATGTCAATTCAGCGCTTTATAATTACGTCAGCCCTTAAATCCCGTTACTGTTGATGTGAATATTCTATCCTGCAAAAACAAAGATATACAACCCTAGGCCTTGTGCAGAATAATCTTCTCTATCCTGAAATGTGCCACCATTTGTTGTGTATGCAGTTTAGCTGCAATGCACAGAAGGCACTCCTTATATGGAGGCTCTAACACACATGCAAGTGCAAAGTTACACATATCGTGATCTAACAATCACTCATAATGGTTTCAGGAATATCATGAAACTTGAGAGATAATACATGACATATACATGAAATTTGATAGGTCACTGGATTATATATACTGTGTGCGACTACAAGTACTGCTACATTAATCTTTTTTTGTTGACTTTGACCACCAGATGCCTTTCCTTTTCCCTTCCCACCACTACTGCCAGCCTTTGATGCCTTTGCCAGCTTTTGACTCTGTTCCTTTACTTTTTACTTTCACCACGCAGACTTGTGAGAGGCCCGAGTCTGATTCTGGCTCCACATCGGGACTGTCATCTTGTTCTTCATAAGTTGTGATGCATGATGATTTCTTGGACACATAGTGCACCTTGTGTTGTTCCTTGTTGTAAGTGTGAGTGAAAGCAGACTTCACCTACAGAATAATATATTATCTCCAATGTTCTGATTAGTGGTGTGTCCTGATTAGTGAGGTGTCCTGATTTAAGAGTCCTATCATGATTGCCAGATGAGGCCACCCTATCCTCACACACACACCTCAATAAAAAGAAAGCCGAGGGCCAGATTTAGTGTCCCGAGCGTAGCAAGGGCACTACTAAGAGCCCGAGGTTTTCTAATCAAGAAAGTGCCCTCTACTTGGTGTCTAACTTATAATATGTAATCCACTCTTCTCTATGCTCTGATCAACCATATTCATAGAGATCAGGTAGGTATATGTACTGTGTACCTCTTCAGGACACCCTGGTGTGGAAACTGTCCTAAATATCCAGAGATTCTGATCCTTCCTTCCTTCAGACACTGGGATATTTCTTCCTCAGAGACGTTGGACATTCTGCGACGCTATGTTAACTACGGTCTTGAACACTGGGGATCAGACACCATTGTGAGTGGTGTGAAACTAACTGTTGGTAGAAACCACGACCCATTCTTGGGTGAAAGAAAGTGTCCTGCTTTGTGAGGTGTCCTGATTAGTGATGTGCCCTGATTTCGAGGGTTGAAGTGCCCAAAGTCTGTCCTTATTTCAGGGTTATTAAGGTGTCCTTATTTCGTGGTGTCCTGAATCAACTGAAGTATCTAAACTTCTCCAATGTGTTCCATGCCTCCATCCACAGGGGGTTGAGAATACTCGGAAATTTCTCCTGGAGTGGTTGAGTTTTCTGTATCGCTATATCCCAGTTGGTCTGTTGGAGAGACTGCCTCAGCGTATCAATGAGCGTCCACCTCTCTACACTGGTAGAGATGAACTGGAGACATTGATGGCATCACACTACTGTGAGGACTGGATCAAGATTAGGTGAGCACAGATATTTGTGTGGGACCACATTAATCTCTCTTTACCTCTTCCTCTCATTCTTCCTCCCCCCTCTTTCTCTGTCTCTACACACACACACACACACACACACACACACACACACACACACACACACACACACACACACACACACACACACACACACACACACACACACACACACACACACACACACACACACACACAGTGAGATGTTACTAGGACCGGTACCAGGAAACTTTAGCTTCCTCCCCAAGCACAAAGCTAATTCATACAGCTAACATACAAAATTATGCTCAACGTGTCATGAAGTTCATTATATATTAATAATGGCAACATATATACATCATTGCTATAGTAACAACTGGTTTTCTACATATATATATATATATATAATGATTCGAGGATAGAGGGCAGATTAGGATACAAATAGTGTGTTATCATTGCAATGGAGGAAAGTCAATGTTAAATATCATTTCCTTTACTGTATAAAGGATACTATGTGCTAAGTTTATTAATTCCCATGCTTTAGTCTCATCAAAGTGGTCCCCTGGGGTACCGTATGGATGCTGATTTGGCCATCTCGCTGTGTAGCAAACGTGTTTGACAGCTTTCACTTTTTCTTTGAACTCTTTAAATTCTGACTTTCCTCTGTCAATGAGGTACTCTATATATTCATCGATGTGATGAGTTTTTAATATATCTTTACCGTTTAGGACACGGAGATGAGGATCATGATTAAACAAGGCAGCTTTCAGAGCCTTTTCAATGCATTCAAATGATGCGAGGCAGATCCGGTTGTATGGTAGTGAATCTAACTGACATGTTGTAAGGTCAAATTCCAGTGAATCTAATCCATCTGTTAATTGTTGAGACATTAATCCATGTTTGTTTTCTACACAGAACTTGAATAGCCATTTTGCAAACATAAGGTCATTCCTTGCTGTTTTCAGCCACCTAGTAACTGTATCATATCTATTGATACCTCTCACTGAAATTTGAGCTGTAAAAATGAAAGAGAAAGAAAATGAACATCAGTTGTGTATGACAGTCTGAAGTCCATTCACACTGTCACGAAATGCATCAACACTACCACGTGCAGAGGAGGTTGGACACACGTAATACATGATGTAACCGTATTGCAATTTTTGCTAACGCAGCATCTACTCCGCCATTGAAAATGTATGAGAGGGAGAGAATTCTTGCACGATTCACGTGACCGTGTTGAACCTCCTCTGATCCACGTGTATACTCGTTTTGCGCACGCAAAATTAGAATCACATACGACATTACGGTATGTACAGTGCAGGTTACAGAGAGGGAGAGGGAGAGGGAGAGGGAGGGGGAGGGGGAGGGGGAGTGGAGGGAGAGGGAGAGGGAGAGGGAGAGAGAAATCGGTTTCTGTTAGCACGACTAGCCCGCTCGTTTACATTTACAAATCGGGTGTGAAGTCCTTGTTTGTGACAAATGTCAAGGGACAATAATGTACCAATATACATTCCTCCCCCTGTATACATACCTGTTGCTTTCTCGGCCATGCTGTGAATCACATTCACGAGGAGTTCCACCAGAAGAACGTTGTATAAAGTAGCCACGTGACGTTGCCTGAACGATTGTGGACCAAATTCATGGTGTGCTCCACCGGAAGAACAAACTAGCCACGTGACGTTGCGGTAAAGGGGAAGTAATAAGTGTACGCCCTCCCTGATTACCGGATGAAATGCAAGTTGGAACTGCTCACTGATATGCAACATGAGCTGTGGGAGCAAATGAAACCACCTCCTCTGGCTGGTACAAGTTGTATGTACAAGGAGTGCATGTATGTGTAGGCAGGAAGTCTCACTATCAACAAGTGTAAAAACATTTTCACGAAGGATGTAGGGATTGAAGTGCCAAAAAGTATAGAAACAAGGTCAAAGTGAAGCATGCATGTAGACAAAGGCAGGGGATGATAGCATGCAACAACATGCGTAACCCCTTTTAGTATTTACAGGTGTAGGGATATGGGGTTACACATGTTATGATGGTTGCATGCTATCATCCACTGCCTTTGTCTGCGTGCATGCTGCACTTTGACCTTGTTTCTATACTTTTTGGCACTTCAATCCCTACATCCTTCAACATTTTAGTGAAAATGTTTTTACACTTGTTTCACTGGTTTTTACTGTGTGTAACAACACATATAAACCTACTAACTTTCGTGCAGAGTTCTACCTCCCTTGTATACCTATAAGCAGGATATCTAGCAATTGTCAGTGACTCCTACATCCTGTCTTGTGCGAATATTGCCTACTGAGTACAACAGCAGTCCAGTTGCCTGCAACAGTTAGTCGTTCAAAGAGACAGAGCAATGTAGCCAAAAGAGACAACACAGCACTCGAAACAGCAGCAGCTCAACAAACACTGAAAGTCTGCCTCATTAGTAGTCTCGTGCCCAGACCCCACCCCTCGAAGGGAAGGGTCTGGTGACATTGGAGTGCTTTCTTGGTTGTGCTGTGTCAGCAGTCACATGACATTGATCACATGCTTGCATCATTTTTTATTACACTCTCGCTCTCATGAACAGTCGATAAGTGCATTCGTAATTGTGATAAGTTGCCCAAGTCTATGTTCATATGTAAAAGTTGCTAAAGGTTACCTGTGTCTTCATTGTCTGGCTGGAACAGTTAGATCACATGATCAATGTCACGTGGCTGCTGACACAGCACAACACTCCAATGTCACCAGACCCTTCCTGGGGTCTGGGCACGAGACTACCTCATTAGTGTTAACTTCACGTGTTCAGCACGTGAGCAAACAAGAAAATGGCATCTAAAACTAACATTTGTAAGGTTGCAGACCTGGAGTTTGACAGCTTTGGGAGAAGGTATGAAGATTTTGTGCATCAAAGGATCATGTACACTACAGTATAAATGATTTTCGTCGAAGAATTAGAGAGATTACTAACCCCATTTTCGCAGTAGGCCATTTGAACTGAAGAAGAAGAAGAAGAAGAAGAAGAAGAAGAAAAAGAAGAAGAAGAAGAAGAAGAAGAAGAAGAAGAAGAAGATGATGATGATGATGATGATGATGATGATGAACAATCCGGGTTTTTACAAATTTCCGAGATTCACTGTAGCTGTATATTTTACGTACTTTGAGAGTATTAAAGTGTATAGAAGCACTCGCAGAGCATGTAGTTTGTCTGAAAAGGCTTAAAACATCTGCATTCGGGAGTTCTGAGCCGTTACTTTTGTTAAGGCTTAATGGGCCTGTCAGCGCCATCCCTACATATAGAGTCTACCGACTCTATGACAAAGAATTTACTCCAGAAAACTACAATCAATACATGTTAAGGAGAGCAGAGACATCTAAGACACAGTTCCATACACAGGCCCTCCATTATCAAAGAAACCAGATATCAGACTCAAATCCTCCTTTGTAATTTTCTTCCCCGGTGTTTCCAGCAGTGGTGAGTTTAGGGAGATGTCCCAAGACAGCAACAAGTGATTGCATGTAGTCCTGGTAGGGGAATGATCACATGTGTTGTGTCAAGAGATGGGTTAGTCCAGTGTCCTACCTGTAGTTGTTGTCTTCTCTGTTGGGACAAAGCTCTCATTCTTATGGCCTAACTATTTCGACGGTGGTAGAGACAAAGATGAGAGCTATATATGCCCCCCCCTGCCATTTGTATCACTAGGTGGGCTCCCTCTGCTCGCCCAATAACTATCATTGTAATGGACACAGGCCTTTTGTTTTAAGGTGCACAACACAAATGCTTAACATTGTTACTATATACAAAGCACAGGGTAAAGAAGTTTCTACAGCAAATTAGTAGTAAGGAATGTTCTGTACAGTGTGTAGGTGGGCAAGGAAGTTTACACAGCAAATTAACCTTATTTGTAGGGTCTATTTCTACTTTCTACATGTGTACAGTCAGAAATATCCTTGCATATAAAATTGTGTGTATATACATAATTATGTATGACATTACAGGTGTTCCACCAACACATGATATAACACACTTCAGGTTTAAGTGTTTTATTGTGTCAGTACATGATTGTAGAGTGCAAATCATTAGGTACATGCATCTACATGTGCACATAGAGTGCTTATTGAGACCTCATACACGTGGTATGAGGTCTCAGCACACCTTGTGCTCCTCCTTGTTGAAAGTGCGAGTGAAGGCAGACTTCACCTACAGAATAAGATATATCTCCAGTGTCCAGATTAGTGAGGTGTCCTGATTTATGAGTCGTGTACCTTTGAGGGTAAATTAGATACTGTGTTTGGTTGCCCTGGAAACTGGTTGAGCTCTACAATGGAGTCTCAGTCATCTCTACTGAGGTCATAGGTCGTCATCATGGAAACCACCTTCAATACACCATCACTTCCCTAAGCAGGTCACACACAACATCTACACATATATATATCACATGACTCACACACAAGTATAGACTAAGTCACGTGACCTTCATGTGACATGTGTTAGCAGTACCTCTGATAGTAAAGGCTGAGTGAGTCTGGTGTGGAGGAAGGGAAGGTAATCCATTCCAAACTCAGTCTTGTTACACGATGCCCTGTGACAACCATCATCATATCACGAACAGAGAGGACATAGGCTAAACCGACAAACTTAATATTATAGAGATGAACTGGAGACCTTGATGGTGTCCCACTTCTGTGAGAACTGGATCAAGATTAGATGAACACTTGTTTGGAATCCCATTAATCTCTCTACCTCTCCCTCTTCCTCTCCTTCTCCCTCCCCCCTCTTTCTCTGTCTCTCCACACACACAGTGAGATGTTACTAGGACCAGTACCAGGAAACTTTAGCTTTCTCCCCAAACACAAAGTTAATTCATACAGCTAATATAGAATTATGCCGCATCAAACATAATTCATGCTGCATTATGAATGTACTGTAATATACATTGCACACATTAAAAATAATTTTGAAGCATAAATATTGCTAGTGAAACAATGCATGGCACTGTGTTATGAGCATGCAGAGCAAATGCTTTGGTGATTTTGCACTTTCACAGACGCTGACGATGCATATCCAAGAGTCAGTGATATTCCCTGCAAAAAGAGGTGGTTGTTTGACCAGTGTGTGTGATTACCTCAGTTGCATTACATGACTATAAACTGTCTTGGTATTCAAAAGACGTGTAGAACAAAATTATTGCATACATGAGTATATACGAGTTACTCCCCCATTACATTTTAATTAGAAGTATATTACAGGGGTTGTGCATGTGACTTCCTCTGTGAGATAGCATTGTCACTTAGGACACACAGACATTATTCCCTATGGATATCCTACATACCTTTTGGGAGGTTGTAGCTATGTTGCAACTGAGGTAACTACACCTAATGGTTAAAACAACAACCCATTTTTTGCAGTGCTAGCTTATGCTCGCCATAATTATGAAGCTTAGGTACGTAGCATGCGCAGTATATAATGCAAAAAAACTTTGTTAACGAGTAAAAGTAATTAAAGTAACTCCATTTTTTTGAAGTGTGTTTCAAGTATCTTATCTACCATGTCAACAATGTCTTCTGCTAAAGACAATGATTCTCTTGCGTCAGTCTCATCAAAATGGTCGCTCGGGATACAGGTGGGACTTATACATTGCCTGCACGAAAAATAGGAATTTGGCCATCGAGTATTGTAGCAATTCCATTCAATTCCTTCCAATCTGCTCTTCAGGTTTTCGTCAAATTGTGGGTTAATCTTAGCCAGGTCATCTACAAACTGGATGATGTTATGAGTGTGTAAGTCATCTTCTTTCAGGATGCAACCAGCAATCATAGCTGCTTTGAGAGCCTTTTCAATGCACTCGGAAGTAAGGAAACAGACCAAGTTATGTGGTGGTGAATCTATGCAACAAAGCTGTTGTGCAGTCTTAAGGTCATAGTTTGCCGTCTTCTGCCACTGCTCAATCAAGTCACGCCACTTCCTCAAACTCTTGATCTCATCTTCACTGTATTGACGTTTAAAGTCATCCATATCAAACTTATTTGGCAATATCTCTTTCACCTTATCGATAATAACTATAGCTGATGATAGAAGTAAAAACATATGACAATTGAGAGGAATCATTAATATATTTTTGCAATCATTAGTTGTTGCAACTCACTATGTGAGGGAGGCCGAGCTGTATCAATGTCATTTGTGGCAAAGGTTTGTGTGGAAGATGTCTCAGTGCTGGTTGCAGGAGATCTGTTGGAGCTGGCTTCTGACATTTTGACTGCATGAATGAAATAATGCAAATTAGATCAAGGCAGTATATACAATGCAGTGAGGTTAGTAGTCTCAGGTAGTGTACCGTGAGTTGCAGCAGGAGAGTGACAATGTGCTGCTTCAATTTTCCTTGCCAGTTCAGGTAGGTTGACTTCGGTGCTCTTGAGAGCAGCTACAATAGCCCTCCATGTCGGTTTGGGATCTTTCTGCTTCAAGAACTCACCAATAACACAGTGGAGACTGCCATATGCAGGGTAGCGCTTATGTATGCCGTCGAGAATGTTTTCAGGAATCTTTAGTGCTCGTCCCAGTTCTATCGACTTGGTCTGTGCGTCTAGTAACTCGTCCAGTACCCTGTGTGCATCACGACTAGTCAGTTCCTCATCGCCTGTTGGTGCTGCAACAGTATTCGTGTCATTAATATATGCATCGCACATGCTACAGTACAAGCAGGCATTGAGAATGCAGTGCATTTTAGTGAACGAGCGAGCCCACCTATAGCTACATACCTTCCGCCATGGCTGCAAATCTGTAGCGTTCTCTATCGGTACGGTAGCGCTAGCAGAAAGGAAGGCGGGGCTCAATTGTCACAGTTAAATAAGCAGTCTAGTATGCAAAGGCAAGCACTCCTGGATCCTCAACGTCTAGCAGTAGAGACAGAAGCATGGGCTCAATCAGCACTTTACCATGTAAGACACTGCACTGCAGATTCTAGATCATCCATGATTCTCATTCTTCGTAGAAACATAGTATGCATAAAATAAAGGATGAGGATGCATACATATTGACCGATTTGCCAACAACAAACTCATAGTTTTCAATGTATATACAGTACCATATCTCTATGAATGTATTATAAAGTACCATTTCACTATGAATTTTGGTATCGTGTGTAAAATCCAGCTTGTAATATAGCAATTCAAATCCTAAATCTGTGATCACTATATCCTGGAATAACCAAAACCCTTGTAAAGAATCTTCTCTATTCTGAAATGTGCCACCAGTCGTCAATATTTTGAACTTTGAACTTCAGAGATGGAAGCAGCTGTCATGGCCACATCCATTGAGAGAGGAGCTGCACAAAAGGCACTCTTTGTATGGAGGCTCTAACACGTGTGATCACGATAGGTGTAACATGATCTAACAATCAGTTACCACTTTAACTATACTTGAAACATCACATGTATATTAGGAAAAAGTTGAGAGATAAATGATGCACACATGACATACATGAAATTTGGTAGGTCACAGGATTATACTGTGTGTGACATGTACTGTACTGAGATTCACTTTCATTTCACTCCCTTTTTCTGTTGACTGCTACCGCCAGGTATCGACTTCAGGGCTCCTGAGAGCAGCTATAATGGCCCTCCATGTCGGTTTGGGCTCTTCCTGCCTCAAGAATTCACCAATAACACAGTGGAGGCTGTCCTTTGCATCAGGGTAGCGCTTATGTATACCTTCGAGAATGTATTCAGGAATCTTTAGTGCCTGTCCCAGTTCTATCCACTTGGTCTGTGCGTCTAGTAACTCGTCCCGTACTCTGTCTACATCATAACGAGTCAGTTCTGTTGGTGCTGCACAACGTTAACAGTATTCGTATCATGAATAGATATACGTATGCCGCATCTTGCATGCTACACTACATGCAACAGAGGGGAGGAGGGATCTATTATCTATGATGCAGCAAGCATTGTGAATGAAGTGCATTATTAGCGTGACCAACTAGTCGCACATACATACGAATATAGAAAAATCAGATCGTTGACTGTAGCTGGCTCCGCTCGCCAATTATTGCAGGTTGGAACACTGTATCATGTGCTACATACCTTCCGCCATGGCTGCAAATCTGTAGCATCTCTATCGCTAGCAGAAAGGAAGGTGGGGCTCAATTGTCACAGTTAAATCAGCACTCCAGTATGCAAAGGCAAGCACTCCTGGATCCTCCACGTCTAGCAGTAGAGACAGAAGCATGGGCTCAATCAGCACTTTACCATGTAAGACAAGCACTGCAGATTCTAGATCATCCATGATTCTCATTCTTCGTAGAAACACATAGTAATAATGCATAAAATAAAGGATGAGGAATACATACATATTGACCGATTTGCCAACAACGAACTCATAGTTTTCAATGTATATACAGTACCATATCTCTATGAATGTATTATAAAGTACCATTTCACATGAATGTAACTCGAACTTTGGTATCGTGTGTAAAATCCAGCTTGTAATATCAAATCCTAAATCTGTGATCACTATATCCTGGAATAACCAAAACCCTTGTACAGAATCTTCTCTATTCTGAATGTGCCACCAGTCGTCAATATTTTGAACTTTGAACTTCAGAGATAGAAGCAGCTGCCATGGCCACATCCATTGAGAGAGGAACTGCACAAAAGGCACTCTTTGTATGGAGGCTCTAACACGTGTGATCATGATAAGTGTAACAATCAGCTCCACTTTAACTATACTTGAAACATCACATGTATATTAGGAAAAGTTGAGAGATAATGCACACATGACATACATGAAATTTGATAGGTCACTGGATTATACTGTGTGTGACAAGTACTGTACTACATTCACTTTCATTTCACTCCTTTTTTCTGTTGACTGCTACCACCAGATGCCTTTCCTTTTCCCTTCCCACCATTACTGCCAGCCTTTGATGTTACTTTTGACTCAGTTCCTTTACTTTTTACTTTCACCATGCTGTCTTGTGAGAGCTCTGAGTCTGATTCTGGTTCCGTATCAGGACTGTCATCTTGTTCTTCATACGTTGTGACATGTGATGACTTCTTGGATACAGTATCAGCTCCATAGTGGACCTTGTGTTGCTCCTTGTTGAAAGTGCGAGTGAAGGCAGACTTCACCTACAGAATTAGATATTATCTCCAGTGTCCAGATTAGTCAGGTGTCCTGATTTATAAGAGTTGTGTACCTTTGAGGGTAGATTAGATACTGTGTTTGGTTGCCCTGGAAACTGGTTGAGCTCTACAATGGAGTCCCAGTCCTCTCTACCGAGGTCATAGGTCGTCATCATGGAAACCACCTTCGATACACCATCACTTCCCTAAGCAGGTCACACACAACATCACTACATATATGTCACATGACTCACACACAAGTCACATGACTTTCATGTGATATGTGTTAATATATACCTCTGATAGTAGAGGTTGAGTGAGTCTGGTGTGGAGGAAGGGAAGATAGTCCATTCCAAACTCAGTCTTGTTACAAGAAGCCCTGTGGTAACCATCATCGTGTGACAAACAGAGAGTACATACATGTAAGCTGAACAGACAAACTTAATATTCAAGACAGTGTTTTATTGAGTGAAATGGATAGGTAGTGCGCACTGTTTCTTATTATTGAGGTGTCACAAGGGAGATGCATGAATCTGTGTGTGTGGTATTGGTCTCTTTACGTGAGTCGAGTGTGTCTCTGGAGGTCTTGGAGGAGGCGGTCGTTCTTCCCTCTTGTGGAGTTACTGCCAAGCCAACGGGGGAATTCTGGTCGCCCAAAGTTCCCTCGCATGAGCTGCCCAGGGAGAACACTGGAGAAGACTGCCTGTGAGAGTGAGAGAGAAGGTGTGTCTGTATTCATGTGACATTTCCTCAATTCAGAATCCAACCTGTACAGGCAGCAGTCCCCATTGGGATGAACCGCGGATCTTTCTCTCCACAAGGTCGCCGTCACTCAGAGAGTCTGCTGCGTCAGAAAGCAGCCTCAGTGTGTGTTTGATGTCACCTCTGAAATAGTCGGGAGTGAATACATGGAGATGTACAATATACAATTGACGTGTATTGTGTGTGTGTGTGTGTGTGTGTGTGTGTGTGTGTGTGTGCGTGTGCGTGTGCGTGTGCGTGTGCGTGTGCGTGTGCGTGTGTGTGTGTGTGTGTGTGTGTGTGTGTGTATGTGTTTGGACTTACTCTGCCTGCAGTGGTTTGACTGAGAGGTAATTCTCCTGTACAAAGAGTGGAGCTAGGCTATAGTCGTGAAAGAACAGCTCAAATCTAATGGGAGAAAAGTGAAATGGGGTTAATCAACATTATCACGTGACTGTCATGTGATACACCTTTCAGCCAACGAGAGCTCTCGGTCACCTTCTCTCGGCATGAAAACCAACTTGATCACGTCAAAAGGATTCTGAAAGAGAGACAACATTCAGGTCTACAATATCTCCAACACACACTTTTTCCCTCACTAGTTTTGACTCTTTCTTGGCCGACTTTGCCGTTGCCTTTGCATCGTCATAACTGAGATTTTTGTCAGTCGCTGTCCACACTGAGAGGTTGTGTAGTACCTAAAGTGGGTTGTATGTGTTCAGTGTAATCCCTCTAATCGGGACACTGAAATTGGGACACCTTTTGCTGTCCCCAGTAGATATTTGTGACCCTTTGAATCAGGCTACATCACTAATCAGGACACCTCACTAATCAGGACACCTCTAATCAGGACACCTCACTAATCAGAACATCTCTCTAATCAGGACGCCTCACTAATCAGGACATCTCTCTAATCAGGACACCTCACTAATCAGGACATCTCTCTAATCAGGACACCTCACTAATCAGGACATCTCTCTAATCACCAAACATTAGTTTGTGCTGACAGTTTCTGGATTGGAACCGTTCCAGAAACGTTCATACAATACACTGTACAAGTGATACACACATGACCATCACATGACTGTCACATGACATGACATCATACTTACTTGTCTGATATCCTGACCAGACGCCATAATTATTTCAGCGAGAGCATTTGGTGCCATCTTCACCCCTTCCTTGTAGCACACACTCATCATCGCCCCACGTATCTGGTCCACTCTTGGTCTGTAAAATCTGAGATCAAAGCAATAGTTGGAGAGAGACCGGATCTTGGGATGTTGTCTGTCGTTACAGATACATATGATGGGGATTTTCGTGTTCTTGATCATGGAAATGACTTCCTGGAAGAGATGGGGAGAAACTGTGGAACCCCTCTAATTAGGGTACCAATCACTCACCTGGACTCCACCTCTGTCTTCGTTGCCTGCCATTCCGTCAACTTCGTCCATTATCAGCGCATGTCTCCGCCCACTTGCCACACCCACACTCTTCGTACGGAACACATCAAGTGACATACAGTCCAGCTGAGTGGCTACCTCATCATGAAGTGTTCTTTTGCTTCTAGTAGCACTAGCGTTCAATTCAACATATGAATATCCAGTTTCCTATAAGGAAACAGTACTGTAAACCCCTCACACCATGAAATGAGGACACCTTGATAAACAGGACACTTTTCCAGTCACAAATGTTTTGTATATTTCAACCCCTGAAATCAGGAAACCTCACTAATCAGGACACTTTCTTCTGCCCTACAGATGTTTAAATGGGTCATCCTATACAGGTTGATTAATAACATTGAGTGGATTTTTGTGATTGTGACTAACCTCACATGCGAGTACAGCAGTTGTGGTTTTTCCGACTCCAGGGGGGCCTGATAAAAGTACAGCATGGAACCCCGCACCGTCCCCCTGTCCAGAGCTCCCCCACCCTCCGCCCTTCTTCCCCCCTCCCCCTCCCTTCCCTCTGTTCTTCTCCCAATCCTGTAACCACCTGAAATAAACCAGAACACACTAAGTTAGCTCCATCTCCATAACTATCTACCCCACACCGTGTATGTTACAGAATATGAATCCACTTAACCTCAGCAGTTTCTTGGCATTACTCTTGTCTCCTTGCTGCCCAATGATGTTCTTTATGGACTTTGGTCGATACTTGTCAACCCATAGCAATGACTCAGAACCTGATGGAATGAAATCAGGAACAGGAGCAGGTGGTGAGTATTCAGGTACTTCTTTCAAGCCATTCATTACCTTCTAACTTTGGTGTTGCTATTCGGGCAGGTGTTCCAACTGTACTACTCGTGCTGGGTGATGGGGTTGCCATGGCGACAGGAGTGGTCACGTGATGCCTGTTGGGTGTGGTCAACAATGTACCTACCCCACTGCCAGTAACTTCCCCTGTCTTGGGGGGCGATGCAGACTTTCCTTTGCCTCCCTTCAGCGACCCCTTAGATTTAACCACGGGGGAGGCAGGAGGTTTCTTCGTACCACCATACTTCTTCCCTGGACAAGTACGCAGTAGTTCCAACAAACCATCTTCATCAATCTGCTTGGTACCAAGCTGAACTGCCTGAAGGAACATACATGACTTAATTATCCATGAGATGCTTAGAAAGAAAGACAAGGCAACACAACACAACAAAGACAAAGCAACACAACACAACTCGCCCAAGGCAGTTATTTTTCAAAGAAAAAACTGCCTTGGGTGGGATTCGAACCCACGACCGTCCACTTGCTAGGCGTCGCTCTTACCAACTGAGCTACCGAGGCAGCATGTAAGGACTTGCGTACTGTACGTAATGCAATGTACAATCAAAAGGTTCCCCTCTCACCTTTGCCAGCTTGCTCTCTCCTGACTCCTCCCCCACAACGAGGTAACTGGTCTTCTTACTGATACTCTGTGTCACCTTCCCTCCATACCTGCATTGAAAAACCGGCTGCATACAAAATGTTTACCTACACAGTTATACTGACAACACACACACTACCAGGGTTTCTTTTGGGGGGGGGAAGAGGGGAAATTTGCCCCCCCTTAAAAACTTTTTGCCCCCCCCCCCTTAGTCAGAGACCTTCCTTATACAATGTATATTGCCAGATGTGTTTTCATATTACCCCCAAGATTTCTCGTATGTGTGATTCGCCCCCCCCCTTGTCAAGCTTTCTGAAAAAACCTGACAACCTATCAATTATATAATCATGCACACTAAATGAAATCAGTATTATGGGAATACGTGAGTTAACTCACACAAAAAAACATTGTGCAGGATAACAAAATATTGAAATAATGTGCATAAATAGGATATTCAGTGTAAATTTTAGTAATAGTTACATGTACCTACAAAACACAGCTGCATGATTTGCCCCGTTCCCCCAATGTTGGCACATAAAAAGGTAAACTTACCTTTTTATAATATCTGCTGCTGCTTCTCTCTCCAGTGACTCCAACACACCAGTTATGACAAACGTTAAACCTTCAAAACAATTTTCTTCGCCCTCTGGGACGACCTTTGACCCCGGTGCCTTGGGCCCACTGCGGTTCATGTAGTTACGGTAACTGCTTCCCCGAGAGAGTTTGGGTGGAGCGGAAGGGGTGGTAGAAACTGGTTTTACCGGTTTAGAAGCCGGTGTAACAGGTTTGGTGGCGGGTTTAGAAACAGGTTTTGCTGGACTAGAAAGAGACTTTTTAGAAAGAGGTGAGCTTGTTGTACTCACACCACCTTGTGGGTCTTCCTTCCTTTTCTTGACAGGAGATGCCGATTTTTCCTTATCAAATGTCAGTCCAGATTGTTTCACGAGATAGTCTTCTCTTTCAGGAGTCATTTGCTTGCGAGGAGATGCAGCTGCTCTCTTGCTCGGTGAAGCAAGTCCAAGGGCCTTACCAGACATCCCACTACCAGTAAGAACAGCTTGTTCTCTCTCCTCTTCACTATCTCCTAAATACTTGATAGCTTTATTGGCTTTCATTTTCTGCTTTGGTCTTTTGCTATTCTCACCATCTCCAGTCAAAGGCACTTTCTCTAAGTGTTCTCTGACATTTTTCTTAGCCCTTGGGCCAACTTCCCCTTCCGCCTCTCCTTCTACTTGTCTCTCTCTCTTTAATCTTGGTGAACTTCTTGTCGATATTTCTCTTTTCGTAACTCCTCTAACCCCACTTTCCTTTTCTTTAATCAATGGAGAATTGCTACCTTCGAGACGTGTCTCCTGTCTTAGTTCTTTCAAGTTTTCAGGCCCTGATTTTTCTGAGGTCACCCCTTCTGGAACTCCCGATGACTTTTCGGGCGTCCCACGAGGAGGTGTGGCTACTCTCTCGACCACCAAACACAGTTTCTTTGTCGGAGTTGAACTCAACAGCTGTGAAGACTCCGACTACACCACAAAAGGATGGAAACCATTTGATTTGGTACATATAATTATTTCAAGACACTTCATATTGGAAGGCACTAACACACCATTAGTATACCCATATCTCCCAACCATCACAGTTATATAAACATGTAGAAATATCAATAATGTTGACACACATTCAATATACATGTAAGCAGTGGCGTATCCCTGGAATCAAGGAGTATATACACATGTATAGTGGACAGTTAATGACACATCCCAAGCATACAGAACATAGGGTGGATATACCTCCCTGATAGATGAGTCCCTCTCTGTCTGTTCATCAGTTGGGGATTCAGAGACACGAACCACATCTTCCTGTATAGAGAGTACATTTTTATACAGACACATTGTGAAAAGCAGGGGTTCAAAATAAATGGGAGGGAGTCATTTTGTACAGGGGGGTATTGCGAAAAACAGTAGTCACCTCACTTGACTATCCATCAATTTTGGAACCCCTTCAGTTAAATCTCCTGTGGGGGGGTTGCAATATCCCCCCAGCCCCCCACCATAACTCCTTCCCTTGCAAACACACATACACACTCACCTGTGTCTGTCCACTGGTGGATGTCTTGTTGAAGTACGAGCTTCTCTTAATAGGAGCAGCACCAAAGAAGTCACCTGCTTTCTTAATTTCCTTCTTAACGTTAGGGGCAGGAGATTTCCCACCCTTTATTAATTTCCCTCCCTTCTTTGGGGGTGTGGCCTTCACCTTCTTTTTCGGAGTTTCTCCATCAGAATCTGTGGACATATCTTGTGATCCACTACAGTACTGTGAAGTAAACACTTACACACCAGAATCAAGTATGGCTCTCACTCTCTTCCTCTTCTCCTCTCTCCCTTCACCCTTCTCCCTGGTTCTCACTTTAGTCCTTGTTTTGAAATCATCGTCGTCATCATCAATTATCACAGGGGTCTACCATGAAAAACAGGCTTATATACCAACATGTACACAGTACATCGGGAAAATGGACACTGTTGGGCCAGTGAATTTATGATTACTGAGGTGTCTCGCAATTGTTTTTAGTAGTTAAATGGTGTTTTGGGGCTGCAAAAGGTGTCCTGTTTATCAAGGTGCCTCTTTTCTAGATTGCACTATAGCATATGTAAACAATTACTTTTTTGTTGTTCTTTTCTTTCGCTTCTTCATTCTTTTTCTTCTGCCTCTTGAAAATCTCTCTCAGATCCATTGACTGCAGCAGAAAGTGTACGTGTACATTTAGTGAATCTGTAGTAAGAATCACGTAGTGTACTATTGTAGCAAATGTCTAAGTAAACAGGTGCGCTCTGTTTAAGGTTACAGACAAACACAGTCATACGCGGGGTACTTACGTACCATCTTGGACCTTGCGTGCGTGTAGTTGAAACAAAGGCGAATGCTAAAGACGGAAAACTTTCCTCGGAGCGTTTCTCTCTATTACTCGCTCACATGTGCTCACACGCATGCGCAGATTTACAATCAAGTGTGTCACACTTTAATAATATACGAAAGTATGCAGCAAAAGAAATAATTATACAACAGTATTGTCAGATCTCTCATCGTCAGGTCTATCAATCTGATGATGTCTTGTCAGATCTGATGGTGCCTCAGGTGTATCTGATGACTGTTCGTTGTCAGGTCCATCTGATGTTTGTTCATTATTAGACCGATCTTGAGGATTTGATGATGGATTCTCTATTACTAATGAAGTCTGGTTATGTGAATCTTGAGGTTCTGATTTTCTCTCATCAACAGATGAAGTTAGTACATATACAAATGGAATACATGTAAAAAGAGTTATAAAACCCCAAAAATAGGCAACGCCTTTCACACCAGCTAGATCACTAAAAAGAAGTATGTCAGTCAAAACTGGAACTGAAAAAATAACAATTATCCAGGAAATATACACAAGGAGTTGTACCCAATACACAAAAAAAGCAAAGCAAGAGAAGCCTTTACAGCACGAGTAAGTATGATACTTTCTCTTAAACCAAAACAACAGTGTTAAGTTAAAATTGAAATGGAATACAGAAACACATAAAACACCAACTGCAGATGAAAAACCGCCCACGAGATCATATGCAAACTCAAAACAGACTACATTCTCCATTGCAATGGTACAGTTTTCAAGTGGTCCATGCAATATTTTTGTTAGTGAAATTGAATAACGAATAAAACAGTCAAGTTGTGGATCACAGACATATGTTTTTTTAATTAAAAATGTGTCCCAGAAAGTGAGAAGAGATGATGCCATTACGACTGAAGTGATTATAGACAATTGAATCAATGTGCCACGAACTCTGTAACCATGGAGTGTCAGTTCAGGTGTTTTAGTTCCAGGCCTTCGAATTTTCTTAAGAGAATTCAGGAAAGCCACTTTTGTGTAAGGATATAGCAGATCAAAAAAGAAATCATCAAACCACAAGTATTTCTTATAAAATGATGTTCGAATTCTTTTAGGAATAAGAAACTTGATGCAGCAGCACCAGGCATTAGCCAAAAAAAAAAAAAATCACATGATAATGTAAAAGGAAGGGAACACTAAGTACACGAGGGACTACATCTCCCCAAATTCGGTAAGGTTCAAAGCTGTTAGTGTAGTTGAAACTCATCGTAATCAAATGTTTCCCTCACAATAATTCTGCAGAACAGTATTGTATACAACCTTCAGTTCGATGGTCTGTCACACTTCTCAACTCTGATAACCAAGTCAATGCGAGCTAGTAAATCTTGCTATACAATCACTGAACAGGCACTGTAGAAATTGGTTAGGTCATATACAGTGTAACACTACTTATATTACTTCAAAAGTGCTGACATGCAGTCATATGTCATGTGGGAATTACAGTGTATATATAGGCATAGTGAAATTTAATATAAAGGCCTGTTTAAGTACTTTGTTTACATCAGGGGTACCAACCATCATGTGGAGGGGTACTTGCTGTCGTCAGCCTTGCATCCATGATCAGCAGATTTCAGGCTCTGCTGGGTGCACCATAAGCTGCTACTGCAAATAACGGGTGGCTGTTTTAAGCAATAAGTTTGGTTATCACATCATATTCTAAAATATGACTCTATGTCTCATTAGTTAATTACAGGTTGTGATAACTACACTAAATTCATGATTTGAAATGATGAGGGAAGCACATTGCCTTAGTGGAAATCCTCCACTGTGACAATCACAGCACAGGCACTGTTAGTATAACACTACTTATACTAGTTGAATGCTATGCATTGATGGCGAGCGGAAGAGGAAAGTCCGGTTACGTTTGGGGGCCAAAATGCAATGTAGGATACATATTAATCCCGTGCCAGCTGTACGACTAGGTGGGCTCGCTCTGCTTGCCAATTATTTCGAAAGTGCTGACAGTCAAGTGGGAATTGCAGTGTATATAGGCGTAGTGAAATTTAATATAAAGGCCTGAAACAGCACTATTTAACTACTCTGTTTACATCAGGGGTACCAACCAATATTTGGAGGGGTACTTGCTGTTGTGGGCCTTGCATCCATGATCAGCAGAAGTGCATATCAGGCTCTGCTGGGTACCATATACTGCAAAATAACAGGTGGTTGTTTTGACCAGCAAGTGTGGTTACCTTAATTGCTAAAATATGGCTCCGTATAGCCTCGTCCCCAGACTCTCCTTTTGTTTTTGGGTTGGCAGGGAAGAGCCTGGGGACAAGGCTAGGTTCAGTAAGGACTATGTCCATTAGTTAATTACAGGTTGTGATAACTACACGATTTGAAATGATGAGGGAAGCACATTGCAATAATTCCCAAGTGGAAATCCTCCACTGTTGACAGTCTATGTATTCAGACACTCATATCCAGTGTAACTACAGAAAAATTAGTCTGCAACAACTGCATGAGTTAACATTTTAGCTTGAGCCCACATACTTAAATAGGGGTATTAGGTGATTGGTGAAACAACAATTACTGAAAGAATTTGTATACACACAATTTTTCATTGCCAGTAGTTCGACTAATGACCAGTTCAGACTGTAAACCATCTCTTGCTAACATTTTACAAACTTCACCTGCAAAATTGTGGGCAAACACATTATGATTTACCCTATACACAAATATCAGTTTACTTGGTTTGTTCTGGGCCAGCAGTAGTAGATAAAATACTCCACATTCAGATAACAATACTGCAACACTCGGTAAAAACCTGTCTATCACCTTTTGGAGACAAAGTAGCATAATGCATGTAGCCAATTGAGTTGAAGGTTACCTTACCTCTCTACCATACTCTCCACCTGCCCAAGAAGCTGCAATACCACTGGTTCCAACCTGACACAAGTATTGAATTTAAATCACTTTGTCTTACTTGTGACTCAGCCCAGGCATGAAACTGAAACACAGTAGGCAGAGCATCCGCCTATAGTTGTGGGTTCAAATTGGCTGAGTTAGCTCATTCTTCTTTGTCTTGCATTGTCTTTGAACTGAATTATTAAGGTCTGAGTATCTATCACTACTATATACACCTACCTCTTCAGAGGGTGTTACTACATAAGGAGGGTTGAACAGAAGAATATCAACTTTTCCAGTTAGACGCTCTCTGAAATTGCCAACCTGTGGATAACTAACATGAACCAGTTTAGAAAATCGAGTTAGCCAAGTATGTACCAAGTCCATAGTTAAAACATCACATTCAGAGACTCCATTCTTCAAAAAGGTCTGTCTTGTACACACACAGGCATGTGTATTAATATCAACAGCCCTGCAAGACGAGACAGTAAGTCCCTAGACACCAGTCCATAAGGGAATGCTCTGGAGACTGATTATCTCTGATTGCTTGACTGAGTATGTCTGATTGCTCGACTCACCATGAAAATGTAGGGGATGGTAGGAGGGTGGCTAGAAATGTGATAACTGCACCACTTCCTGCCCCTACCTCTAGACACAGCAATGGTCTGAAATGGAGATGCTTAGCCCCGCCCACTTATACGCATTTGTGGCATACCTTCTGGTTTTCAAGAAATCCAGGTCCATTTCTAGCGCGTCCATCAGCAGAAAGGAATCCTCCGCCGGCTCGTACACTCTCGAGTAGTCATCTGCTCGCAAATGCGAGAGAGACGGTGTAGGAAAATTCTGTGAAACGGCCTTCATTTTTGATTACGTACATGACGTAGTATTCACCAATGGCCACGTGGAGTAGTAATGTTCTTCTCGGAGTGTGTGATGCTCCTTGCAGTGAGCTAGTGCTGTCTCCTTACGAGAATAAGATAGGAGGTTACCCCGTGAGTTCTAGAGACTTATAATAAAGTGACAGTGATTTACTGATCATTTGCATGTAGGATTTCTACCCATCTTCTGTGCTCTCTTCACTGCCTCATTGTGGCATCTGTGACGGTTTGCTCCAGCTTCTTGTCCAGGTCTACTGTCCCCTGGAAGGCTCTGCTAACCACAGACTCATACACCTCTACTGCTGTACAGCACCAAGATGTTGTGAGTCAAGCAAGGGGTAAGTGCGTCCGATCATTCATTCATTCATAATGCATATGTCATTTTTTCAGGTGGTTAGCCCTTCGATCTGAGCTGAAAGATCCAACTCTTACTGCTACTTATTCAGCCTCCACCACTTCTGCCTCTGATAGTACCACTTTATCGGGTGATCAGCTATTGTCCACTGGTGACCTCAATGATTGGTGTGTTGGTGCCAATGACTGGGAGGAAGTGGAGATGGAGAAACCAGATGGAGAAAATGACAGTGAATTTGAGCAGAACATTGAAATACAGCATACTCACAACTTTGGAGTTGAGTTAAAGACAGAAGTTGATTCATCAAAGAGCTCTGTAAATGTTCATAAACCTGAGAATATGCATGTGTCTAATCTAACTCAGAACATTGAGCCTCTAAACCTATCAAGTTTGCAACATGCACCACCACTCAAGGGACCTCACTTTAAATCTTTCTACCTCAATGTAGTCAGCGAACCACTGTCTGAACATGGAGACAATCAACAAGCAGAGAAATTGCTGCAGAAATACAAACTACAGAATCAAGAGAAGGAGCCAATGGATTGTTTAGAGAAAGTATGTTCTTATGACTCCAAAGCTAGATCTCAAAATGGTAGTAAGTTGGAACAGACTGGAGGAGAGAGCTATGAAAAGGCAGTGGCTAAACATGGAGACAAAATGTTTGAGAAGTTTAAGAAAGCATTTTCGCGATGTCCTAATCAGATTCTTCGGTAATAAATTATGCTCTTTTCCAAACTAGCTATATACATATAGCCTTTTTGATTTGTTTGTGTGCAGGTACAATTGGAAAGGGAAGCCCCTGTTAATAACAGACAAGCAACATGCTCCACAAGATGGGGAGGTCACATGCAAGTCATGTGACGCTCCTGCTGTGTTTGAGTTCCAACTAATGCCACCTCTAGTGTACATTCTACAACAGATCAATACAGATAGGACTAGAGAGAACATGGAATTTGGAACTGTACTGGTTTATAGCTGTTCAAAAAGCTGCTGGAGTGATAAAGATGGAGGATTTCGGCAAGAGACTGTATTTGTTGAATCAGACCCAGAAACCCACACCATCAACACATTGTCTATGTAGCTATACTTAGCAGTGACTGGTCATTTAAATTTTAATCAATATTTGAAATTACAAATGGAAATGAATCAGGAGAAATTTAAATTTTAACTGCAGTGAAGGGATGAGGAGGGTGATAAACAAGTGACAGTAGTTGAGTACAAAGCAGCAATGAGATTGGTTGGGTAGTATACATACTAGCAGCAACAATGATGCCAGAGGATTTAATGTTGCTGTGATGTGTATGTGTACATGTTATGAGCCCAGAATGGGTAACCTGTATAGGAATAGTTGTAATGCTGATGGTAGTAATTATGTTGTGGAAAAAATGGCTGTGGTGGCTGAGGGGGTGGAGGAAGATAATGGCGTGAGTTTCGCTGTGGGTGATATTGTGATGTACCATACTGATGAGAAATTGTTGGGATTTTTCTGTTGGCAGATGATGCAGGAGCAGTATTTTGCTTGAGAGGTGCCTTACTGAAGGCATTAGAGCTAGACCGAGGAGCAACTGTTGCAGTTTTAGGAGCCATCGTGTTGATTTGACCCTTGGCTGGAGCAGTTTTGTTAGCAGTTGAAATAGTACTGCAACTACTAGAGGGCACAGGTTTTGTGGAGGCTATTTTGAGAGCCGCTGAAGCAGTTGAAGTAGCGTTACTCTTAGTTGGAATGGTCTTGGTTGCAGCTGGAACAGGTTTGTGTGAGATTGTCTTAGTTCCAGTCGAACTGGTACCACTGCTACAACTGCTAGAGGGCACAGGTCTCGTAGAGGCTATTTTGATAGTCGCTGAAGCAGTTGAAGTAGCGTTACTCTTAGTTGGAATGGTCTTGGTTGCAGCTGGAACAGGTTTGTGCGAGATTGTCTTAGTTCCAGTCGAACTGGTACCACTGCTGCAACTGCTAGAGGGTACAGGCTTCGTGGAGGCTATTTTGATGGTAGTGTTACCTCTAGTTGGAATGACTTTGGTAGCAGCAGTCTTGGTAGATGACAGGCTAGAGCAGTTAGCAGTAGAAGTAGATGCAAAACTGGTCCAGTTATTCTTACATGGAGCCGGTGTGTTGACAACATTCTTTGAACTGACCGATCTAGTGGTGGGGATGCTATGACTTACACCTGCAACTGTGGCCGTCTTTGAAGAAGTCACACTGGCCGAGCTGCTCCTCATAATCGGAGTAGGTTTAACTGCAGCCACCTTTGATCTAGTAGTGGCAGTACTGTGACGACTGGGAGTGGAGATTCCATTTCTACTTCTTGTTGATGGAGTGCTGCTGTTACTATTTGAAGGAGCTACAGTGGATGGTGGTGTATTCTTCAATACAGTTGCTATTTTAGCAACTGTCTTTACAGCCAGGGAACTAACAGTGTCAACGGTACTCTTGAGTCCATTACCAGATGGTGTGCTCGAAACAGGTACAGCCTTCAACTTAGCGTTAGCTGGAGTGAGGTTAGTAGCAGTAGTCTTCAATGGAGTCGAACCACTTGAGGTGCTATTTCCTGAGGTAGGGATTGACTTAGCTGTTACGCCAGTGCTAGAATTAGTCAAGGTCCTGGTCTTGCTTCGAGTAGCCATCACATGGCTTGTCAGTGGTGTCGATGACCTGTGGCTCGACGATTTTGGCTTGACACTCTGTGTTATAGGATGAACAGGTACTGGAACTGTCGATGTATCCCTAGCAGGACTAGGAGGAGTTGTTGCAAGTTCCATGGGTACAACTTTAGAACACGAGGTACTACTTTCATTCTCGGTTTCTCTACTTGAAGCAGTAGTGGCTTTAGTTGTGTTCTGAGAAGTGTTTGGCTTCTTGAGAACTGTATCAGTGCGTCCTGTACGCGGCTGGGATCTGCTGGACTTAGTCTCTGATGGTGTCGTGGACTTGACGCTCTTTGCAAGAGGATGAACAACAGGTGCTGCAATAGTCGATATATTCCTACCAGGACTAGGAGGAGTTGTTGAAAGTACCATGGGTACCACTTTAGAATGCGGGGTACTACACTCCTTTTTAGTTTCTCTACTTGGAGCAGTCTTAACAGGGCTTGATTTCTTAAGCACTGCATCTTCATTGCCTGTACTTGACTGGGAACTGCTGGACTTAGCCTCGGATGAAACAAGAGGTTTTACTACTGCCACTGAAATGGGTTCTTCATCGGATCCACTGGACTGCTTGCGGATTTTGAACCGAAATTTCGTTCTTGGTTTTGTGACAACTTTTTGGGCATCGAAGGCAGTAGCGAGAGTTGGTTTTTCATTTTTCGGCGTCAAAAGCACCTTTTGAATGGGTTTAATAGCTTTTAGCTTCTGCCTCAGCTGCTGTGTTGTAAGCCGCTTGATCTCGTGTGGGGTTAGTGGACCATAGGGACTGTCATCCTTCCTCAGATATGTCTACATGCAAGAATAGGGAACAGTTAAACAGTGGATAAACGTTAAGCTGTACACACATGTACATATTAGCCTCGTACCCAGGCTCTTTCCCACCTCCCCCGAAAAGAGCCCAGGTACAAGGCTAGTGTACATATAGGCACAGTACATGTACATACACTGGTACTTGCAGATGTACATGTAAATACATGTATATGTGCATAGCACACTGGCTATGTTAGAAGTAGGAAGGAGAGAAAGTCATTCCAGACAAACAAGACATATAGCACTATGCTTTAGGCTGTAGGAATACCGTCAGGTAGATGTGCAGGGTTTATTTTAGAAAGCTTGACAAGGGGGGGCAAACTGCACATACGAGAAATCTTGGGGGGTAACATGAAAACACTTCTGGCAGTATATGAGGAAGGTGTGTTTGACTTAAGGGGGGGCAAATGCCCCTCTCGCATCACCCCCCTAAAAGAAACCTTGATGAGTCTACTTCTCACCTCGTGATTCATGTCTTCGTACATCTCAAACTGATCTCCAGCCTGAATTCGTATCTCTATCACCACTTTCCTCTCTTCGAAAGTCGCGTATCGCTCTTCAAGGGTCGTGAAGGTCACTCGATACTGTCGCGGTTCGACAATTGGACGAAACTTTTTGAAGACATTGTCGATGACCAACTTGATGTTGTCTTCCTCTTTACGATTCACCTGGTATCCATAGACACACCCTGCACAGGACATACAGTGGAACCTCTAATCCGGCCCACTGAAATGAGGACACCTCAATTAACAGGAAACTTTTTGCCATCCCAAAACCACGTTTGTGTACAATTTAACCCCAGAAATCAGGACACCTCACCAATCAGGACAAATTCTTCTGTCCAAGGGTGTCCGGATTAGAGAGGTTTCACTGTACATGGAAATACATGTGCATAGCAGCACACTACGGTATATATGTAGCATGTACATACAGCCATTACCAATTCTGGTGGATGAAAGGAGCAGGTAGGGAATATAAAAGAGTGACACATAAGATGTTAAGTATGCTATAACTGGTAACAACAGGATATATGTTCTGGCTCTCTGAGTTAGAAAAGCAGATCGATATGTGATAGGAAGCCTTCTGAAATATAACTATTAACACCTGCCTTCAAATCTAGACCATGGCTCTCACAAGTTTAATATGTAACTAGCAATATGAGGCTTATACCGTTTGGTCGACAGCCGAAACAGAGGATTCCACCTTTGCCATTCAGAAACGATCCAATCTCCTGTGCAAGAAGCTGTGTGGATGTACGGATAATATATTTACATGAACAGTTGGTGAAGTTTTAGGTACTTACTGTTTCCAATAGTCCTTCGTTTTCAGGGAGGAAGCGATGGAGAGAATGGTAATGATCCTGTTTGTAACCAATACTGTCAAATGGACACAGCTCCCTAAGGGGAGAGAGAGAGAGAGAGAGAGACCAGATAAAGTGCCACACTGTTACACAGGGTGCAAATGAACTGACTTTTTTCCAGTCTTGAGTCTTTTCGAGATTCTCTGTAAAGAACATAAGCTTTAGCGGCACAGCTACTCCTTATCTCATCACGTGCAAGTTTGAGCAGTTTTAGGCCCAATAGACATACACACATACACGAGGTAGTCTATTTACCGTTTCTAAGGGGGCTCCATCCGTATCCAGAGGTCGCTTTCTTCTTACTAAAGGCATAGCAAGACTACACTTCACAAAAATTAGGCGGTTAAGGTTTGAAACTGATCACGTGGCACGCGACCTTTGAATTTGTTTCTCTGCGCATGCGTATAAACTGTCCGGTGCAGTGTCCGGATTCCACGTGTTTACAAGAAAGATGCCGGACAACAGACGTATTCAAGGACCTGAAGAGTCCCAAAATCCGCTCCTCTTCCTGAAAGCAGACGAAAAAGCAGCACGTGAAAAGAAAGATTTGGTAATATTCATTTGCATATGCTGCAGTGTTTTGTTCACTACCTCGTTCATTACTCTTTCTACTAGTTGGATTCAAATGGACGCCGAACGGACGGAAGAAAACCAGAAGAACTAAGACCGATATGTAAGCCTCGCTTTCTTACCTTGTGACACTGCCCTGTACAGATGTTGTCAATATGCAGACCTAAAGACAGGTTTGAATCCTCGTGCTACTGGTTCTGCCTACATTGAATTGGCGTCGACAAAAGTGATGTGTACCATGTGAGCAATCCTATGAAATCACTCAAGGCCCGTACATATTGGCGTGACTTATGCAGCTATGGGCCAAAAGAACCGCAACGCAAGGAAGATGTACAGCTTGAGGTAAATTTAACTTCATCGAATTCAGTGCAGTAAACCCTCTGGATTTTAATTCCATAGGGGAGACTTACCTGTGAATTTAAGTTTGCTCCATTTTCATGTCCACAAAGAAGAGATCATCAACAGGTACACTGCCTTTGAGATTGTGTGTGTGTGTGTGTGTGTGTGTGTGTGTGTGTGTGTGTGTGTGTGTGTGTGTGTGTGTGTGTGTGTGTGTGTGTGTGTGTGTGTGTGTGTGTGTGTAGGACCAAGAGGAAAAGGACTTTACCGTTCTCATAGCACAAGCACTAAGTCCAGCAGTCCGACTTGTAAGCATGAGACAGTGCACATGACAATCATGTGACTTGTCGTGATTGCAGGAAACATTTCCCAAGCTACAATTAGAGCTCAATATTTTGGTTCTGGAGAATGGAGGGAATGGTATGGAGACACTAATATGAGCCTTCACACTAACTCGCAACTATCTCTCTCCCTCTCCCTCCCTCCCTCCCTATATGCTCCTCCATAGCTCTGAGTGCTGCTTTGCTGTGTGCTAGTATAGCTCTTGCTACATGTGGTGTGAGGATGAACGACCTTCCAGTAGCAGCCTCAGTGGTGAGCATATACTACATGTAACATACACTACATGTGCACATTCATTTCTATGTTATAAATGAACTTAGTCTATTTTGCAGCAATATGGATACTTAATAAAAAGCAGTTTAAATGACATTTATTGGTCTCGACAGATATACATTGTCATACAGAATGAATTTCTACTGTCCAGGTGTGGTACCAATCTACACATCTTGTGGATCCAAGTTTGGTG
Organism: Theonella swinhoei; assembly: GCA_963970385.1. NCBI lineage: Eukaryota > Metazoa > Porifera > Demospongiae > Tetractinellida > Theonellidae > Theonella > Theonella swinhoei. Next base: position 807,353 of record OZ019966.1, read on the forward strand.
GAAGAAGAGACCGTTAGGAAACTAAACGACAGCTCATGTGGTCACATGACTGTGGTGTACCTACCTTCAAAGGACGAACTGACGGCTCTCAAACAGAATGGATGCATGCAACCTGATGAACTAATGGCAGTAAGATTCATTTTTTTCAAGTTGTTTTTCCTTGCTTTATAAACCATGCACTTACCCCTCAGGCAATTGATGCTTGCATAGAGAGCTGCCTGAGGCTGAAGCAGAGGATGAAAGATGTTTTATGTACGTAGCACATTATGCCAACACCTTTCACTGTCCGTGTATGTACGTCATATATTTGGCCAACCATAAAAACTGCAAATGTACATGTACAGACTCACTGCTGCTGTGGTACATGTACATGTGTGTGCATGCATGCATCCCACAAACACGAGGTTACACAGTGGGACATGGACTACTACTAGTGCTGTACGAAGCTCAGTCCCTGTCAGAATCAGAGCTAGTGTCGGTGGACGAGTCCTGTTTGGTGGTCTTTTTGGTTCTCTCTCTCTGAGTCTGCTCAAAGAAGTAGTCGAATGCATAAGGCTCTGTCCTCATGTGTATGGTCTCCATCAGCTGGGCTCTCTTGGCGTGTGTACGAATCTGAGACGGAGTGGGAGAAGCAAGATCAGAGGTGTTTCTTTCTACACAGGTTGTCAATACAGTGGAACCTGGCATGCTAGAGACAGAAGATGTGTCCTACCCCACAATAGTGAGGTGTCCCAAATTTAAGGGTGAAAAGTATACAAAATGTTGTACTGGGAGAGCAAAGGTTGTTCTGTTTGTTAGGTTAACTAGAGGCTTTCTCTTCAACCTCATATGCTTCACTTCACATCATATTCATTAGAGGGTTCCACTCCTCATTAATACACTAATGTCACTCCATGTTCCCAGACTGACCTGTGCAATGAACTCAGAATTTTCTGTTGCTGAAATCTGAAGACCAGACACATGGTTGAAGAGCTGGTGTGGTGTCATGACCTCCCTGACCCCGGCACGACTGAAAAATCCGGACACATTTGTACAGTCCCTCAATAGAAACTCAAGACCATTGGGGTGGGAGGGTTCGACTGATTGACCAACATCGATGAAGAAGACACGACCTCTGTGCCAGAGGAGGTTGTACTCACTGAGATCTGCATGGACGAGGTGGCACTTCTTGTACATGGACTGCATACCCTGCAGAATAAATACACAATGTACAGTCCATGAAAACTACAGTAGGTGTGCTAACAGCAGACAGTTGATGCCTTCATCAGCACCATGTACATGTATGCCTAGTTGCTACAATGTATATCACACAGTACGGTAGTACTGGGATTGCTATGGTCTATCCCCATTGAATGTACATACATGTACATTTGTAAGGATATTCTAAATGTACATAAGTATGCACATTGATCTAGTGTGTATGATGTAATGCTTTTAGGGAAACATGTACATGTACATGTATATCTACCAGAAAGCATCCTAGGTTTTCATTACAGAGGGAAATGAATAGGCTGGGTCTAAAGGGTGAGCCTGCTCCCCAACCACAACATACTCTGCTTTCATCGCCGAAAAAACGGCTTCCACTCTAGGAGGGGTTATTTATAGAGGTCCCAGCTACACTATGAATGTTCGACTGACCTCGATGGTCTGGTGGTAGGCACTTGTCAGCTCCTCCTGCGTCAACATGGCTTCCTTGATCTTGGGGGCTGGTCTCTGGTCCTGACCAATGAAACTCATGATTAAGACGTGTTTCCGTAGCAATGCCACCTCGGGGCATGGGATTCCCCCTTCATGAAGCCTGTGAAACGACACAATGAGCATAGTACACACCTGAAGCAAATGAAAATGTCTCTAATGTCTCTAAATTAATTGGATAGAGCTTGAAAAACATGTGTATTGTAGCACACTAGCTGGAAGAATTAAGAAAGACGAGAAAGGAAACCCACCTCACCAACCTACACAAGACATACACCACCACATGTACAAGTGGGTGGAGTCTCACCTCTTCAGATTGTGCATCTCTTTCTCGGCCCACATACGGACCACTTTGCGAGGGTTCTGCTTCCTAAACCGCGCTTTGAACCGATAGTCGTCCTTTATGTAGCGATCTCTGTTCTTGAATTCGTTCAGAGTCGTCTTGAACACCTTTACTGCACACTCGGTAGGGAGAGGACGATCCTCAATACTGCAATGGAGAGAGAAGTGGTAAGTAACATCATACGGTACATGTACATGTGATGTATACTCTCAGTCATCCTAGTGCAGCTGATGAGGCCTGGCATTGGCCAAATTGTGTCCTGCGCCATTGGGTGATTATTAAACATCTAGGCCTTAAAGGCCATTCACAGCCTACAGAGTTGTGGTTCAGATTCTCATGCACATTGGAGGGCACGTCAATAAACAGGACAAACATCTTTGCTGTCTTAATTACCAATGTGAAATCTCAGGACACCTCACTAATTAGGACTCTCTGGTATCCCAGATGACTGTAGTTGTCTCACCTGCCACCTCCAGCATGGAACACACAGGCCTCCTTCCCAGCACTGACACAGCCGTTGATCTCGGTCAGAACCTCATTGTCCACCATCTTGAAGAGCATGAGGCGAGTCTTGGCATCCAGTACCTGGTCTGAGGTGGAATGTTCCTTCTTCTCGTGCAGTCGCTGAGCCTGTCAAGAGAGAAGGGAGAGTGAGTGAGTGAGTGAGTGAGAGAGAGAGAGAGAGAGAGAGAGTGGGCGAAAGAGGGGGGGGGGGGGGGGGTGGGGATACAGGAATGAGCGGAGAGTGTACCTGTTTTTCTTCCTTGTAAGAGTGCTGTCGGAGAGTGTTGAACACGCTGTTTGGAAGACGGAAGTCCTGGGTCTTATCACTGATGTCACCAGACGGAAAGGCTGGAGGGAACTATTAAACAACAGAAAAGTTAGTGATATAGATGTACATGTAAGCACAGGCTTCCCTTCCTGACCTTTTCCATGTTTCTCACATTTCGTCTACCACATACATCGGCATCATGCTTAGTTTGGGATCCCATGGAAACACCCTTTGACCTTCGACGACCTCTGGGTGTTGAGGCTTGCACAGTGGGTCTTAGAACTACAAAGATACATAGAGAAGTTACATGAACACAGTGGTGTGTGTGTGTATGTGTGTGTGTGTGTGTGTGTGTGTGTGTGTGTGTGTGTGTGTGTGTGTGTGTGTGTGTGTGTGTGTGCTTTACCTTCTTCCATTTCTTCTTCACTCTCCTCATCTCCATCATAATCCTCGGTCAGGTAAGATGAAGGGAGAGTGCGAAACTTCTCAAAAGACACCTTCACTGTTGCAACAGAGGAGGGAATGGGAGGGAAAGAAAAGATGAGGCAAGGAATTTTAGGGACATTCCAGCAAGTAACCTTTGCTATCTTTGTTGTATGCCCTTTCTTCAGCCTTCAGGATTGCATCATGCTCTTTGTCAAACTCCAGTTGGAGCATCATAGCCAGCAGTTGGTCGTCACTGGTGTCTGTGCTACTGCTAGCAGCAGAGAAGGTAGGGGGGTCTGGTCTGTCCACACTGTAAGTGAGCAAGAACCTCTCTTAATATGGGATACCCATGTGACAGAAGGAAGTGTCCTGATTGGTGAGGTACATATACCCTGATTTAGTGAGGTATCCTGATTTCCTGATTTCCTGATTTCAGGGGTTAAAAAGTACACAAACACGCGATTTGGGAAAGCTACCCTGTGACTGAATGAGTAATGTTCATTCAGGAAACCTAGAATCCCCACTCCCAATACATGATACCTGACATCAGGGCTCTGTGTACTGTACATGTACATGTCTGCTTAGCACTTACCGAGCACTTTCTTCATCGTGCTGTAACTTCTTTGCCAACTCTTCGTCCATGACAGTGGCTAGTGAACATACGGTGGGTGCAGCCTGTGGGGGGCGCCCCCAGGGGTTCTTTTTCTTGAGGGGGACCTCGGAAGGAGTGAGAGTCTTGACACCGGCCTCCATTGCTTGCTAGCAGCACTCGATCTGTGGATGAGAATATACAGTGCAGTATTCTATTGAATAGCCAATTTCACAATGCTTTCAACACCATCGTGAATGTATGACTTTACATGTATTTAGCATACACCAGCCTACACCCGTCTACATGCAGTATAAATAACACAGTTATGTATATCTGAACATCTACGAATAGGTCGAGTCCAGATAGAAACACGAGTACAACGGATACTTACTTTGCCTCTCGGAATACACGTCCCTATTTCCTGATGAGCTTACTGTAGTGTTCTTCTCGCCTCGTCAAGCTCTCCCTCGCCTTTTATCGGTCCCCCAGAACCAGCCCCCAAGCCAACCCAGAGAGATGTCTAGATGACACAACTCTTGTGCAATCGGCTTCGTCACGTACGTCGCGATCCGACGCGTTTGTTTTGCAATATTTGCGGCCGCTTGCGCGCCGGCGCGCAATGACTCCCGCGCCCGCCGACTTCCCGCGAAATCAACCATTATTCAAATTCAAAAAGTAATTTCTTTGATAAAACACGCAGATGTTGGTATAATAATAGCAACAAATATATATTGCCATGACAACTGTTGCCATGGAGCTATCTCAAAGTGTTTAGAGTGGAGTGAACTTTGAAATTCAGTCGAGCTTCAAATTCATACCCAGTATAGGCATCCTACATGGAAAGGGAGTTGGGTTGAATGTACAGCAATACCGCACAGACTACAGTGGCACCTCTCTAATCATAAAACCCTGAAAAGAATGACACCTTGATAAAAAAAAGACACAGTTCACTGCCTCAAATGCCACGGTTCTGTATTTTCACCCTTGAAATCAGGACACCTTACTAATCAGGACACACACACTTTCTTCTGTCTCTAAAAGGGTTCAGATTAGAGAGGTACCCCAATACTTTCATAATCATTTCACCTTTGCAAAATCCAGCAGAGTCCGAGCCATGGCATACTACATAAAATGAGAAGACAGACATCATTGAATGGATACAAAGAGCTAGTGCTCGAGTGTACCTCTGTCTTGCCAATGTGAATGGTGGCCAGTTCGTAGAGAGAGAAGGAGAGTATGTGTTTGTCGTGTTTGATATCTGGCTCATATTGCAGGGCCTCTCGCAAACTCTATGGGAGAATGATGATATAACAATTCTGCTATCAAATGACTATCACATGACTATCACGTGACTTTACAACCCACAGAGGATGATTACCCATGCATATATGGTCAGTTTAAACACAGAGTATCACATGACTCTCATGTGACCTTACCTTCTCAGCTTCACGTGGTCTCTTCAGCGAGTTCAAGACCCCGCCCCTCAGCCACGCCCTCATGGCTTTGTGAAATGGTTGAGCATCTGGAGGTAGAGCCAGATCCAGCATCTCCATCATTTGGAGTTTAACCTCTTCTGAACAGAACGGTAGACCCCTCCACAGATAGAGGACCTCAATGATCATCAGACGAGACTCAAGTGGCATGTGGAATGTCACCCCTTTCTTGTAGAGCTGGGCCTGTGTGTGTGTGTGTGTGTGTGTGTGTGTGTGTGTGCAAAAGTAGCAAAATGCTATCTATAAGTCCAGCACTAGAATGTATGGTTCCTATCAGCCACTAATCCATTGGCCAATGTGTTAATACTTGTACTAACGTACACGCCTGAAGCAGAATTTCTCCAAATTGTTATTCCTGCGCTTCACGAGTTGACCCGACTGCAGAAACAGCTCTCGAGATTGTTTCGAATCTCCCATCACCCCAGTCATTACTACATGAATGTACATATAAATACCTCTTTAAAAGTGTTGTGTTTACAGTGGAACCTCTCTAATCTGGACACTCTTGGGACAGAAGAAAGTGTCCTGATTAGTGAGGTGTCCTGATTTCAGGGGTTGAAATGTACACAAATGTGGCGGTTGGGAGTCCTGCATATCAAGGTGTCCTTATTTCATTGTGTCCCGATTAGAGGGGTTCCACTGTATTAGCTAAACCAGTATACACACAGTCCAACCATCTGCCTAGATGAAACCATGCTCAAACCACCATATTGTATAGATGTTTCTACACGTACTTCACCTGCACAGAGGTAGGCATAGAAGCAGGCAAACCACCTTGTCTCATTTTTCAGTCTGAGAACACAGACAAACACAGTCACAGTACATAAGCTACCTACAAACCCAGCTTTCTAGCATGCACAATACATGTGTATATTGTACACTATGTAATCCACCTCATATAGCAAGGTAGGGCCTCAGCATAATTTAGCTGTAGAAAATGAATCCACCCTGAAAACAGCGAGAGTATCACATCAGACAAAGTCTCAGTTAAAGTATGTGTAATTGTAACGTACCTTTTTCATATAGTGCAATGTGCTCAATCTCTCGCTGGTCTTTAGAGAGAGTAGCAGCTGACGTGTACACAGCCAGAGAATCGTCCAACTGACCTCTGGGGTTATGTACATACATACAGTACAATGGGATATACATGTACTCAGGCCTGCCTAGGGTATGTAAGTCTAGGCCTTCGCATAGCAGCTCGGTGCTGATGAGGGCCAACCAGCCTGAAACAGCTGTCGGCCGTTTGCTTGGTTCCCTCTTTGCATACCTTTTTCCACATACAGTGAAACCCCCTAATCAGAAATCAGGACAACTCAACAGATGGGATACTTTCCACAAAATTATCAGGACATAGGAATTTCAAGAATGTCCTGATTAGAGAGGTTCTGCAAGTGTATGTAATGCCATAAGAATTCTAATTAGAGGCATTCCTCAGTAACTACTTACCTTAAGTACAAGACTTTGCCTTTGAAGTAGAGGAAGAGGGCGGAGTTTGGGTAGAGGGACTCCGCCTCTTTCAGTAGTCGGTCGGCCTCATTGGCTCCTGCGTCCTCCTTCTCGCCATCCAGTGCAAAGAACGACCTCACAATGGTGTGGTACCATAGCAACGCTATTCTAAAAGGGTGAAGGGGAGGTGAGGAATATACTATAAACTACAACACTAGCTGATGGCTATAAGCAGGTGGCCTCCCTACACAGTGACCACTATAGAGAGGTTCCACTGCATAGCTTGTGACCCTATCCACTGACTGCTATAAGCAGGTGGCCTCCCTACACAGTGACCACTATAGAGAGGTTCCACTGTATACCATGTGACACTATCCACTGACTGCTATATACTAGCGAGTACAACTTGTGACCCTATCCATTGACTGCGTACTCACCTGGCCAAGGGGGCCTTCATATCCTGACTGTGACTGGCAAACTCCAGTGCCTGCAATCCGAGACGCCTGTCCCCATTGAACCCAAAGAGATTGGCCACTTTCATCAGTTTGGGAGGAATCAAAGACAGAACTATATTCATGATTCCATAGCCAAAGTACACAGCAGCCCTCAATCTGAAACCAAACACAGATACACAAACAACAGTCGATAGAACTGAAATGATAGAACATGGAAAACATATGTCCAAGAGGGAAACTGGGGGCTAAATCCTGTGTCAGTACCAACTTGTCAGACGTGTAAACATTATAAGGGAAAAACAAAAAAAAGTGTGGAAAAAAAGACTGTTGTACTTGTACAAAGCAGCTCCAATAAACTACCTTTGCTACAAACTCTGCATACATGTACCTGTCGTCCGGATGTTCCAGATCACTGATCCAGCCTGACTCTGAAATCTCTGGTAGATCGTACCCCGATAAAGGTCGTTTCTTTCCCTTTTTGGATTTCGAACCTCCGTCTGTTGCCTCTACCCCACCCAAACTTGAGAGAGACACAGAGGAACGGGATTCTCCTTGCCCCATTGACGTGATATTACCAGGTACAGACTGTACTGCTCTGGCTATTTGCCCATTAAGTGCTGCAGCAGTAGCGCCACCAATAGCCACTGGAGAAGTAGAATAATGACTACAGTGGAACCCCTCTAATCTGGACCCCTGAAATGAGGACACCTCAATAAACAGGACACTTTTTGCTATATCAAAAGCCACCTTTGTGTGCCTTTTAATCCTAGAAATCGGGACACCTCACTAATCGGGATACTCAAGTAACTGGCTATACTGAGCAATCAAGGTAACGTTTATACATGGATTTTGGGATTCTACAACACAAGAAGAGCTAGTTCACTTTGCCCCCCCAAATTATGAGCCCCACTTTAGAGTGTTATCTCTTTGATGGTATTATTTACCAAGTTTTTCAAACTACCAATGTTGAGGGTAAACAAAGTCGTCTCTAGAGAAAACACTCTATACGTGTTAATGTACACGACACTTTCTGTGTACAGCTATACCTGGAGTGTCGTGGATTTCAGTCAAGCCTCGTGTCTCTGGAGAATTGGAGGGAGAAGATGACGATGATTCATCACCATTCTGTACTGTCCCTGTGTCTCCCTCTCTCCCTCCCTTTCCCTCTCCCTCTCCCTTTCCCTCTCCCTCTCCCTCTCCCTCCTCATCCCCACCAATACCAAACCCAAGCTGCATTGCTAAGGTGTCCCCAAGGACAGCAACAGTATGTCTGATATCTTTCTCGTCGGCTTCCTCTTCTTCTTTACCCTCTTCCAGAAAACCACCCTTGTCATCGTACAGCGAAGATCCAACATGTTTGTCAGTGGGAGAAAACATACCCGGTTTAGAAATTGGTGATGGCTGTGTACATAGCTGCTCAGTCTCACTGTATACTTTCTCGTACAATTTCCACGCCTTGCGGATGAGGTAGCCCCCCTTGACATAGCTCGTTAGACTCTGTTGGCGAATGAAGACCAGAATTGCTTCGAAGAGTAAGCAGTCAGCAACGATGGACTTGCGGTACAGTCGTTGATGTGGCGTTAACTTTTGAGGTTGGGAACTTGAGGAGAAAAAGTCGGAAAACTTTTTTGACGTAGAACAAAACTTTTCAGTTCCTTCGAGTGACTTGTATGCCGTGTCCATTGCATCTTCCTCAAAGGTCATTAACGAACGCTGCGAGAAATAAACGAACTTGTAAACTGGGAATATCTACTCCAGATACCACTGGGACAGCTGAATGTGTCCTGATTAATGAGGTGTCCTGATAAGTCAGGTGTCCTGATAGTGTGGTGTCCTGATTAATGAGGTATCCTGATTCAAAACCACAAGTGATATGCTGTTGATAGGGGGTGGAAACCATGACAATTAAAATTGCTGACTATTCAAATACATTGTACTCTGTGTAAAGACACCTGCCATACATGCATGTGTATCAGACATTTTGAATTGACTTACCACCAACTGAACAAAACTGTAGCCAGCATTCAGACCAGGTCCTGTGAACCTAGAAAACAATTCTTCATGAAATTAGATGCTGTTAGAATTTAATATATACCAGTTGTCAGTTTACACAAACTGCTTCCTGTATGTGTAATAATGCTGAGGGTGCGATGGCACCTTTCAAGGAGAAGGGTGCTCCATCCATGTGCCATGTTTAGGCTAATATTATATATACAATGAGTACAATGTAGTTAATATGGATATACATTTTATATACAGTGGACTTGTAGAGGGAGGGTGCCTTTTTAGTACACAGACAAGCTTTGGGTGTACGTGCACAAGCTGAAGTGCTACTTATTGATCAGCATCACTAGAAACACAGAAACACGTCAATTCATAACTATACTGAGCCCAGCCCAGCTTGTGAATACGCCTCGACTGTCAACACTTAATAAAAAGCATGCCTAGGTGTACAGGCATTATACAGCAGGTCTATACGCCTTAGTCCTCTTGTCTTACACACATATACACGTATGATATAACCAAAGGTTAGTTGGCTTTGACAGTAATGCTACGTAGGCATACCTTGATTTTCGGAAGAGTTGTTCCGCTTGCTTGATTTCGCTACTAAGGAGTAAACGCATCCCCTCGTGTGCTAACTGCAGCCTGCGAAGTTCTTCCATGTTTAACGCCTCCGCCTGAGGTTCGTGAGTAGAAGATCGCGCCGCTTCTCGTCCTCTCGTCGCCTGTTTGCCACCAGAATGCGCTGCCATTTTCAATTTACCTTCTCGCCTCGTTTACGCATGCGCATAACGTAAACTTCAGCCCTGCCCACTTTAGCTTTACTGTATTCATCCCTACCGCACGCACGTAGGGTCTGTATTGTGTGTGTCTCTTTCCTCCTAGGGCTCTATAGGCTCCTAAATACACTTAACACCTCCAGCCAAGCAGCGCAAAGCCAGAAGAAGAAAAGAACAGACAGCGGTGAGCATATACTATAGAAATTGGCGGGAAGTTGGGGGCGGTTAAACCGCGGTAGACGTGAGGATGTCGAAGATGGTGCAAGTGTTCATGGTCCTGAGATGCTACTCGTGTGAGACGTTTCAAGTGCATCAGGTTAGGAGAGTGTGAGAGTGAGTGAGTGAGAGAGAGAGAGATTTATACACTCCCACAGGTCAAGAAGAGCTCTAACAAATGGCTGTGTAAGATATGCAACGAGAAGCAATCAGTCCAAAAGGTAAGCAAACACAGAGTCAATGCTCCCACTCTACATACACATGTACTGAATTCATAAATCAACAGGTGTATGGTCAAGGAACTGCTGGAGATTGCAGGAAACATGTGCAAAAACTCAACATGCTGAGGGGAGAACAGGAAGCCTTGGAGTAAGAATATTGTGTGCTTCTTTCTAAGAATAAACCTTACAGTGGTTGGTGTGTGATCTGGTCTCCAGGCAGCACCTGTTGAACCACCCTCCAGAAGACTATGCTGCAACGTTTGATGAGGACACTCGCCATGGTGATGACACGGTAAGCTTCATCATTTCTAGACACAAGCCTCTGAGAAGAGAAAAACAGCTGGATTAGTAGGACATACACACACACACTGTGATTACCAAGTCACTTTTGTTGTCCCAGACACCAGTTTATTCCATGAAATCAGGACACCTCACCTCGTTAATCAGGACACACCTTCTTCTGTTCCAAGGGTGTCCTGATTAGAGAGTTTCACTACTACAAACCACATAGATGGCTGTTCCATCTTTCACTACACCCACAGACCCCAGAACACCCAGTTCTCCTCACGGAGAAGGTTAGCAGATGGAAGATGTACACAGAGCCACAAGACTCCACCTCCGAAGAAGTGAGACTTACCTTCTAACTAATGTCACGTGTGTATGTGTATATACACACAACATAGAGCATGTAACCAGTTAGCAGTACATGTATTAACATTGCATTAAGTGTGTAAACAGCAACACACTCCTCTATAAGAAACATCCTCAGACACAGCCTTCTATATGAAACATTCTCAGACATAGCCTTCTATATGAAACATCCTCAGACACAGCCTTCTATATGAAACATCCTCAGACATAGCCTTCTATATGAAACATCCTCAGACATAGCCTCCTAGAAACATCCTCAGACATAGCCTTCTATATGAAACATCCTCAGACATAGCCTCCTAGAAACATCCTCAGACATAGCCTTCTATATGAAATATCCTCAGGCACATAGCCTTCTATATGAAACATCCTCAGACACAGCCTTCTATATGAAACATCCTCAGACATAGCCTTCTATATGAAACATCCTCAGACATAGCCTCCTAGAAACATCCTCAGACATAGCCTTCTATATGAAATATCCTCAGGCACATAGCCTTCTATATGAAACATCCTCAGACACAGCCTTCTATATGAAACATCCTCAGACATAGCCTTCTATATGAAACATCCTCAGGCACATAGCCTTCTATATGAAACATCCTCAGACACAGCCTTCTATATGAAATATCCTCAGGCATAGCCTTCTATATGAAATATCCTCAGGCATAGCCTAACCTAAGCCCTACTTAGAGAAGTCACATGACCTGCTGACCATTCGAGCAAGTAATCCGTCTGGGTTGCATGCTTATATTATGGAATGACGTAATGTCAATACTGTGTTAGAAGGAATCAAATGTACACTCTATACAATACAGGAGATGGAAGGAGCTAGTGGGTGTGGTTTGTACACAACTAACAAGGGAGATTTTGAACAGGCAAGGAAAAAGAAACGAAGCAACTCGAGAAGAAGGTATGTCACACAATACAGCGACTTTATGGCCATTGTGGTCTCAATAGATGTATGCTTTAAGAGTTTGTTGTGCTATTTTCTACCATTTAGACACGATTCCGATTCTTCTAATCCATGCCCCCATTCTAAAACTGCTCGTGGGGGTAGTCTCACATACAAGCATCGGACTGTGTCCCATTCCCATGCTCCCGTACACCCATACTCCAGTGTCAGTAGTGAAATGGATTTAAAATTATCAGGCCGGAAATCGTCAGGCTCCTACATTCACTCTTCAAGTGAACGCTACCAAAAACTTGATGATGAAAGTACAGTTGATAGTACATTTATTCCAACTCAAAAGATGGTGTATTCTCGACATGAACAAAACTTGGGCTCTTACAAAAGCACGAATAAGTCTCCTGCTGTGGAGCCGCAGCACTTAGGAATGAGCCAAGAACAACGAATGGCAAGTATTCGAAATGATATCGGCCGCTTCTCGAGGAACAGTGCCACTACAGAGTGTAGTGTTGTCCCCGCTACTTCATCCAGGTGGTCGAAGTTTATGAACGAAGTGGAGGATGATGATGATGTGGAGGGAGAAGGAGAGGGAAGGGACTTGGAAGGTGTCCACATGCACTTGTTACAGAGCAAGGTGACCGTTGCAAAATACAACTGACAGAGTTCTGTTCCATAAACTTCTATTCCACAATCCAATGATCCCAATCCCATACCAAATCACACTATATCCATCTTTATGATAGCAATTCTGTTCTTGTGTTATGTAATTAAGTGTAACATTCACAATTATGTATTATAAAGTCCTCATCCAAGATAGTGCATGCATGGAAACATGTGTATAGCACACCAGCAAAGAAAAGATGCAGAAAGAGGAGAAAGGAAGTTTCCGACACCCCACCCCAAACAAAACACCCTAACACACACATCAAAGTCACGAACACAACACACATGAAAGAGCAGGACACCAGATGCCCAGCCTTGAGAACTGCGACGGTGGGTTAAAGATCTTTCATGGCACCAACTCTCCCCACATGTAACAATTTTCATGAAGAAACTTGTCCTATAACATCTCTATATACACAGTACTACCATTCTTATCAATGGCCTATTACTCAGTGGACAAAAGAGTAATGTCTAAGTAGCTATCTCTAATTAAAGCTCTGATTTTAATATTCTGTTCGGTTTGCAATGGAATGTCTTCTGCCAAACAGAACACAGCTTGGTGCCAATGGCTCTGAAACAGAGAAAAATTGTGAGTTAAATTAGTCAAGACACTCCCTTCTGTCCCATACACTGTGATATATACATGTAGTACTAGTGAGGAATGAGGCTACCCCTCTTGCTCACCTCTGACCCCTGTATTCCAGTGTCGATGGTCTCACCGTTGGGGAAGTGTAGTGTAAACCAGTACACAAACCCAGTTAGGTTCCCCGAGCCAGTCACCTTCACGCAAACACTACTCTCAAGCTGCACAATAGAGGTATAGTCACTAAACCACTGCGTAGTAATATTTCACTTAATTTGTTCCCAGACTTGCATGCTATAATGACTTACACAGTATTAATTACAAGGAATGCATGAAGAAGGTGAAGTCAAGACATCAAAGTGTTTGGCCTAGCTTTCTAACTCTGTCAAAGGCCAAACAGTGGGGTCTTCTGAAATATAACTACGTACAAAAGGGAGAGAGTCTAGGAAGGATATATTATATAGTAATCATCTGCTATATAGATCCATTGGCTATATGTTATTATGCACAGAGGGGAAGAGTCTGGGAAGGAGGCCAGTAATCATTACTGTAAATGGTTTTGTAGAGAGAGAGGCGAAGTCAACTGTAAGTAGCTGCGTCTCTTCTGTTAGTCTTTCATGAGCCATAGACCACATATCCACATCAATGAAATGAGATATCTGTAATCAGAGATTTTAACAATCTTAAGGCACTCCATACGAGGGTTAAAATAGACTGTACTTGGTATTTGTTGATGAAGCGTGCTATGTCCAGACCCAGAGTTGGAACGGAACCAAGTACGGCAGTTCGGGCCCGGAGATCCGAGGAGGAAATACCAACAGAATGAACTGCGACTTTGAATGGTAGAATGACAGTATCGGAATGAGTATGCCATGCCCTGGAGTAAATGTGTATAGCACACTAGCTAAAGAAACCCACCTCACCAACCCACACAAGACATACAACAGAGGCAGAGAACCTGGGGGGAGCAGGGGGGCTTGAGCCCCCCCCCCCCCCACTTTTTGAGCAGGGGGGCCAAAATTGGAGGGTGCAATGGGTCAAATGTATTAAATACTATGGGATAGCTAATAGACTATGGAGGATGTATTCAGGATGGATGTGTGTTGAGATAAACTACCCACTTCATGAACACCGAGCCCCCCCCCCCCCCCCCCCCCCACTTTTGACATGACATCCCTGCCTCTGTACAATGCATATACACAAGAAATGGACACCAGATTCCCAAACTAGGGGTCGTGGGTTAAAGATCTTTTGTGGCATGCCGACTGTCCTCACACAGATGCATAAAAGCCTTGGGGAAAATCCCTATGTGGCCCCTACCTGATTGCTCCCAGTTCTTCAAAGATGCCATTTCGCAGAGTTCCTTGTGGGCTAACGACATCACAGAGGACCATATCCCATACCAGTTGGGGTGCAGAGGTCGACCCAGGCTCCACCCACTTAATTGATGTATTCTGCTGAAGGTTGTTGTTACTAATAATAGCATCCAGCAATGACTCATAGACAGAGTGGCACCGTCCAATTTGAACAAAATCTACCCCTATAATCAAGATAATTAACTAGAGGTTATGAATTCAATTATAAAACCACAACTACTGTTCGTACATACCCATTGTTGCTGCCATGATGCCAACGATAGGGAGTTCGTGTGTCATGTCCAACACTATACAGTCAGCAGGATCATCTTCTCCATCAGTTTGGGATTTATCAGTCTCCATCTTGGATCCTTCACCACTTAGTCCCAGCTCCGTTCCATTACTGTGACCAGTTTCCATTCCAAGTTGGATACCAGCCACACTGGAACCAAGTTCTGAACTTTCAGCACTACTTGAACTAGAATTGGTATCATCTGATAACAAGACTTCAAGGGCATGGGAAATTGCCGATTTGTACACTGCAAAATAGCTCCCATCATTTAATCTAGACAGAGCTGCTCTATCCACAAAATGGACGGGCAATCCTGAAACAGGCCACTCGACAGTGACACCCTCGTGTGGTTTCATTTGTTGATACTCTGACCCTCTCTCAATTCTATCCACTGATATATGCACCAGTGTATCGGTACATGTTGCACGAAGATGTAGCGTGTCTCCTTTTGCCACCCATACTGCTTTTATAATTCTCTCTCCCTCACTCATCGTCACGGGGTAAACTGCTTGATCCCACGAATGGTTCTCATTGCTATGTGGAGATGTGCTGATAGAAGTAGTGGGGTCAAGGTTTAGGTCAAAGTGCATCGCTATGGCATCCAAATGCCCTGGCATCACCACGGGAACACAGAGTTGTGCAGACGGCAGAGGAATCTGTGAAACCCAATACATGTTGACTGTACATATCACAGAGGCAGAGACAGCATGGCAAAAGTGGGGGGCTCGGTGTTCATAAAGTGGGAGGTTATTCACATTCATTCTGAATAGGCTATTAGTATTTAATATGTTCTTTGTGACAACCTCCAATTTTGGGGGGGCTCAGCCCCCCCTTATCGAAAAGTGGGGGGGCTCAACCCCCCCCTGCCCCCCCCCCCCCAGGTTCTCTGCCTCTGTATCATGAATGCTATATAGTCCAAAAGAAAAAATGTGAGGTGTCCTGATTTCAGGGGTTGAAATGTACACAAACATGACATTGTCCATATTTCAGAACGTCCTAATTAGAGGGGTTCCATGTACATACAGTACATACACTAACCATTGGATCAGTAAAATCAAACTTCAGTGCAGCACAGCTCCCAGTGAGGTCTCTATATCCACTTCTGATACAGTTCAATCGCTCACATGTGTAAGGCTCCCTGCATAGCCCACTCATCCGTCCCTTCAGGCTAGTTCCCCGACCCACTTGCCCAGCTGGCTCTGTCTCACAGGCACCCTTGCAGCTGCCTTCTAGAGCAATCCCATGGAAACTAACACCACCAACTTCTTCTGTGAGAAGCCTATTGAGAAAGTAGTAAATGGCAACAACCAATAGAGGGAATATATCGTTGTGGAAATATGCTGCATTGAGTAATGGGCTTTTCTAGTTAGTACTTTGTTAATAGGCTCCTAGTACTAGCTAGTCCCTACATTTTATATAGTTTACTTGGTAACCTGCTCTGTCTAGCAATCTCTGGACACTCAATGGCCATCACATACACTGTGGCACCACACGGTATCACATGACCACATCGAGCGATTTGATTGGCGACTCCTGGTGGTTGCTTAGGCAACAGGAGGTGAGACCACGCATGTCTGAGAGTCGGTACTATGGCTTCTCCTAACAGGCCAGCATCCACCGTCTCCGTGACAACCAGGCAGACACTGAATAAAATATTGTAAATTATAAATTCAAAATTGATCAAAACATTATGTACCGTTCTGGCAAGTCTGTAGGTACAGTTACTTCTGTAGATGTCTTGTGGATGATTTTAACCCTCTCTTCCATCTGGTTAGCCCTCAGGATGTCATGTGACATGGTTACCATGGTGAAATTCAGCTCACACGCAAACACGTTTGAGGCACCAGATCGAACAGCCAGCATACTAGGGAATCAAATCACACACACACACTGACTACTTATAGTAGAAATACTAGGGAGCGAAGTTACATTCTCCCGTTCCCATACCTCAGAAGTCCAGTTCCAGATCCAATATCAAGCACACTGCAGTCTGGAATGGAGCCAACTCTGTTGGCAATGACATGAGAATAGGCTGAATTGCGGGCAACATCATTGAGCATGACGAAATGCCATCTTGGAACTATGACATCATACATAGTCTGTAAGCTCTCCTTTGCACTCAAGCAATCGGAATTGATGTCTGTTAGAATTCTTCGAAGAAAGAACTCAGCTTCTGTGTACATTTCCTCACCCATACAGCATTTTCCGAGCAGAAAGATTACAGCTTCATCGTTCCCAAACCTAGGAAGGATGGTTTCAAGAATTTGAGGGAAGAGGGCGGGGCTCGTTTTGAGCACGTGATCCAGACACTGTTGGAGAACGTGTAGAAATCGATTGTCGTCAGCCTCTGATTGTAATGGTTCCTTAACGTACCGCTGTACCGTCTCAAGGTAGAGTTCCTTGCGTAGCAAATGGTCACAAGGTATCATTTTTCGTGACGACATAGCGAGTTCACGTATTACACAAAGGTCACAGTACAAACGTGCACTCGCGTAGTGCGCATGCGTTAGGAACTACACCATAAAATAAATATGTGTAGCAAAATACTATCTTCTTCTCTCATGTTTCTGTGTCCGTTTCTTTTCCTTTTCTTTTCTATCCAACACCTTCTGTTTCTGTGCTTCCCTGTTCCTGCGGTCTCGGTCGATCTTCACCTCGTGAGCCAGCTTCTCCTTCTCCTTCTTCTCTCTCTCTGCCTGGATCACCAGCTGAGTATTCACGTTCTGGAAAACATCTACATAATGAGAAAATTGATAGATTCTGTTGTGTAAACATTGCAACTGTGTATTCCTTGGGCAAATTTCTTTTTTGCATGCGTTCATATACATGTACCGTCCCAGTTCTCAAGGCTGGGCATCCAGTTGTCCTGTTTTGTGTGTACGTATGCATATTATGTTGTGGGGGGGGGTGGGGGTGGGAGGAAGGGGTAGGATGAGTTGTCTATGTTACTGGGTTGGGTTCCTTTCTTCCTTTTCTTTTTAGCTCTTTCTATACGCTATCTGCTAGTGTGCTACACACATGTGCCACAGGATACCTTGCAGACTTGGTGGCTGGTGAGAGCTTGAAGCTCTGTTCCCTCCAGCATCATCTGCTATGTCATCAGTAGTCAGCAGTTAAGGAAGAGGATCATAGTTGACAAAAAAGGTTGGAGGTTACTACAAGAGTGTGTGGGAAGGATATACATCGTCATCTTCGTCATTGGAAAGGTCCCCATACTGAGCCACAAGCTTCTTTTTCTCTGTGGGTGAGAGTACACCCAGATGATGTCCACCTTTCTGCTTTTCTCTTGCACTCTGGCTAGCCCTAACACCATCACTGGTCACTGGAAGATGGACTAACAGAAAGAAATACATTGTAGCTAATGAAATAATACAGGTGAGCCAAAAAAGCAAGTTCAGTAATTTGTACACTGATAATACTCTACCTGTTAATTCTCTGGTCTTTTCACCCTCTTCTCTTGCCTTCGATA
The DNA here is from genome assembly GCA_963970385.1 of Theonella swinhoei. Taxonomy (NCBI): domain Eukaryota; kingdom Metazoa; phylum Porifera; class Demospongiae; order Tetractinellida; family Theonellidae; genus Theonella; species Theonella swinhoei. The sequence continues at coordinate 825,715 of OZ019966.1, forward strand.
GCCTCTCCATCTCTCTCTGCATCCACTCCTCTGTCACCTGATGACATAACCTCTTGCAGGATTCTTCATCCTCCTTGAAACATGGAGAAAATAGCATAGTGTACTGTATAACACACTTCTGCAGTTTATTGTCAATATTTAAGCGCTCCTACATGATCTAACGTGTGTAATAGTTACTAGTATCTCACAACACATCCTGAGAGGATTTCTTCGACGTTTTCATGGATTTCCTCTCGAGTTGCTCCCTCCATAGTGGCTAAACTACCACTGATGTAACCTCCATATACCTCTCCATCCGCTCCCGCGGCCTCCAGAACACCACAGAGCCACTCTTCAAAATCAGAGGACGAACTTGCCATTGCTCTATTTAAATGAAAAGCCTAGAGACTTACCCACGTGTTTCACACAGAAATATTGAAAACCAAGTTGTGCAAAGTAATATGCCGCCTAGAAAGAGAACGGATAAAGGTGATGGGAAGGAAAAGGATACTACAACTACTCTCGACTCTTCCCAAACTCCCAAACAAACCCATGAGCCTGCTGCGCAGACTGAGGACACGGAAGTACGTACAACTTTTCAACCAACTAGACAACGAAAGCGCAGCGGCGGAGTAAAGTGGCTTCCAGTGTTTAAGCGACTATTCTACATCTCTCTACTTATAATAGTTCCAATGACACTCAACTACGCTTCTCTCAACCACGAAGCTAGAGTTCTCCCTCCACAAGGTATGTAGTGCTTGTATATTTCCGTGTTTCTCCGTATATTGTGCTATGGTTCGGTTCCAGGTTCTGCAGTGTATGACATAGGCTGGGGACAGAAACTACTGCTCCACTGTATGGGGACTGGCCTCCCGACAGTCATTTTAGATGCTCCAATCGGACAAGCATCCTACGTATGGAGTCAAGTCCAGCCACTGCTTGCCAAACACACTAGGGTAAGACCAATTTTATGTCGCTTGATTTTACATTACTAGCACTTTTAACTTTCACTTTCACTTTATGCAGGTGTGTTCCTATGACCGTTCTGGTCTTGGATTTAGTGATAGAGCCTATCAGGTATGTATACAGGCAGCTAAACCTACATGCATCTATGTGTATGTACCTCTATTTGTATGCAGAACACTAGTAAGTATACTAATGACTATGGAGAAGGTACAAGAGAAAGAGACAGGACACTTCCTTCAACTGTTGAAAGGTTCCCAAATGCCCTCACTTGCGACGAGTTATGAAATGAACAGTTGATGGATTTGTGTCAACTGCAGGATGGTGGAGGATCTTCACAGACTACTGACAGTTGCCAGTAGCCAGCCCAAACCATTTCTCCTAGTCAGCTCTGATTTCACAACTCTAGTCTCGAGATTCTACGCTCAACTATATGAATAGTGAGTTAATCTCTTTTCAAAATGCATGCAGAGTAGTACATATATCGACTATTTGTGCACGTACTCCACACAGTGAACTTGCTGGATTGTTTCTCATTGATCCGGCTGCAGAAACACTCTTTGATGCTGATCCAGACCCCGAGAGTCGCTCGGACTTGAATAAAGAACAGATGGAATTAACCAACGAGTTCAAAACTCCGTGGTCACACTACTGGTATCGTCAAACTGTGCCTCACCTTCAGAGTGTTCATGTGTCTGGGTCTCTGGGGTTCAACAGACTTGGGTTAATGGTTGGGCTGATGTCTGCTGTAGAGGTACCGGAACTTCAGAAAATACTCAGTGACAATATCATAGCCATAAGGGTGAGTATAGACCTCTCTGTAATGCTGTGGAGTTTATGATGTATTTTGTGACTACAGAAGCACCTTCTGTGCCAACCAAAGCACCTTTCTTCCGTATTTGATGAATACTATTTCATCAATGAGAGCATTTCACAAATCAAGTGAGGCACATCTCATCACCACTGCAAATATGGCACACCTGTTCATGGTAATGTGAATACTGTATTTCTTTCACAGGACTATGTTCAAATTGAAGCCATTTCCAGAATTGCTTCCAACCACTATAGCCACTTTTAGAGAAGTTAACGACCATCTTCCAGCTGAGCTGATGAAGGTTGGCTTGCTGTAACTCAGTGGAAGACCTCTAAAATTAGGCTCTTGCATTATTAAAAGTAAATAGGACAGAGAAGTGCCTGTGTTGCCAAACACCATGTTATTTCCCTAAAATCGGAACACCTTGCGTAAATCAGGATGTATTCCAATCCAGGTGCATATAATTCATTATAATCCACTACAGATCTGGGTAACTGAACAACAGAGGCTAATAGACATTGTTTACTCAACCAGTAAAAGAGTGACTCTACCCGGATCGGACTACCTCACTCTGTACCAGAAGCCTCAGGCTGTGGTCAGAGCAGTGATGGATATGGTGGTCGATTGGAGAGGCCACTCACATGTAGCAGAGTGACTGGATATGCATGATATTATTATATTCACTATTCATCACAAAATTTCCACACAAACACAGTGCATGATATTATGAGGGGGAGTATTGTGGTATGTGTACTCCAATTGTGGGTAGCTATTACATCATCCACATATACACTGTATCACAACAACTGCTCTTTTTCTATCATGTTGGCTATGCCAGTGTGACCGACAGTCTCATCTTTCAGTGCTTCAACTAGTCTCTTCCATGTCGCAACTTCCACTCCATCTTGTCCTCTGACCCAGGCCTCTACAACATGCTCCAGGAATGCTCGTGCATTTGAAGTGTTCCAATCGTTTAGCGTCTCAGTGTGGATCCCAAGGACCAATGCTAGTTGTCGCACGCTATCTTTCTGTAGAGGATGGAGGTAGTCTATTACTGTCCTCACATCACTAGAATCTGAATGGAAGAGAAATGCAAGTATGGAGTTGGTGTCTTTAAGTGTGTGTGTGTGTGTGTGTGTGTGTGTGTGTGTGTGTGTGTGTGTGTGTGTGTGTGTGTGTGTGTGTGTGTGTGTGTGTGTGTGTGTGTGTGTGTGTTCATACTAGTATATAACTCACCCAACTTTTCCCCTGCTCCAAGGCTGCTTGTATTTCCAGATGACATGCACATCTTGTTGAGATCTTGATGTAGCTCAACTGCTGTTGGACGCCTATCTGGTTGATTGTGTAAACACCTCAATATGAGATCAGTTAGAGGATGTTCTACAGGTCCTACAACCTCGAATAGTCTATCAACAAACCTTCGGCGTCGATTCTCTTCTGTCCTGGGGACTCTCTGCTTTTTACCTCGTTCATTTCTCTTGTGTACGTGTGACTCAAGAGAGGGTGAACGTTTTCCTGAATGGCAGTCACTAGTGCCATGTGACCAAACGAGAATATATCCAACTTTGTTGTGTACTTGCATCCCTCTTCAAATGCCTCTGGAGGCATGTATTCGATTGTGCCCGGACGTGCTGTCATCGTCTCAAGGAACATGTACGTGTCAAGATTGATGATACGAGCATTTCCAAAATCTGTTATCTTTGCACACAGATTGCTGTCCAAGAGCACATTTTTTGTGGTGAGGTCTCGATGAATCACCTTTGCCTCGTGGCTATGCAAGTATTCCAAACCACACGAAACATCACGTAGTATTAACTGCTTTACTGATAGTTCAATGTTTGCATTTGGTGGCGTGAGAATATAATCGTGAAGGTTATTCTCTAAGCGTTCCATCAGTAAAACTGGAAGAGGGATGTTTGCAATAACGCACACTCCACAGTATTTTACAATATTGGGGTGCTCCAAGTTGGAAATGATGCAAATTTCCGAGCAGAGGTGCTTGTAAAACTTGTTCTTTTCTTTGACTTTGAAAACTTTACCAGCATACAGTCGTCCACGGATATCAATTTCTTCAACACTGCCATATGTTCCAATACCAAGTGTAGTTCCAGTAAGCTTGGCATGCTTCTTGACAAAAGGCATCAACTTAGCATGGAACTCGGGTGGCATGTCAACTGTAGCAATGAAAGTACTAATGTGCCGTTTGAATGCAAACAGTAGCTGTATATGTACCCAAGAATTATGTAGTAGAATACACTTACTTGTGCTTAAAGAAAGGCTTGGTTCGTCAGATTCATCTTCCATTGGGTCCAGTGGCTCTGGACTTCCTTCAGCAGCAGCTTCTCTGTGACGTGGATTTTGTACGTCAGTTGAATGACTGTCTGCAGTTGAACTGGCTGTGGGTGGAGGTGATCCAGTCTTTGATGGGGGTTGGCTATATTCCTCATGACCAGACAAAACTGGACGTGATTCTTGATCCTGTGAAGAATTCAACTTCACTTCATCTAGCCGAGGCTTTTTCGCAGGTGGTTCAACATCTGCAATAGGTTTGGTGCTCTGGAGAGCTTCAATAATGGCTTGTGCATTTTCAGCTATGGCAATTTCCAAGGGAGTCTGTCCGACCTCATTTTTTAATGCCCTGTTAACATGGAACTGTTCGGCTAACACTTGCACAACTTTCAGGTGAGACTCACGACAAGCTATGTGAAGAGGGGAGTCTCCCTTGGCATTCTGTACATTTGGATCACAATTAATCTCCTTTGTAAATAGTTCAACAGCATCTGCATGGCCTGCAATAGCAGAGTAATGGAGAGCTGTGTTGCCACGGTTGTCCTTAGACAGAACGCTCACCCTCCATTCAGAAGCGAGGTAGCGAATTATTTCCAAATCTCCTTCATACGCCGCATAGTGTAAGGCCGTACAGCCAGAGTTACGTATTAACCCCAGATTACCGGCGCACGCAGCCAAGTCCACTGCGTTTCTTCCTCCATTTTCCTCTACGCTCACACTAGCTCTACATGTCTCCACTAGATGTTTAGCCACCTCCAAGTGACCTTCTCGAGATGCAAAGTGCAATGGCGTCCAGCTATGATTCCCTCGAATGTCAGGGTCGCTATGTTCGGCGAGAAAAGCAACCGTTTCTAGTCGGCCGTTGTAGGCGGCGTGGTGCAAGGGGGCGTTCCCGTCTCTGTCGCTCTCGTTAGGACCCTGTCCTTTCTGTCTTACAAGAAACTGGGTAGTTTCCAAGCGTCCCTTGGCAGCGGCGTCATGCAACAGAAGGGACTCTGTGGGATGCGAAATGGGGCACCTGATCGGGAACGGAAGAACCGACGCCATAGACAGACGTTTTTACGGTTTACGCACTGCATGCACGTAGATCTACTACGTATAGCAGCGCTTGACGCGGGTCAAGCCCGAATTACCGGCTGAAAACAAGGGGATTACCCTGGGACTGTCGCCAAATCGCTCTAAAAGGAATGTTTATATAGGCCTAACCAAACCATCTGACCACTTCCGTTTTGTCTTCACTGCATGGATATCATGTTTCATTGGTGTATTCATCATTACTCCCAAGCATGTGTGCACTCAACTTGCCAAAGTTTCTGATGCTGAACACACACATCATTTTGCAGACTTTCTCAGTAGAAGGACATCACTGTCTTTTATGCTGTTCAAGAAAGAATATCATGAGGTTCACACATGTTCCAAAGGGCAAGGACGGGTTGGGAATGGGTAGTCAGTCTTGTTCAATAGAAATAGGAAGCGTATTATCCAATGTATGTTATGGAGACATCAATATTCCTTTAGAAGAACTTCAGTCCTTGGTGTTGGTATATCTGGTTTGCAATACCATTCTGTCTCACTGTATCATGTCTTAGAGCAGCCACAAGGTTTGCCCAAGTAGGAGTTCGTTTCTCATCATCTGTAACATAGTCATCTTTACGTAGCCACGCAGCAATTACTTCACGATGAAATAGAGGACCGTCCATCATACCAGTTAACCTTGTGTACTTCAGTCCCAAAACCTGCCCTAAACCTACCATCTGAGGTTTTTGGAGTACGTGAAGATATCCATATATATCATTCATGTGTCTCTCATCTAAAGATTGAAAAGAGGAATACCAGTGATTCAGTTAAACTCAATACATTTAAACATGTGTAGGTGGAATAATTCCTTACCAAGCTCTTTGACGGGTGCTAAGCATTGCATCTGTGCTCGTAAAGTTTCTGTTGATGGCCGTTCCTCAGGTTCATCATCAAGGCACTGAGTTATGAGACTTATCAGGGGATGAGAATCACCCAACTTGCTCTTCAGCTCAGTCATGTAGCGATGTCTGCGTTCCAGCTCAGACCTGCTACACAATTCATTGCAGGCATTGTAGTAGGTTTGGTAGCGTGGGATAATGGGTTTCTGAAGGCCACAGAACAGAGCTAAGTGTCCAAATGAGAAAATGTCCAACTTTTGATCATAGCAAATCTCTTCTTCAGTGTCAATGTCATCCATTGCTTCAGGAGGCATATAATCTCGTGTTCCTGGCAAGCCTGTCATACTCTCTGGAGTCATGTCACAGCCATATGTCATCATACGAGCATTGCCGAAGTCGGAAATTTTACCATTGAGATATTTATCCAGCAAAACGTTCCTTGCAGTCAGGTCGCGGTGTATGATAACAGGTCTTTCATAATGAAGATAGACTAGTCCATTAGCAACATCTAACAAGATTCCAAGTTTCACAGAAAGTTCAGTGTTTTGATTTTCACAGAGATAATCATGAAGATTAGTGTTCAATCGTTCCATGAGTAACACTGGTACATCTTCATTTGGTAACTCACAAATTCCATAATAACTGACAATGTTAGGGTGCTTAAGCTGAGATAGAATTGAAAACTCTGAGTACAAAACCTTATGGAATTGTATGCAGTCACTAGGCTTGAAAATCTTACCAGCATAAACTTTTGGATTACCAGCAATTTTTATTTCTACCACTCTTCCATAGGAGCCAAACCCCAGCTCCTTACCACATTGAGCTCTTTTCTTTATATTGGGTAGAAGTTGTGCACGCACAGCTTCTAAATCTCTCTCTACAAACAAAATATACATCATGCATATTAGGTATATACACTGCACTAAATCTGCAAAAGATACCTATCTGTAAAAATACTGATCATGCTATTATCTAAGGTTCTATTGAAATACATACTTGGCATCCTTGACACATTCTTGTGTAGACGACCTCTTCTCTTAGCAGCTGTCAACTTCAACTTCTTTGCAGGAGTTCCAAGCCTAATGTCATCAGTAGCACTGTCCTCTTCACTGCTAACACTGTCTTCTTTTTCACTGCTAGTACTTCCTTCTTCTTCACTACTAGAACTGTCTTCTTCTTCACTGCTAGAACTATCTTCACTGCTAGAAGTGTCTTTTTCACTCTTAGCACTACCTTCTTCACTGCTGTCCAACTCAGAATCTTTTTGAACATCCTCAGTATCATCAAGTCTTTGTTTCTTTGCAGGTGGTTCTTCACTAGATTTCACATTTTCAGAGAGATATGTGACTATATTATCATGACCAGCAGCCAAATCCAGTGCACTACAACCTCTCTCATCCAGTTGTGTCACATCTTGGCTTTGCTCCTCTATTAGGTACTTCACAATTTCAAAATGCCCACCTTGGCAGGCATAATGCAGGGCTGTCTGTTCAAAGCAGCCTTTATCTTCTGGAGTGCAGATACCAGTTTCAATCAAGTGTTTGACAATGGAATAGTGTCCAGAAACAGCTGCATTATGAAGGGGTGTGTTATTCTGCTTGTTCTTTGAGTTCTTTGGACACTGTCTATCCTTAGTCAGGTATTCAACAAGCTGTATATTCCCTGAGCTTGCGGCATAGTGAAGAGGGATGTTCCCTCTTTTATCCAAACAAAATGGATTCACATCAGCAATGATGACTAGATTTCTAGCAATATCTAAGTGACCCCCTTGACAAGCTGCATGAAGAGCACACCAAGTGAATTCATCACCCTCAAGTTTACATTGCTTAGACAAAAGATACAATACAATGTTTGTGTGCCCTTTGAGTGATGCAACGTGGAGTGGAGTATCACCACATTTGCTTATCTTGTTTGGATTGCATTGGTTTTTCACCACAAGATATTCAATGATTGCAAACTTCCCAGCTGATACAGCACCGAACAATGGAGTTCTCCCTTCTTTATCTGCACAATCTGGGTGAAAATGAAAGTCATCAATGAGGCATTCAAGTACATTGAGATGACCAGCAGAGCAAGCCACATGCATCAGAGATACAGGTAATTCGGAGCCATCTTTTGAGACCTCTTTGTGCCACACTGGATCCTGTAGCATGTGCTGTACAACATTCAAACATCCACACCTGATTGCTGTATGTATTGGGGTGTGTCCATACTTGTTCATGGAAAGAAAATATTCCTTTTTAGTGTTAACGATATAATCCACTATTTTAATATTATCTGATTGTACAGCAAAGTGGAGTGAGGTGTTGCCTTCTTCATCCTGTTCATCTAAACTGCAATGACCATTGTTTAGAACATATGTCAACACTTCTAAATCGCCATACTTTGACACTGCATGCACAGGAGATAGGTCAAGTTCAGCACGTGAAATAAGATATGAAGCTACATGAAAATGTGAGTTGACACATGCTTCTTGCATTGGGGTTCTATTCATGTGATTCTTGAATTTTAATGTACCCTGCTCGTAATCACCATCATTCTCAACAATGAACTGAACTATATTTAGCCATCCCGATTGAGCTGCAAGATGAAGTGGTGTATTACCATCAACATCCATACTACTAGGATTCAGACCTTCTTCATCCAACATATACTGCACAACCTCCATTTGGCCACTTTTGCATGCAACATGTAGTGGTGTTCGGTTTTTCTCCCCTCTGCATTCAGGTACACAGTCTCTACTGTTATAGAGAGATATAACTGCCTGTAGGTGACCATTTGCTGATGCTATGTGCAATGCAGCATTCTTCATTGTATTAGTTATTCTTGTTGAACATCTTCTTTCAATCAGGTAGTCTATAATATCAGAGTGTCCATAACTGGATGCAATGTGCAATAAAGTATTTCCATCAGAATCCTTGTACGACAAACTAGCTCCTTCGAGAATTAATGATTTAACAGCTTCCAAGTGCCCTTTTTTACATGATATATTGAGACATACATTTAGTTGGTTGGGGAATGTATGGCGAATTTCTTTAGCAAGAGTACAAAGACTATCCTTTGAAGAGTTGATAATGCCCAAACAACTATATGAGGCATGAATAAAGGTTATAGCATTTTCAGCATTCCCTAAATAGTTCAATGGGATATTCCCCATGTAATCTTCACCACAAGGATTGATCTCTGTATCTTTCAATAGACAATGCACGATTTCAGTATGCCCATTTTCACAAGCAATATGAAGTGGTGTCTGCCTTCTGATTCTCTCGGCTTGAAGAACAGAATTCACTGGACTAGGGGAATCTCCCAATGCATTAATCACATGTTTCACTACATCTAGAAAGCCATGTTCACAAGCAGTATGAAGAGGAGACCAGCCATTTTTTGTTGTAACAAGTACATTGCAGTGTTCACAAAAAACAAGGTAGCGGAAAACATTCAACTCATCATGCAAAGCAGCTTTAAGAAGAGGAGTGTTATCTGAGTTGTCTCTTGCATTAATATCACAAAGTGTCTCCTCAACAAGAAACCTAGCCATTTCGACACTCCTAACATGATGAAGAGGTGTAGATCCAGTATTATCTCTTAGACTACAGGAGAAGTCTAGTTTCAGCTCTCGAACAAAGTATTTGACAATGTCAATAAAATCTTCTGCAATAGCAATGTGCACTGAAATATTCCCATCAGAGTCTGGGCTTGATGGATTGGCACCCGCTAGAATTAAAGTTCTGACAGCTGGTAGATATCCCTGCTTACTTGCTAAGCACAAAGCTGTTACCAGAAAATCAGGAAATGTGTGAGCAATTTCTTTGGCAAAAATTAGCAAATCATTTTGGGATAATGTAGTAATTCTTGTTCTGCTGTAAAAAGTCTTAATAAACTCCCTGGCAAAATCAAAATTTGTTGCATAGTATAAAGAGATATTTCCTGAGAAGTCCTTGAAGCAAGGATTTACATGGGTCTCCTTCAACAAGTACTGCGAAATGTCTAAAAGGTTGTGTGTACAGACAATATGTAGTGGGGTTAAGCTACTATTGTTCCTACAGTTAGCATCACACTTTTTCTCTTCAACAAGGAATCTCATTATTTCAACTGTCTTAGTAAAATGAAGAGGAGTGGATCCATCCTTTGTTGAGCATGAGGGGTCTACTCCCACTTCATTAACGAGGTATTTCACTACACCCAGATGACCAAAATTAAAAGCACTGTGGAGAGGAGTCCAGCCATTGTTGTCCCTCCACTTAGCATCACACCCTTTCTCTTCAACAAGAAATTTCGTTACTTCAACTGTCATTGAAAGATGAAGAGGAGTGGATCCATTGTTTGTTGAGCATGAGGAGTCTACTCCCAGTTCATTAACTACGTATTTCACTACACCCAGATGACCCAAATAACAAGCACGGTGGAGAGGAGTCCAGCCATTGTTGTCCCTCCAGTTAGGATCACACCTTTTCTCTTCAATTAGGAATTTTGCTACTTCAATGGTCTTGGCAAAATGAATAGGTGTGGCTCCATCGTTATCTGTACACGAAGGATCTACTCCCAGTTCATTAACTAGGTATTTAACTACACCCAGATGACCCAAATTACAAGCACGGTGGAGAGGAGTCCAGCCATTGTTGTCCCTCCAGTTAGCATCACACCTTTTCTCTTTAATAAGGAATTTTGCTACTTCAACTGTCTCAGCAAGATGAAGAGGAGTGGATCCATTATTAGCTGTACACAAAGGATCTACTCCCAGTTCATTAACTAGGTATTTAACTACACCCAGATGACCCAAATTACAAGCATGGTGGAGAGGAGTCCAGCCATTGTTGTCCCTCCAGTTAGCATCACACCTTTTCTCTTCAATAAGGAATTTCGCTACTTCAACTGTCTCAGCAAGATGAAGAGGAGCGGATCCATTATTAGCTGTACACAAGGGATCTACTCCCAGTTCATTAACTAGGCATTTCACTACACTCAGATGACCCAAATTACAAGCACGGTGGAGAGGACTCCAGCCATCATTGTCCCTCCAGTTAGCATCACACCTTTTCTCTTCAATAAGGAATTTTGCTACTTCAATGGTCTTGGCAAAATGAATAGGTGTGGCTCCATCGTTATCTGTACATGAAGGATCTACTCCCAGTTCATTAACTAGGCATTTCACTACACCCAGATGACCAAAATAACAAGCACGGTGGAGAGGAGTCAAACCATTGTTGTTCCTCCAGTTAGCATCACACCCTTTCTCTTCAACAAGAAATTTCGCTACTTCAACTGTCATTGTAAGATAAAGAGGAGTGGATCCATAGTTTGTTAAGGATGAGTGGTCTACTCCCAGTTCATTAACTAGGTATTTCACTACACCCAGATGACCCAAATTACAAGCACTGTGGAGAGGAGTCCAGCCATTGTTGTTCCTCCAGTTAGCATCACACCTTTTTTCTTCAATAAGGAATTTTGCTACTTCAACTGTCTCAGCAAGATGAAGAGGAGTGGATCCATTATTAGCTGTACACAAAGGATCTACTCCCAGTTCATTAACTAGGTATTTCACTACACCCAGATGACCCAAATTACAAGCACTGTGGAGAGGAGTCCAGCCATTGTTGTTCCTCCAGTTAGCATCACACCTTTTTTCTTCAATAAGGAATTTTGCTACTTCAACTGTCTCAGCAAGATGAAGAGGAGTGGATCCATTATTAGCTGTACACAAAGGATCTACTCCCAGTTCATTAACTAGGTATTTCACTACACCCAGATGACCCAAATTACAAGCATGGTGGAGAGGAGTCCAGCCATTGTTGTCCCTCCAGTTAGCATCACACCTTTTCTCTTCAATAAGGAATTTCGCTACTTCAACTGTCTCAGCAAGATGAAGAGGAGCGGATCCATTATTAGCTGTACACAAGGGATCTACTCCCAGTTCATTAACTAGGCATTTCACTACACTCAGATGACCCAAATTACAAGCACGGTGGAGAGGACTCCAGCCATCATTGTCCCTCCAGTTAGCATCACACCTTTTCTCTTCAATAAGGAATTTTGCTACTTCAATGGTCTTGGCAAAATGAATAGGTGTGGCTCCATCGTTATCTGTACATGAAGGATCTACTCCCAGTTCATTAACTAGGCATTTCACTACACCCAGATGACCAAAATAACAAGCACGGTGGAGAGGAGTCAAGCCATTGTTGTTCCTCCAGTTAGCATCACACCTTTTTTCTTCAATAAGGAATTTCGCTACTTCAACTGTCTCAGTAACATGAAGAGGAGTGGATCCATAGTTTGTTAAGGATGAGTGGTCTACTCCCAGTTCATTAACTAGGTATTTCACTACACCCAGATGACCCAAATTACAAGCACTGTGGAGAGGAGTCCAGCCATTGTTATCCCTCCAGTTAGCATCACACCCTTTCTCTTCAACAAGAAATTTCGCTACTTCAACTGTCTTGGTAAAAAAAAGAGGTGTGTCTTTGTCATCATCTGTACATGAGGGGTCTACTCCCAAGTCATTAACTAGGTACTTCACCACATCCAGGAGACCTAGCTCACAAGCAGTATGGAGTGTGGTCCAGCCATTGTTTCTGCTATGTGTTACATGACAGTGACCACAGAAAATAAGGTACCGAAACACGTCCACTTCACCATTCTGAGCAGCATCAAAAATTGGAGTATCATTTGAATTATTCCTTTTGTTAGCATCACAGTGTTTGTCCTCAACCAGAAACTTTGCCACCTCAACACTCGTGACATGATGAAGAGGTGTGGATCCATCATTATCTGTACATGAGGGGTCTAATCCCTGTTCATTGACTAAGTACTTTGCTATGTTTACATGAGCTTTTGCACAAACAATGTGGAGTGGAGTCAAGCCAAGACCTCCACACCTATGCATGGGATCACAGTTTTTTTCTTCCACAAAAAATTTCACTATCGTTAAATACCCCCAGCGTGACGCTACATGTAGAGCAGTGTAACCTTCATTGTTCGTGGCATTCACGTTACAGTTGGCAAGGTTAGCTAAATACTTGACTATATTTAGGCGTCCAAACCTTGTGGCTACATGAAGAGCTGTTCCTCTGCACTCATCATCCTCTAGTGTAGCATTTGGGTCGATACCATTGATTTCAATACATCGCTTGACGCTCTTTAAAGGGCCACGCTTACAGGCGGCATACATTGTATTCCACACAGTACCCAAAAGTTAAAATAACTCACTCTACACTTCATACAATCCGGGTAAGATGCTGTAAACAAAAGTTGCACTGTCATCACTCATGATTCCGATTCCACTAATTATTATCACACGTATAAACGTCCCTCCCCCGCACAATAATTTCACGCGCGCGGCTAACGTGTTGGCAGTGGGTACGTATACACTTCTAAAGTCCTCTCACACAAGAGGTTATATCAAACATGCACTGCATCTATGTTTTGCATGCATGCATCAAGTTAGTACATGCATCAAGTATGGCATGCATGAGCTATTCTTTCCATCTGTGGTTACAGTCTTTATTGCAACACTTGTAGAATATAGTCATGGGCTCATCAGCCGATCGAGTCTGCATCTGCACAAAGTATGCCTTTGAATGTTCACACTTTGGACATGTTTCTGCAGAGAAGACGTAAAATAATAATGTATATACAGAGGCAGTGGCAGCAGTTCAGAGTTTGGGGGGCGAGATTCAGTCGGCTGAGGACGGGCTCCACCCATCTATGTTCATACCACACATGTACACGCATGCGTGTTACGCAATTTGCAATAAACAGGTGGGGCATAGCTGTTATCTGCACGCACGTATATACATGTAGTAGTAGCCCATTTCAAAAGTTTCAAAACGGGCTACTACTACATGTATTCAAACACATCGAGTGCATGCAGCAGCAGCAACACATTTTGTCGTCATAGCTCCTATTTTATTGGGGGGGTTGCCCCCCCTGCCCCCCTCTGCCGCCGCCCCTGATATAGTCTCTTGACCCACCTCCCTCCTACCCTCTCTCCATCTCACACTCCCTCTTTCCCACCCTACCTCCCAGACGCTTCTTCCCTCCCTCCCTCCCTCCCTCACTCTCTCTCTCACAGCAGGAGACACCTCAATACCTTCAGTTGTGTCAACATTCTCCCAGGCTGCCTGTCCTCCTAACACATCATCCACTTCTTTCAACCTTGGGAACTGGACTGAAGATACCTGACATAGTGATACACACAAACACCACCACACAAACACAACACTAAAGCCTGTAAACGTTATAGAGGTGTCCCACTTTCATAGCTACCTTTTCACTAATGTTTTGGACATAGGGACATGTGTTGCAGGCAAACCTCAGCGTCGACGGGCCCTCTTCTACGACCAGCAGATTACCACAGTGAGGACAGAAGAGATACATAGCCACATGCGCTAAAATCCACATGCGCATGCGGTAAAACATGGCCGCTACGACACGACTTTTCTTTTTCGTTCGTTTGAGGCTTGCTGGCCAATCCCATCGCCTTCCATCATTGCTACAGAGACACTGTAACTATTCGAGTGGTAGTAGTCGTGGATATTCCAGGTGCAATTGGAGGAGGCAGAATCACGCAGGTTCAAGTGGTCCACTACTAGTTACTTCCCTCTCTCTTGGCTCCCTCTTGTCCAGCAGAGGTAGGAAATGACCTGCACAGTAATGCATAAACCTCTATACTTAATAGGCTACAATTTCACAGCATATGAAGTACGTTTTCAATTGCATGATTATATGCAGGAAAACACGGTCAGCCAACGCCTCGGTCAAAGCCAGCTCTCTCTGATGAAGTCCCCATTGAAATAAGTCGTGTAATGCTACCAGATGATACCAACCCACTGGGCAATGTGCATGGAGGTACTATACTCAAGTTGATTGAACAGGCAGGAGCCATAGTGTCTGGGAGACACTGTAATACCACCAGTGATGAAGAAAAGATTCCTCTGGTTACAGTACTTGCTAGAGTCGAGCACATGGACTTTTACCAGCCAATGTATGTAGGAGAAATTGCCCAGTTGCATGCAGCCGTCACCTACACTTCCCCTCACTCTGTAGAGGTGACTGTTGATGTGTGGGCTGAGAATGTACTCACTGGCAGACGACGACACACAAACACAGCCACACTGTGGTACGTAGCATTTCCTACCACTGGAAATGACCTCATGGTAAAAGTATCCCCAGTACCACAACTAAAAGGACTTAGCAGTGAAGCAGCAAGTGCAGGACTAAAACGATACAAGGCACAGAAATCTAGTCGTGAAAAAGTGAACAAATCGAAATCACATCCAATTAATACTTACTCACCCAAGTACTTATAATCCGCAATCAGATCTACCTAAGCATACAGTCCTAGCATCACAAACGACACTCGCCACTCTAGTTCTTCCATCTCATATACATGTACACAGGTGCCACAGGATACCTTGCAGACTTGGTGGCTGGTGAGATCCTGAAGCTCTGTTCCCTCCAACATCATCTGCTATATCATCAGTAGTCAGCAGTTAAGGAAGAGGATCATAATTGACAAAAGGCTTGGTGTTTACAAGAGTGTGTGGGAAGGATATACATCATCATCTTCGTCATTGGAAAGGTCCCCATACTGAGCCACAAGCTTCTTTTTCTCTGTGGGTGAGAGTACACCCAGATGATGTCCACCTTTCTGCTTTTCTCTTGCACTCTGGCAAGCACTAACACCATCACTGCTCACTGGAAGATTGACTGAGAGAAAGAAATACAATGTGTGTCTAATCCATCAAGGATTTAGATATTCAGATTTGTGTAGGGCCAGTTTGCAAAAAGACATCGTAAAATTTTAATATACGCAAACATATGGATGACATCTGTCTACCTACAATGGACAGTTCCTTAGTCGTTATGTCTCATGTAGATAGAAATTATATTTTTGTGAATTAACATCTCTATTTTTATATTTTTATACAGATAGTTAATAGCTACTATATCTAGTATCTCACAACACATCCTGAGAGGATTTCTTGGACGTTTTCATGGATTTCCTCTCGAGTTGCCCCCTCCATAGTGGCTAAACTACCACTGATGTAACCTCCATACACCTCTCCATCCGCTCCCGCGGCCTCCAGAACACCACAGAGCCACTCTTCAAAATCAGAGGACGAACTCGCCATTGCTCTATTTAAACGAAAAGCTCAGAGACTTACCCACGTGTTTCACACAGAAATATTGAAAACCAAGTTGTGCAAAGTAATATGCCGCCTAGAAAGAGACCGGATAAAGGTGATGGGAAGGAAAAGGATAATACAACTACTCTCGACTCTTCCCAAACTCCCAAACAAACCCATGAGCCTGCTGCGCAGACTGAGGACACGGAAGTACGTACAACTTTTCAACCAACTAGACAACGAAAGCGCAGCGGCGGAGTAAAGTGGCTTCCAGTGTTTAAGCGACTATTCTACATCTCTCTACTTATAATAGTTCCAATGACACTCAACTACGCTTCTCTCAACCACGAAGCTAGGGTTCTCCCTCCACAAGGTATGTAGTACTTGTATATTCCCGTGTTTCTCCGTATATTGTGCTATGGTTCGGTTCCAGGTTCTGCAGTGTATGACATAGGCTGGGGACAGAAACTACTGCTACACTGTATGGGGACTGGCCTCCCGACAGTCGTTTTAGATGCTCCAATCGGACAAGCATCCTACGTATGGAGTCAAGTCCAGCCACTGCTTGCCAAACACACTAGGGTAAGACCAAATTTATGTCGCTTGATTTTACATTACTAGCACTTTAACTTTCACTTTCACTTTATGCAGGTGTGTTCCTATGACCGTTCTGGTCTTGGATTTAGTGATAGAGCTTATCAGGTATGTATACAGGCAGCTAATCCTACATGCATCTATGTGTATGTACCTCTATTTGTATGCAAAACACTAGTAAGTATGCTAATGACTATGGAGAAGGTACAAGAGAAAGGGACAGGACACTTCCTTCAACTGTTGAAAGGTTCCCAAGTGCCCTCACTTGTGACGAGTTATGAAATGAACTGTGATGGATTTGTGTCAACTGCAGGATGGTGGAGGATCTTCACAGACTACTGACAGTTGCCAGTAGCCAGCCCAAACCATTTCTCCTAGTCAGCTCTGATTTCACAACTCTAGTCTCGAGATTCTACGCTCAACTATATGAATAGTGAGTTTAACTCTTTGTAAAACTCTCAAAATGCATGCAGAGTAGTACATATATCAACTGTTTGTACACGTACCCCACACAGTGAACTTGCTGGATTGTTTCTCATTGATCCGGCTGCAGAAACACTCTTTGATGCTGATCCAGACCCCGAGAGTCGCTTGGACTTGAATAAAGAACAGGTGGAATCGAGCAACGAGTTCAAAACTCCGTGGTCACACTACTGGTATCGTCAAACTGTGCCTCACCTTCAGAGTGTTCATGTGTCTGGGTCTCTGGGGTTCAACAGACTTGGGTTAATGGTTGGGCTGATGTCTGCTGTAGAGGTACCGGAACTTCAGAAAATACTCAGTGACAATATCATAGCCATAAGGGTGAGTATAGACCTCTCTGTAATGGTGTGGAGTTTATGATGTATTTTGTGACTACAGAAGCACCTTCTGTGCCAACCAAAGCACCTTTCTTCCGTATTTGATGAATACTATTTCATCAATGAGAGCATATCACAAATCAAGTAAGGCACATCTTATCACCTCTGCAAATATGGCACAACTGTTCATGGTAATGTGAATACTGTGTTTCTTTCACAGGACTATGTTCAAATTGAAACCATTTCCAGAATTGCTTCCAACAACTATAGCCACTTTTAGGGAAGTTAACGACCATCTTCCAGCTGAGCTGATGAAGGTTTGCTTGCTGTATACTCAGTGGAAGACCTCTAAAATTAGGCCTCCCTCAGCGACGTAGACAGGAGGGGTGCTTTGGGTGCTCGAGCACCCCCTTTATGCCTGAGGCTATAGGCCTAGGCTACTGTACATCAAATTTACATCTTACCTGAAGATTCAGCTGCATGACTCAGAGCTTGATATTTGCAAGCAAACCGATGTATAATACATGTTTTGTATAGCCACACACTAGCCGCAGGAGGTTATAATAAAGAGGTGTGGCTTCCAGCCGAAAATTCTGAAGCACTAGAGCAGCACCCCCTTCCTCTAAATCCTGTCTATGCCACTGTCCCTTGCATTATTAAAAGTGAATAGGTCAGAAGAAAAGTGCCTGTTTTGCCAAACACGATGTTATTTCCCTAAATTGGAACACCTCACATAAATCAGGCCATATTCCATTCCAGGTGCATATGATTCGTTATAATCCATTACAGATCTGGGTAACTGAACAACAGAGGCTAATTGACATTGTTTACTCAACTAGTAAAAGAGTGACTCTACCTGGATCGGACTACCTCACTCTGTACCAGAAGCCCCAGGCTGTGGTCAGAGCAGTGATGGATATGGTGGTCGATTGGAGAGGCCACTCACATGTAGCAGAGTGACTGGATATGCACAATATTTTGACTATATATATATATTCACTATTCATCACAAAATTTTCACGCAAACAAAGTGCATGGTATTATGAGGGGGAGTATATGGTATGTGTACTCCAATGTGGGTAGCTATTACATCATCCACATATACACTGTCACAACAACTGCTCTTTTTCTATCTTGTTGGCTATGCCAGTGTGACCGACAGTCTCATCTCTCAGTGCTTCAACTAGTCTCTTCCATGTCGCAACCTCCACTCCATCTTGTCCTCTGACCCATGCCTCCACAACATGCTCCAGAAATGCTCGTGCATTTGAAGTGTTCCAATCGTTTAGCGTCTCAGTGTGGATCCCAAGGACCAATGCTAGTTGTCGCACGCTATCTTTCTGTAGAGGATGGAGATAGTCTATTACTGTCCTCACATCACTAGAATCTGAACGGAAGAGAAATACAAGTATGGAGTGGGTGTCTTTAATTGTGTGTGTGTGTGTGTGTGGGGGGGGGGGGGGGGGGGGTTCATACTAGTATATAACTCACCCAACTTTTCCCCTGCTCCAACAGTGCTTGTATTTCCAGATGACATGCACATCTTCTTGAGATCTTGATGTAGCTCAACTGCTGTTGGACGCCTATCTGGTTGATTGTGTAAACACCTCAATATGAGATCAGTTAGAGGATGTTCTACAGGTCCTACAACCTCGAATAGTCTATCAACAAACCTTCGGCGTCGATTCTCTTCTGTCCTGGGCACTCGCTGCTTTTTACCTCGTTCATTTCTCTTTGTGTACGTGTGACTCAAGAGAGGATGAACGTTTTCCTGAATGGCAGTCACTAGTGCCATGTGACCAAATGAGAATATATCCAACTTTGTTGTGTACTTGCATCCCTCTTCAAATGCCTCTGGAGGCATGTATTCGATTGTGCCCGGACGTGCTGTCATCGTCTCAAGGAACATGTAAGTGTCAAGATTGATGATACGAGCATTTCCGAAATCTGTTATCTTTGCACACAGATTGCTGTCCAAGAGCACATTCTTTGTGGTGAGGTCTCGATGAATCACCTTTGCCTCGTGGCTGTGCAAGTATTCCAAACCACACGAAACATCACGTAGTATTAACTGCTTTACTGATAGTTCAATGTTTGCATTTGGTGGCGTGAGAATATAATCGTGAAGGTTATTCTCTAAGCGTTCCATCAGTAAAACTGGAAGAGGGATGTTTGCAATAACGCACACTCCACAGTACTTTACAATATTGGGGTGCTCTAAGTTGGAAATGATGCAAATTTCCGAGCAGAGGTGCTTGTAAAACTTGTTCTTTTCTTTGACTTTGAAAACTTTACCAGCATACAGTCGTCCACGGATATCAATTTCTTCAACACTGCCATATGTTCCAATACCAAGTGTAGTTCCAGTGAGTTTGGCATGCTTCTTGACAAAAGGCATCAACTTAGCATGGAACTCAGGTGGCATGTCAACTGTAGGAATGAAAGTAACACTATACTGATAAATATGCTGTTTGAATGCAGGCAGTATATATATGCTACACTTACTTGTGCTTAAAGAAAGGCTTGGTTCGTCAGACTCATCTTCCATTGGGTCCAGTGGCTCTGGACTTCCTTCAGCAGCAGCTTCCCTGTGACGTGGATTTTGTACATCAGTTGAATGACTGTCTGCAGTTGAACTGGCTATGGGTGGAGGTGATCCAGTTTTTGATGGAGGTTGGCTATATTCCTCATGACCAGACGAAACTGGACGTGATTCTTGATCCTGTGAAGAATTCAACCTCACTTCATCTAGCCGAGACTTTTTCGCAGGTGGTTCAACATCTGCAATAGGTTTGGTGCTCTGAAGAGCTTCAATAATGGCTTGTGCATTTTCAGCTATGGCAATTTCCAAGGGAGTCTGTCCGACCTCATTTTTTAATGCCCTGTTAACATGGAACTGTTTGGCTAACACTTGCACAACTTTCAGGTGAGACTCACGACAAGCTATGTGAAGAGGGGAGTCTCCCTTGGCATTCTGTACATTTGGATCACAGTTAATCTCCTTTGTAAATAGTTCAACAGCATCTGCATGGCCTGCAATAGCAGAGTAGTGGAGAGCTGTGTTGCCACGGTTGTCCTTAGACAGAACGCTCACCCTCCATTCAGAAGCGAGGTAGCGAATTATTTCCAAATCTCCTTCATACGCCGCATAGTGTAAGGCCGTACAGCCAGAGTTACACTGATGCCCTGACTCCAGGCCTTCCTGTTGAGTTAAGAAATGTATTAACTCCAGATTACCGGAGCACGCAGCCAAGTCCACTGCGTTTCTTCCTCCATTTTCCTCTACGCTCACTCTAGCTCTACACGTCTCCACTAAATGTTTAGCCACCTCCAAGTGACCTTCTCGAGATGCAAAGTGCAATGGCGTCCAGCCATGATTCCCTCGAATGTCAGGGTCGCTATGTTCGGCGAGAAAAGCAACCGTTTCTAGTCGGCCGTTGTAGGCGGCGTGGTGTAAGGGGGCGTTTCCGTCTCTGTCGCTCTCGTTAGGACCCTGTCCTTTCTGTCTTACAAGAAACTGGGTAGTTTCCAAGCGTCCCTTGGCAGCGGCGTCATGTAACAGAAGGGACTCTGTGGGATGCGAAATGGGGCACCTGATCGGGAACGGAAGAATCGACGCCATAGACAGACGTTTTTACGGTTTACGCACTGCATGCACGTAGATCTACTACGTATAAGCAGCGCTTGACGCGGGTCAAGCCCGAATGTACCGGCTGAAAACAAGGGGATTACCCTGGGACTGTCGCCGAATCGCTCTAAAAGGAATGTTTATATAGGCCTAACCAAACCATCTGACCACTTCCGTTTTGTCTTCACTGCATGGATATCATGTTTCATTGGTGTATTCATCATTACTCCAGGCATGTGTGCACTCAACTTGCCAAAGTTTCTGATGCTGAACGCACACATCATTTTGCAGACTTTCTCAGTAGAAGGACATCACTGTCTTTTATGCTGTTCAAGGACGAAAGTGTATTCTTCAGATAGTTGATATCATGAGGTTCACACACGTTCCAAAGGGCAAGGACTGGTTGGAACTGGTTGGGAATGGGTAGTCAATCTTGTTCAATAGAAATAGGAAGCGTATTATCCAATGTATGTTATGGAGACATCAATATTCCTTTAGAAGAACTTCAGTCCTTGGTGTTGGTATATCTGGTTTGCAATACCATTCTGTCTCACTGTATCATGTCTTAGAGCAGCCACAAGGTTTGCCCAAGTAGGAGTTTGTTTCTCATCATCTGTAACATAGTCATCTTTACGAAGCCACGCAGCGATTACTTCACGATGAAATAGAGGACCGTCCATCATACCAGTTAACCTTGTGTACTTCAGTCCCAAAACCTGCCCTAAACCTATCATCTGAGGTTTTTGGAGTACGTGAAGGTATCCATATATATCATTCATGTGTCTCTCATCTAAAGATTGAAAGAGGAATACCAGTGAAACTCATATTATCAATACATTTATGTGTAGGTAGAAAGAAAAGAGTAATGCACGTGATTCCTTACCAAGCTCTTTGACAGGTGCTAAACATTGCATCTGTGCTCGTAAAGTTTGTGTCGATGGCCGTTCCTCAGGTTCATCATCAAGACACTGAGTTATGAGACCTATCAGGGGATGAGAATAACCCAACTTGCTCTTCAACTCAGTCATGTAGCGATGTCTGCGTTCCAGCTCAGACCTGCTACACAATTCATTGCTGGCATTGTAATAGGTTTGGTAGAGTGGGATAATGGGCTTCTGGAGGCCACAGAACAGAGCTAAGTGTCCAAATGAGAAAATGTCCAACTTTTGATCATAGCAAATCTCTTCTTCAGTGTCAATGTCATCCATTGCTTCAGGAGGCATATAATCTCGTGTTCCTGGCAAGCCTGTCATACTCTCTGGAGTCATGTCACAGCCATATGTCATCATACGAGCATTGCCGAAGTCGGAAATTTTACCATTGAGATATTTATCCAGTAAAACATTCCTTGCGGTCAGGTCGCGGTGTATGATAACAGGTCTTTCATAATGAAGATAGACTAGTCCATTAGCAACATCTAACAAGATTCCAAGTTTCACAGAAAGTTCAGTGTTTTGATTTTCACAGAGGTAATCATGAAGATTAGTGTTCAATCGTTCCATGAGTAACACTGGTACATCTTCATTTGGTAACTCACAGATTCCATAATAACTGACAATGTTAGGGTGTTTAAGCTGAGATAGAATTGAGAACTCTGAGTACAAAACCTTATGGAATTGTAAGCAGTCACTAGGCTTGAAAATCTTACCAGCATATATTTTTGGATTACCAGCAATTTTTATTTCTACCACTCTACCATAGGAGCCAAACCCCAGCTCTTTACCACATTGAGCTCTTTTCTTCGTATGGGGTAGAAGTTGTCTACGCACAGCTTCTAAATCTCTCTCTATACAAACAAAATATACATCATAACTATATATACTGCACTATATAAATATACTGATCATGCTGGTAATTATCTAAGGTTCTATTGAAATACATACTTGGCATCCTTGACACATTCTTATGTAGACGACCTCTTCTCTTAGTAGCTGTCAACTTCAACTTCTTTGCAGGAGTTCCAAGCCTAATGTCATCAGTAGCACTGTCCTCTTCACTGCTAGCACTGTCTTCTTTTTCACTGCTAGTTCTTCCCTCTTCTTCACTACTAGAACTGTCTTCTTCACTGCTAGAACTATCTTCACTGCTAGAAGTGTCTCCTTCACTCTTAGCACTACCTTCTTCACTGCTGTCCAACTCAGAATCTTTTTGAATATCCTCAGTATCATCAAGTCTTTGTTTCTTTGCAGGTGGTTCTTCACTGGATGTCATATTTTCAGAGAGATATGTGACTATATTATCATGGCCAGCAGCCAAATCCAGTGCACTACATCCCTTCTCATCCAGTTGTGTCACATCTTGGTTTTTCTCCTCTATTAGGTACTTCACGATTTCAAAATGCCCACCTTGGCAGGCATAATGCAGGGCTGTCTGTTCAAAGCAGCCTTTATCTTCTGGAGTGCAGATACCAGTTTCAATCAAGTGTTTGACAATGGAATAGTGTCCGGAAACAGCTGCATTATGAAGGGGTGTGTTATTCTGATTGTTCTTTGGGTTCTTTGGACACTGTCTATCTTTAGTCAGGTACTCAACTAGATGTAAATTCCCTGAGCTTGCAGCATAGTGAAGAGGGATGTTCCCTCTATTATCCAAACAAAATGGATCCACATCAGCAATGATGACTAGATTTCTAGCAATATCTAGGTGACCCCCTTGACAAGCTGCATGAAGAGCACACCAAGTGAATTCATCATCCTCAAGTTTACATTGCTTAGACAAAAGATACAATACAATGTTTGTGTGCCCTTTGAGTGATGCAATGTGGAGCGGAGTGTCACCACATTTGCTTATCTTGTTTGGATTACATTGGTTTTTCACCACAAGATATTCAATGATTGCAAAATTCCCAGCTGCTACAGCACTAAACAATGGAGTTCTCCCCTCTTTATCTGTACAATCTGGGTGAAAGTAAAAATCATTAATGAGGCATTCAAGTACATTGAGATGACCAGCAGAACAAGCCACATGCATCAGAGATACAGGTAATTCAGAGCCATCTTTTGAGGCCTCTTTGTGCCACACTGGATCCTGTAGCATGTGCTGTACAACATTCAAACATCCACACTTGATTGCAGTATGTATTGGGGTGTGTCCACACTTGTTCATGGAAAGAAAATATTCCTTTTTAGTGTTAATGATATAATCCACTATTTCAATGTTATCTGATTGTACAGCAAAGTGGAGTGAGGTGTTGCCTTCTTCATCTTGCTCATCTAAACTGCAATGACCATTGTCTAGAACGTACGTCAACACTTCTAAATCACCATACTTTGACACTGCATGCACAGGAGATAGGTCAAGTTCAGCACGTGAAATTAGATATGAAGCTACATAAAAATGTGAGTTGACACATGCTTCTTGCATTGGGGTTCTATTCATGTGATTCTTGAATTTTAATGTACCCTGCTCGTAATCACCATCATTCTCAACAATGAACCGAACTATATTTAGCCATCCTGATTGAGCTGCAAGATGAAGTGGTGTATTACCATCAACATCCATACTACTAGGATTCAGACCTTCTTCATCCAACATATACTGTACAATTTCCATTTGGCCACTTTTGCATGCAACATGTAGTGGTGTTTGATCTTTCTCTCCTCTGCATTCAGGCACACAGTCTCTACTGTTATAGAGAGATCTCACTGCCTGTAGGTGACCATTTGCTACTGCCATGTGCAATGCGGTATTTCCCATTGCATTAGTTATTTTTGTTGAACATCTTCTTCCAATCAGGTAGTCTACAATATCAGAGTGTCCAGCACTGGATGCAACGTGCATTGAAGTATTTCCATCAGAGTCTGGGCTCAATGGATTGGCTCCTGCTAGAATTAAAGATTTGACAGCTGGTAGATATCCCTGCTTACTTGCTAAGCACAAAGCTGTAACCAGACAATCAGGAAATGAGTGAGCTATTTCTTTGGCAAAAATGAGCAAATCATTTTGGGATAATGTAGTAATTGTTGTTCTGCTGTAAAAGGTCTTAATAAACTCACTGGCAAAATCAAAATTTGTTGCATAGTATAAAGGGATATTCCCTGAGAAGTCCTTGAAGCAAGGATTCACATTGGTCTCCTTCAACAAGTATTGTGATATGTCTAAAAGGTTTTGCTTACAGGCAAAATGTAGTGGGGTTAAGCCACTATTGTTCCTCCAGTTAGTATCACACCCTTTCTCTTCAACAAGGAATTTCACTACTTCAACTGTCCTAGTAAGATGAAGAGGAGTGGATCCATTGTTTGTTGAGCATGTGGGGTCTACTCCCAGTTCGTTAACTAGGTATTTCACTACACTCAGATGACCCAAATTACAAGCACGGTGGAGAGGAGTCCAGCCTTCGTCGTCCCTCCAGTTAACATCACACCTTTTCTCTTCAACAAGGAATTTTGCTACTTCAACTGTCTTAGTAACATGAAGAGGGGTCAATCCATCATTTGTTAAGCATGAGAGGTCTACTCCCCGTTCATTAACTAGGTATTTCACTACACCCAGATGACCCAAATTACAAGCATTGTGGAGAGGAGTCCAGCCTTCGTCGTCCCTCCAGTTAACATCACACCTTTTCTCTTCAACAAGGAATTTCGCTACTTCAACTGTCTTAGTAACATGAAGAGGAGTCAATCCATCCCTTGTTAAGCATGAGAGGTCTACTCCCAGTTCATTAACTAGGTATTTCACTACACTCAGATGACCCAAATTACAAGCATTGTGGAGAGGAGTCCAGCCATAGTTGTCCCTCCAGTTAACATCACAGCTTTTCTCTTCAACAAGGAATTTCACTACTTCAACTGTCTCAGTAACATGAAGAGGAGTGGATCCATTGTTTGTTGAGCATGTGGGGTCTACTCCCAGTTCGTTAACTAGGTATTTCACTACACTCAGATTACCCAAATTACAAGCACTGTGGAGAGGAGTCCAGCCTTCGTCGTCCCTCCAGTTAACATCACACCTTTTCTCTTCAACAAGGAATTTCACTACTTCAACTGTCTCAGTAACATGAAGAGGAGTCAATCCATCATTTGTTAAGGATGAGGGGTCTACTCCCAGTTCATTAACTAGGTATTTCACTACACCCAGATGACCCAAATTACAAGCACGGTGGAGAGGAGTCAAGCTATTGCCGTCCCTCCAGTTAACGTCACATCTTTTCTCTTCAACAAGGAATTTCGCTACTTCAACTGTCTTAGTAACATGAAGAGGAGTCAATCCATCCTTTGTTAAGGATGAGGGGTCTACTCCCAGTTCATTAACTAGGTATTTCACTACACCCAGATGACCCAAATTACAAGCACGGTGGAGAGGAGTCAAGCCATCGTCGTCCCTCCAGTTAACATCACAGCTTTTCTCTTCAACAAGGAATTTCACTACTTCAACTGTCTCAGTAACATGAAGAGGGGTCAATCCATCCTTTGTTAAGGATGAGGGGTCTACTCCCAGTTCATTAACTAGGTATTTCACTACACCCAGATGACCCAAATTACAAGCACGGTGGAGAGGAGTCCAGCCATAGTTGTCCCTCCAGTTAGCATCACAGCTTTTCTCTTCAACAAGGAATTTCGCTACTTCAACTGTCTTAGTAAAATGAAGAGGAGTCAATCCATTCTTTGTTAAGGATGAGGGGTCTACTCCCAGTTCATTAACTAGGTATTTCACTACACCCAGATGACCCAAATTACAAGCACGGTGGAGAGGAGTCAAGCTATTGCCGTCCCTCCAGTTAACGTCACATCTTTTCTCTTCAACAAGGAATTTCGCTACTTCAACTGTCTTAGTAACATGAAGAGGAGTCAATCCATCCTTTGTTAAGGATGAGGGGTCTACTCCCAGTTCATTAACTAGGTATTTCACTACACCCAGATGACCCAAATTACAAGCACGGTGGAGAGGAGTCAAGCCATCGTCGTCCCTCCAGTTAACATCACAGCTTTTCTCTTCAACAAGGAATTTTGCTACTTCAACTGTCTTAGTAACATGAAGAGGGGTCAATCCATTCTTTGTTAAGGATGAGGGGTCTACTCCCAGTTCATTAACTAGGTATTTCACTACACCCAGATGACCCAAATTACAAGCACGGTGGAGAGGAGTCCAGCCATAGTTGTCCCTCCAGTTAGCATCACAGCTTTTCTCTTCAACAAGGAATTTCGCTACTTCAACTGTCTTAGTAAAATGAAGAGGAGTCAATCCATTCTTTGTTAAGGATGAGGGGTCTACTCCCAGTTCATTAACTAGGTATTTCACTACACCCAGATGACCCAAATTACAAGCACGGTGGAGAGGAGTCAAGCTATTGCCGTCCCTCCAGTTAACGTCACATCTTTTCTCTTCAACAAGGAATTTCGCTACTTCAACTGTCTTAGTAACATGAAGAGGAGTCAATCCATCCTTTGTTAAGGATGAGGGGTCTACTCCCAGTTCATTAACTAGGTATTTCACTACACCCAGATGACCCAAATTACAAGCACGGTGGAGAGGAGTCCAGCCATAGTTGTCCCTCCAGTTAGCATCACAGCTTTTCTCTTCAACAAGGAATTTCGCTACTTCAACTGTCTTAGTAAAATGAAGAGGAGTCAATCCATTCTTTGTTAAGGATGAGGGGTCTACTCCCAGTTCATTAACTAGGTATTTCACTACACCCAGATGACCCAAATTACAAGCACGGTGGAGAGGAGTCAAGCTATTGCCGTCCCTCCAGTTAACGTCACATCTTTTCTCTTCAACAAGGAATTTCGCTACTTCAACTGTCTTAGTAACATGAAGAGGAGTCAATCCATCCTTTGTTAAGGATGAGGGGTCTACTCCCAGTTCATTAACTAGGTATTTCACTACACCCAGATGACCCAAATTACAAGCACGGTGGAGAGGAGTCAAGCCATCGTCGTCCCTCCAGTTAACATCACAGCTTTTCTCTTCAACAAGGAATTTTGCTACTTCAACTGTCTTAGTAACATGAAGAGGGGTCAATCCATCCTTTGTTAAGGATGAGGGGTCTACTCCCAGTTCATTAACTAGGTATTTCACTACACCCAGATGACCCAAATTACAAGCACGGTGGAGAGGAGTCAAGCCATCGTCGTCCCTCCAGTTAACATCACATCTTTTCTCTTCAACAAGGAATTTCGCTACTTCAACTGTCTCAGTAACATGAAGAGGGGTCAATCCATCCTTTGTTAAGGATGAGGGGTCTACTCCCAGTTCATTAACTAGGTATTTCACTACACCCAGATGACCCAAATTACAAGCATGGTGGAGAGGAGTCCAGCCATAGTTGTCCCTCCAGTTAACATCACATCTTTTCTCTTCAACAAGGAATTTCGCTACTTCAACTGTCTTGGCAAGATGAAGAGGAATGGATCCATCACTATCTGTACATGAGAGGTCTAGTCCCTGTTCATTAACTAGGTATTTCACTACACCCAGATGACCCAAATAACAAGCACTGTGGAGAGGAGTCCAGCCATAGTTGTTCCTCCAGTTAGCATAACTCATTTTCTCTTCAACAAGGAATTTCGCTACTTCAACTGTCTTGGCAAGATGAAGAGGAATGGATCCATCATTATCTGTACATGAGAGGTCTAGTCCCTGTTCATTAACTAGGTACTTCGCCACATCCAGGAGACCTAGCTGACAAGCAGCATGGAGCGGGGTCCACCCATTGTTTCCCCTTAGTGTCAGGTCACAATGCTTACAGAAAATAAGGTATCGAAATATGGAATCTTGATCCTGCAAAGCAGCACTAAAAATTGGAGTATTATTTGAATTGTTCCTTTTGTTAACATCACAGTGTTTGTCTTCCACCAGAAACTTTGCCACCTCAACACTCTTGACATGATGAAGAGGTGTGGATTCATCATTATCTGTACATGAGGGGTCTAGTCCCTGTTCAATGACTAAGTACTTTGCTATGTTTATGTGAGCTTCTGCACAAACGATGTGGAGTGGAGTCAAGCCAAGACCTCCACACTTATGCATGGGATCACAGTTTTTTTCTTCCACAAAAAATTTCACTACCGTTAAATATCCTGACCGTGACGCTTCATGTAGAGCAGTGTAACCTTCACTGTTCGTGGCATTCACGTTACAGTTGGAATAGTTAGCTAAATAACTGACTACATTTAGGCGCCCAAACCTTGCGGCTACATGAAGAGCTGTTCCTCTGTACTCATCATCCTCTAGCGTAGTGTTTAGTTTACTACCGTTGATTTGAATAAGTCGCTTGACGCTATTTAGGTCGCCCAGCTTACAGGCGGCATACATTGTATAAATTTCCACACAGACCCAACAGTTAAAAACTCACTTTACACTTCATACAATCCGAACCATAACACTGAATGTCATCATACCAAAGTGCACTGTCATCATATAATTGCAATCCGGATGTGCAAACATTCATGGCATGCATTTAATACTGTATTGGTTATACAGTTGAAAGGGTATAGAGTTTTGGATGGGCATATAGTGCTTAATTTGATAAAAACAGTGGGTATGTATGGAAATATACACTTCTAAAAGTCTCTAACACAAAACGTTAGATCATCGTCATCTATGTTTTGCATGCATGCATCTAAAGTACATGCATCAAGTAAACATTTATGGCATGCATGAGCTATTCTTTCCATCTGTGGTTACAGTCTTTATTGCAACACTTGTAGAATATAGTCATGGGCTCATCAGCTGATCGAGTCTGCATCTGCACAAAGTATGCCTTTGAATGTTCACACTTCGGACATGTTTCTGCAGAGAAGACGTAAAATAATAATGTATATACAGAGGTGGTGGCAGCAGTCTAGAGTTGAGGGGGCGAGATTCAGTTGGCTGAGGACGGGCTCCACCCATCTATGTTCATACCACACATGTACACGCATGCGTGTTACGCAATTTGCAATAAACAGGTGGGGCATAGCTGTTATCTACACGCACGTATATACATGTAGTAGTAGCCTGTTTCGAAAGTTTCAAAACGGGCTACTACTAAACGCATCGAGTGCATGCAGCAGCAACACATTTTGTCATCATAGCTCCTATTTTATTGGAGGGTGCGAGGCCCCCCTACTGGAATATTGGGGGGGCGATTGCCCCCCCTGCCCCCCTCTGCCGCCGCCCCTGATATAGCCTCTCAACCCACCTCCCTCCTACCCTCTCTTCATCTCACACTCTCTCTTTCCCACCCTACCTCCCAGACGCTTCTTCCCTCCCTCCCTCTCTTACTCTCTCCCCCATTGAAAAGCAGCGGGAGACACCTCAATACCTTCAGTTGTGTCAACATTCTCCCAGGCTGCCTGTCCTCCTAACACATCATCCACTTCTTTCAACCTTGGGAACTGGACTGAAGATACCTGACATAGTTAAGATATGATACACACAAACACAACACAAAAGCCTGTAAACGTTATAGAGGTGTCCCACTTTCATAGCTACCTTTTCACTAATGTTTTGCACATAGGGACATGTGTTGCAGGCAAACCTCAGCGTCGACGGGCCCTCTTCTACGACCAGCAGATTACCACAGTGCGGACAGAAGAGATACATTGTCACATGCGCTAAAATCCACATGCGCATGCGGTAAAACATGGCCGCTCCACGATTTTTCTTCTTCGCTCGTTTAAGGCTTGCCGGCCAATCCCATCGCCTTCCAACATTGCTACAGAAACACTGTAACTATTCGAGTGGTAGTAGTCATGGATATTCCAGGTGCAATTGGAGGAGGCAGAATCACGCAAGTTCAAGTGGTCCACTCCTAGTTACCTCCCTCTCTCTTGGCTCCCTCTTGTCCAGCAGAGGTAGGATATGACCTGCACAGTAATGCATAAACCTCTATGCTTAATAGGCTACAATTTCACAGCATTTGAAGTAACTTTTCAATTGCATGATTATATGCAGGAAAACACAGTCAGCCAACGCCTCGGTCAAAGCCAGCTCTCTCTGATGAAGTCCCTGTTGAAATAAGTCGTGTAATGCTACCAGATGATACCAACCCACTGGGCAATGTGCATGGAGGTACTATACTCAAATTGATTGAACAGGCAGGAGCCATAGTGTCTGGGAGACACTGTAATACCACCAGTGATGCAGAAAAGATTCCTCTGGTTACAGTACTAGCTAGAGTCGAGCACATGGACTTTTACCAGCCAATGTATGTGGGAGAAATTGCCCAGTTGCATGCAGCCGTCACTTACACTTCACCTCACTCTGTAGAGGTGACCGTTGATGTGTGGGCTGAGAATGTACTCACTGGCAGTCGACGACACACAAACACAGCCACACTGTGGTACGTAGCATTTCCTACCACTGGAAATGACCTCATGGTAAAAGTATCCCCAATACCACAACTAAAAGGACTTAGCAGTGAGGCAGCAAGTGCAGGACTAAAACGATACAAGGCACAGAAATCTAGTCGTGAAAAAGTGAACAAATTTAAATCACATCCAATACTCACTCGCCCAAATGCTTACAATCCTCAATCGGAGCTACCTGAGCATACAGTCCTAGCATCACAAACAACACTCGCTACTCTAGTTCTTCCGTCTGACTGTGCCAATGGGACATACCTGATGGGTGGAGCTCTCATGAAGATGATGGACAATGCTGCAGGTATTTGTGCTGCCAGACACTGCCGCTCACGTGTGGTAACGGCTTGTATCGACGCGATCGATTTCCATCATCCTGTCCTCAATGGTGAGGTGGTTTTCTGCACTGCTCGTCTGGTGTTCTGCAGTTCTAAATCAATGGAAGTTGAAGTTGTCACTGAAGCAGAAGGCCTGACACCCGGTAGTCGAAGGGTCACAAACACAGCTTACTTCACATTTGTGTCCCTGGGACCAGACCAGCGAGCGCGTGATGTACCACCTCTTCAGCTGAGCAGTGATGAAGAAAAACAGAGATTTGAAGAAGGGAAAACTCGATATGAAACAAGGAAAAAAGCACGTTTAGAAAAAGCACAAAAATAACTTTTATAAAATGAAAATATTACTTTTGAACGTTTTTCTAGTGTAAGTTGCAATTTGTACATAATATTTTATGACTGTTTCATTGCTTGTCTCCTAGCTTCATATCTCTCTCTGCCATCTTTGAATCGTTCCATTTCTTCGTCCGTCCTTAACAGCAAAGGTGGAACGGGACTAGCCTTTCGATCCTCTCCTATAGCCACGTATGTGAAGTAAGCAGTCGTCGTAACCCTCCTTGAGCCTGCTAAGAGTCCTTCAGCCTCGGCTATCACTTCAATCTCCATTGATTTACTACTCGTGAATGTGAGCCTCGCAGTCACAAAGACAACTTCTCCACACACGATCGGGGAATGGAAATCTATTGCATCTATGCAAGCTGTTACTGTCACTCCTCCACAGTGACTTGCAGAGCATATAGCAGCTGCTTCGTCCATCTTCTTCATCAAAGATCCGCCCATAAGGTGACCAGTCACAGTGCAGTCTGAGGGGAGCACAATACTGGCTAGGGTGTTTTGTGATGCAAGGACTGTGTGTTTTTCAGGAGTGTAGCTGTTGTTGCTGCTGTCGTACCTAAACTCGAAAGAGTTTCCTTTACTTGCTTGAGCTCTTGCAGCTTTCTGAGCGTCATAACGCCTTTTTCCTGCCTCGATCTCTTCTGAACTTAGTCCAGTCAATGGTGGTATAGGCACTGCTCGAAGATCACTCATGGACTCCACTTGTTCCATTACTGGTGTGGCTATGTACCAGAGAGTGGCTGCGTTTGTGTGCCTACGATGGCCTCTGAGCATATTCTCTGCCCATGCATCTACAGTGACTTCTACGGAGCGTGGCGATGCATAAGTGACTGCAGCCTGAATTTGTCCGACTTCACCAACGAACATGGGTTGGTGGAAGTCCATGTGGTCCACACGAACTAAAGTGGCCATAACTGGAGATTCAGAGTTGTTCTGGTTACAGTGTCTGTTAGCTACAACCTCTCCAGCTTGTTCGAGGAGTTTTAGCATCACACCTCCATGTACATTACCAGCAGGATTGGCGTCATCAAGAAGCATAATTCGAGAGAACTCGACAGGTACACTTTGAGGCAAGACTGCAGTTGATGGCTTTCCTAGAGTTGATGTTGAACACTCCAGAACTGCATGTGAACAGAGCAATTGCACAATACATATTGTATCACTGCACTTCAATATGTGCATGGATGAAGGCTGGGCTCAACTGGAAAGAACGGCAGGTAGAGCATGCATTACTGAGGCTAAGGCTAGGAGCTAGGGCTAGGCTGAAGCTCACTTTTCTTCAGAAGGGTTGCTGAGGGGAGATGGCCAGTAACCATGTTTCTGACTCCAAAGTGGGATTGTATCACAGATGCTACGGGAAGTCTGGTGACTTTAAATAAATCTCTGCACTTGCGGAGTCCTCTCACTAAAGCCATCGTACACCAACTGTGCCCAACACCCCACCCGGACGTACGCCCCCTAATCTTACCGCATGCGCAAACTTTATACGCACGCGTTAATACGTACTTTGACCCCTCGATCTAAAGGCGTGTTCAAGTTGGGTTTCGAACTGCTTCATAAACTACCCGCGTAGTCTAGTGTTTTGTTTGCATTTCGTATGTATTGAATGTAAGAATTACTTTCTACTCTGCTTAGCTAAGTACCGTAACATTACCACCTGCAAGAGGTTATAAAAAGTGAGTGTGCTCTAATTGGGATTAGGATCGAGCCGCTATCTTTGGACAAGATGGACGAAGGTTTACTCAACTCAGCTAGTGGAGATGCAATCGCAAGAGACTGGGAGCTACCGGAGTTACCTTCAGGTACGCCATGCTACAAGTAGAATCAGTTTTACACAATGCTCGAGAATCCAATAAACGCGCAGCTGTAACCCAATTACGTATTGTGAATTTTGCGCATGCTCACACTGCAGGTACGCCTTCCCTACCATCCACAACTTCACTACCAACATCACAAGAGTTGGCTGAGATATTTGGAACGAGCGATGATGAAGATGATGATTATCCATTCCCTCTCTCAAGTGACCTCCCAACACTCACCGGTTCAGAGGCGATTGAAACTAAACAATTTCCCGATTCTTCTCTCCTGTCGTCAATCATGGCACAGGACACGGGTTTGTTTCTGGACCAATTAGGAGACCCTCTAACGATGGGTGGAGCCTCCGAACAAGCCAGTGATGTGGTTAAGGAAGAGGGTGCCAGTTCGACGAAGAAGGGTGTGAATGATGTGGTAGGAAAGACCCTTGAAAGTGGTCAGAAGATGGAAGTGCCTTCTGATGGTACTGATAATCAGTCTGACCCTTCATTAGGTAAGGTACAAACAGATACATGCATGATTACATAGGATAGTCTCACTCTCTCTCTCTCTCTCTCTCACACACACACACACACACACACACACACACACACACACACACATACACACACACACACACACACACACACACACACATCACTTTCTCCCCACAAGGTATTCCTGCTCCTGTTAGAAAGAGTACCAGACTCAGTTCCAGACAGCAACGTCTGCTGACTGAGGATATTAAGCCTACAAAACCAGCTCAAAAATCAAAAGAGGATCCTAAAATACCAGGAAAAAGTAATATTGATCATGTGTGTATCTTTGTATGTCTTACGCATGGTTTTCAATATTTCTTTTAGAGTCCGAAAAATTGATAGAAAAACCTGCTGCTAAAATGGATAAACCCACTTTAGAGAAAGAAGTAGCAGCTGTTAAGGAAGAAGATGAAGGAGATGAGGAGGAGGAAGAGGAAGAAGATGAAGATTCAGAAGAAGAATCACTTTCAGATGACCCCGACAAGCTGTGGTGTTTGTGCAAAAAGCCACACAATGATCGGTGAGTTACTAGTTGAGCTGTTGCAGTTTGCACATGCACACACACACACACACACACACACACACACACACACACACACACACACACACACACACACACACACACACACACACACACACACACACACACCACAACCCCTTTTAATCATCTTTTCTTTAAACAAGAAATGGCCTAATTCTTCATTTATGCAGTCCCAATTAGAAGTGTCTCTCTCTTTCTCCCAACAGTTTTATGATCTGCTGTGACCAATGTGAAGAGTGGTATCATGGAGATTGTGTGGGGATCAGTGTAAGCCAAGGGAAGAGGATGGAGAGAGCTGGGAAGGATTACATCTGCCCTCTGTGCATTGAGAAGGGTAAACTTGAAAAAG
This sequence comes from Theonella swinhoei, assembly GCA_963970385.1. Lineage (NCBI taxonomy): Eukaryota > Metazoa > Porifera > Demospongiae > Tetractinellida > Theonellidae > Theonella > Theonella swinhoei. The sequence goes on from OZ019966.1 coordinate 861,002, forward strand.
AAGTGAGAGCGGCCAACAGGTAAGTATGTTGTTCAATAATACATGATGTGTATGAACGTGACATTGTAGTGTTTTTAACAGGGGTCAAGAAATGTTTCAACTTTTTTTGTAGATTGGCTCGTCAAGCTAAGAGAGAGGAAGTGAAGGAAGCCAAGTTGAAGAGTAAGGAGAAGCAGATAAGTACTAAGGTACACACGCACACACACACACACACACACACACACACACACACACACACACACACACACACACACACATTCAAAGCAGACTTACGATACAGCTGCTTCATCTACCTACAGGAACCCCACCCCCTTAGACGACGGTCCAGTTCTTCCTACAAAGACAGCAGTGACCAGTACGGACTAAACCTTCTCTTCCAACCTGACAATGCCCCCCACAGACCCTCCCCCTCCACGTCTTCTCCTGGCAAGGAACAGCACGGTGACAGGTCCCACGAAGGAGGCGGAGAGAGGAGAAGGAGAGCGTTCTATAGGGTATGGGGAAACCCCTTTAATTAGGACACTGAGATGCAGACATCTTTTAGTACCAGTTAGCATGCTTGTTCCTCCTGAAATCAGGACACCTTCTGCTGTCTTAGATTGAATTCTGTATACTGTGCACATGAAAATAAGGTGTGCAGAGCAAACCACACAGCTGTATGTATATACATGTATGTACATGTACCTTGTGCCATGCACATGTAGTTGAAGATATACTTTATTTTGCTGTGTAGGAAGAGGTTGCTACCACAGCCTGTCTTGCTCCCGGATGCTCCACCCAGACCACACCCCCTTCTCGCTACTGCAGCGAATCATGCATCGAAAGCTATGCAGTTGATTCACTCAAAAAGCTAGCCAATAGAGGCATCACTTTTGAGGCAAATCCGTCAGAATTTGTCCGAGGATCAAAAGGTGTCTCAATGGTAGACAAAGTCACTGGGAAGACTGTTATCGGCATCCAGGCCCCTACTGACAAGACCCTTGCCTCCTGGATCAAGCAGCACCAGTCATATGAAGTGCTACTGCCTACAGGGAAAGGTACATGTTAGTGAAAGAGAAGGACATTGTAACACTCTCCCCTTTAACCTCTGAAATCAGGACACCTCACTACTTTCTCTTCAATCTCAAATGTGTCCTGATTAGAGGGGTTCCCCCGTAATTGCTTCATGAAATCTATGCAGTTTGTGTTCCATTCCACACCATGGTTATAGGAATGAGTTCCCACCCCAGGCCCAGTAGGGTCAGAGGTGAGGAGGGAGGGGGAGAGGGGAAGAAAATCAAGAGGGAGAGGGAGAGTCCGAGCAAGCAGAGGTCTTTGAACGATCCTGAAACAGTTCGCACAAACGCCAAGAAGGCACTGCTGCAGACTCTATGGAAGAGAAAGGAGGTGGTGGATGATGTGGACGTCACACAGGATAAGGTGGAGGAAATAGCCAATCAGATTGAGGAAGAGCTGTACAGTCTCCACGGTGACATTAACACCAAATACAAAACCAAGTATCGCAGTTTGCTCTTCAACCTTAAAGACACCAATAACCAGGTTAGTGGGGTTAACAAATAACCAGGGGTCCTGATTAGAGGGGTTCCATTGTATACACTTTCAGGGGGTCCTGATTAGAGGGGTTCCACTGTATACACTTTCAGGGGGTCCTGATTAGAGGAGTTCCGCTGTATACACTTTCAGGGGGTCCTGATTAGAGGGGTTCCACTGTATACATTTTCTGGGGGTCATGATTAGAGGGGTTCCATTGTATACACTTTCAGGGGGTCCTGATTAAAGGGGTTCCACTGTATACACTTTCTGGGGGTCTGAATAGAGGGGTCCCACTGTATACACTTTCTGGGGGTCTGAATAGAGGGGTCCCACTGTATACACTTTCTGGGGGTCTGAATAGAGGGGTCCCACTGTATACACTTTCTGGGGGTCTGAATAGAGGGGTCCCACTGTATACACTTTCAGGGGGTCCTGATTAGAGGGGTTCCACTGTATACACTTTCTGGGGGTCTGAATAGAGGGGTCCCACTGTATACACTTTCTGGGGGTCTGAATAGAGGGGTCCCACTGTATACACTTTCAGGGGGTCCTGATTAGAGGGGTTCCACTGTATGATATTACAACTCCATTCCATCCACAGGGTCTCTTTCGTAAAGTGTGCCTCAGTCAGATATCACCCGTGGACCTGGTCAGGATGAAATCAGAGCAGTTTGCATCAGATGAATTAGCAGAGTGGAGAGAGAAGACATTGAAAAAGGTTGCATAACAACTATCCACGTTATGTATAAAGTTACATGTACCCTTCAAATGTTGTATTGAATTGCATCATATACTAGAGGTGGCGGAACAGATCCGGCAGACCCAGTGGCTGCCGGACCAATAATCAGCAGCTGAAGGTCGCGCACGCATGCGCGTTTACCTCCCTCTTTGACTTCGCACTATGGTTTGCCTGACCAATCAGCTTCCGCCACCCCTGCATACCATGGTATTTATACATGATAATACAATCATTGAGATCCTTATAGGCAAGGCAACTCTCAGCAACAGGCAAAGCAACACAACACAATTAAATCCTGAAGCAATCATTTTTCAAAACAAATTTGGCTGCCTCAGGCTTACAGTAGAATTATCATTCTAACGTATTAACTGTCTAGGATCTTGACAAGATTGTTGAGCAAGAGGAGGAAGCTAGGAGCAGCAGGAAAGCCATCAGGAAGATCACTTACAAAGGAGAGGTAGAGATTGAAGCTGAGAAAACAGAAGCAATTGAGGTATGCTTACTGCATCACTAACACCCTCTGTTGTGATTCTGTAACTTCTGTTGTGCTGTGCTAACTTGTGGGTTTAAATCTCACCCGAGGCAACTCATTTGTGTGTGTGTGTGTGTGTGTGTGTGTGTATGTGTGTGTGTGTGTGTGTGTGTGTGTGTGTGTGTGTGTGTGTGTGTGTGTGTGTGTGTGTGTGAGAGAGAGAGAGAGAGAGAGAGAGAATTTTCTCATCTGCTACTCTCTACTTTAGACAATTGCTCTGTCAGAGGAATCAGCCGTCACACCATCAACTCCTCTCACTCCAACTGCTATTACCAAACAGGCCGTCCAATCCCAGGATGAGGCAAAAACATCTGAGGACGGGACAGCAGTAACTGGAAAACAGGACAGCCAAGCCGTCACCAAAACAAAACCAGTTCTTACTTCAAAAGAGACTAATGAACAAAAAGTGAAACGCAGCAAAGATAAGGAGCCCAAACCAAAGCCCGTTAAACCCAACAAGATCGAACCTGCTCCCAAGAACGAAGCAGCAGCTGTAAGCTCGAGTGATCCCGAGAAAAAAGAGGCGGGGAAGTCACAGGGAGGAGTCCTGGTGGATTTACTAACGGACACCACGTCTGACCATGGCAATCACATCTACCACCCTCACTGTCAAATCTGCCTCGGCAAGAAACCTCCTCCACCATCAACATCGACAAAAGATGATGAGTTAGTTCATCCTAACCCCCTCATACATATACATGTATTCTGCTAGATATGCATGTGTGGACACTTGGGTATATGGGGAGAGTTTGCTAGCCATAAAAGATCTTTAACCCATCATCCTAGTTGGGCATCCAGGCATCCTGTATTAGTGTATGTGTGTGTGTGTGTGTGTGTGTGTGTGTGTGTGTGTGTGTGTGTGTGTGTGTGTGTGTGTGTGTGTGTGTGTGTGTGTGTGTGTGTGTGTGTGTGTGTGTGTGTGTGTGTGTGTGTGTGTGTGTGTGTGTGTGTGTGTGTGTGTGTGTGTGTGTGTGTGTGTGTGTGTGTGTGTGTGTGTGTGTGTGTGTGTGTGTGTGTGTGTGTGTGTGTGTGTGTGTGTGTGTGTGTGTGTGTGTGTGTGTGTGTGTGTGTGTGTGTGTGTGTGTGTGTGTGTGTGTGTGTGTGTGTGTGTGTGTGTGTGTGTGTGTGTGTGTGTGTGTGTGTGTGTGTATGTGGGTTTAAAGTTACTGGGTTGGGTTCCTTTCTCCCTTTTTGCTCTTTGTCCACACAATCTGCTAGTGGGCTATGTAAACACATGAAATTTCATGTAGTGATAGGAGCATCAGTCCAGAATGCTGAGCAATATGGGTTTGAATCCCACCCGAGGCCGCTCGTTTTTCAACTTTGTTGGGTTGTGTTTTGCGAGGTCATATTGTCCACATTCTCTGAATGGTTTTTCATTGCAGTGAGCAGTGTTCAAGTGACCACGTGGAGGAGATGCAGACTGAGAGGTATGTACATGTAGAGCTATTGTACTAGTGCTCTACTCACTTATAACATGTGTAGTCTAATCAGGACACTCTTGAAAGTGTCCTGATTAGTGAGATGTCCTGATTTTCTGGACACTCTTGTAAGTGTCCTGATTTCACATGGCGTAAAAAGTTGTGCTGTTTATTGAGGTGTCCTCATTTCAGGGTGTCCTGATTAGAAGGGTTCCTGCTGTCCTGTTTATCGAGGTATCCATATTTCAGGGTGTCCTTCTTAGAGGGTGCCCCACTGTGTACAATACCTGCATATAACAGTGGATCATTTCTTCACTAAACTCAGTTACTACCCCACAAGTCATCTCCCACCTCTACCCCTCCTGTGGGAGGGGACAATCGATATGCCTGGTACCGTGTCATTCTCTTCATCAGCCTATCCGGTGTCCGGAGATCCTGACTATATCACCTCAGTAAGTCGTTCAGTATATACGTACATGAGCAGATATGTGTATTACCACATACATTGTACATGAACAATCACTCCAAGAGATGCTGAGAAAGGCAAGGCAACAACAACAACAACACAACAGAAAGGCAAAGCAACACAGCACAACTCGCCCGAAACAGTCATTTTTCATTGGCTGTCTCAGGTGGGATTCGAACCCATGACCATCATTTTTCTAAGGCAATGCTCTTACCAACTAAGCTACCGAGGCAGCTCAGCTGGCTGGGCCGAATCCTGCATACAAATCCACATCTCAACATAGCATCTCAACATACATTGTACATGTATACTCAGCCTCATCCTCGGACTCTCATGTTGTGAATAGTGACCTTTGCTCCCAATTACCTACATAGGGTTCAAAGGTCACCACTTCCATGCGTGCCTGGAGACGAAGTTATGTGTATGTAGTTAATTAGCTTATTCAAAGTTTGATTATTTTCCAAGATTAAAAGCTACCACTACAATCCATTAAGCATACATATGTTACCAGATACATGTACATGTATTGGTAGTGTACAGGAAGTACAAGACATGTTGTCTGAAGTTCAAACTAGCAATGCAAGTTTACTAACTGCGACCTTGTCCACGACCTCGACCACGCCCACGGCCTCGACTGCGCCCACTACCTCGACTCCGCCCACCACTTCGACTTTGCTCGACTTCTGGACCTGGAAGTACTGGCAGTGGAATTTCCGGAACAGTGACTACCAATTCAGGACCCTTCTCTGGAGTTCCATCCTTATCTGTTTCCTTGTCTCCTAAATCCTTTTCACCAGAGGCTGATCCCGAACCTAATTCCACTGTTATTATAGAGAGGATTCAATGAACTGCCTCGAACATACACTAAACCATGTACTAACCATCAGTATCTTTGCTGCGACCCTTTCCTTTAGAATGAGTGTGACTGTGGGATTTTGATTTTTTCGACGAGTCATCTTCATGATGAGGATGGTGATGACTGTGAGAAGTGTCTGGTGAGTCTTCTTCTCTATCACTTGGTGTCTGTGGTGAGTTGTCTTCTCTGTCACTTGGTCTCTGTGGAGAAAGAGGTATTGCTTCACCTGTAGCTACATGTTAGTAGTTAAAGCTTAGAAGCTTACTCCTCTCCTGGCACTTGCTTCCAGAAGCAGAGAGCCAGCAATTGCCACTAGGAGAAGTAGTAGAGAAATCTTCATTTTGTCTCCTCGAAATAAGGAACAATGTCACGCAAAAGATATTCGAACTGTGACTTTAGCAACGTTTGCAGCTGTTTAAATAGTCACCAGAGGTGCGTGATGTAAGTGGGTGTGTCTGTGTGGGTCTGTCCATCTTTGGACATCACCTCTGGGAGGGGTAGGTCATCATTGTGAAGAAGCACAATGACGTCCAGTTTTTGGAAGTGTTATTATGGCTGCTTCTTTGTAGTGGACAGCACTCACCTTTGTGTGGAACTAATCAGACTTCTGTGTACCAACTGTCATATGAAGTCATGAGGAGAATGCCAAGTATGGCTCCGCCCTGTAGATGTACATCTACCTGTATATGTAGAGTGGCTTAATAACTTGTGTGGTTTTGTTGGTGTGTTGTGTAGGTGTGTATGTATATATGGTAGCCTTTGAAAAGAGGCTGGAAATGCATGGTCGAAGGCGGTTACCTTTTGATTCAGATATGGTACTGGTGAATCCACTTAGGGGGCTATATGGCTACTTTTGTCTTGATGTGATCTGTAACTGTTGTCTTTCTCACACCAGATTCTTCCGTCGACACTTCATGTGATGGGTCGAATTGCTCATGTCCAAGTGTGGGACTACATTGACAAGCTGCAGACCTCTTCATCAAGAGTGAGTGCACACACATATTGCATCTTGGTCAATAACACTTACATGTAGCTGCATATATCACACATGCTTTTGTGGGACATTAGTGGATTATATTCAGAAGGGCCTACCTCACATATCAATGTGTTTAGCCTATTATAGTTTCCGAGCTCTTTAATCAATTCCACCCTCCCCTGCCTCGTATCTCCAAAAGAGATCTGGTGGCCATGAAAGTGTGGGTTCCTGGCTTCATGCTAAATTGTTGCAAAAAATTATCATACAAGGTTTAATGTAGACATGTGTCCTTGAGGGGGCAAAATGAATAATAAAAACTTGGGGGGGGCATATTTGGCAGGGCAGGAGAGGGATTGTTGATGGTGTCATATGCTTGGGGGGGGGGCAACTGAAATCCTTGGGGGGGCATTTGCCCCCCTGCGCCCCCCTGGATTAAACCTGTCACATATGCTTTTGTGGGGCATTAATAAGCATTAAGCAATGCAAGTATGTCGTGTGTATATATTCCATTTAATACATTGGCTTTTCATTGAGTGAGAGCGTGTGATTGTATATTCTGCAGGAGATTGTGGTGTTGAGATTTGACTGGACGGAAGAAGACAGAGACGCTTACGAGAGCTTGCTCAACTACCTGGTCAGGAAACATCGATGTGGAGTGGTAGACGAACATCTTCATGGCATCAAGGATTTCTACCTGGTACCACTAATGGTGGACCAATCTGTACCCAATAATCTCTTACCGTTCGACGGTCCAGGTAGGAGTTTTGTTCACCTCCATCTTGTTTCTTATGAGTGGTATGTGAATGTAAAGCCGACTGAGCTGCCTTGGTAGCTCAGTTGGTAGAGCGTCTGTCTAGAACACAGAACATTGTAGTGTGTGTAAGATCTGAGTAATTAAAGAGTCTCTGTCTTTACGACATTTGTTCATCTTTCTAAACAGGTCTTCCTGAAGATCGTCCCAACCTTTTACTAGGGGTTGTAGTTCAATCGAAGGGAATTAAACCTAATATTTCATCGCCAACCTTAGCGCCGGACTTTCCTCTCTTGTCCTCCCTCTCTGACACCGTTTCCTCTACTGCTGGCTTGAAGAGGCACTTGTCTACTAGTTCAGATGATCAAGCGGTCGAGGCGACTGCACCAAAGAGAAAACGGAGAACAGTTGTTGTTGGATTTGGGGGCGAGACACCACCAACAGTCGAGGAAGATGATAGTGAGCCTATGGACGTAGGGAGTCCGGCCAAAACTGAGAAGTTGAAGATGTCATTTTATGGCAATCACCAACCACTGAGTGAATCTAATAGTCCTCGTACAACATTCGGGTCTTCCCTGACTTCTGGTCAGTCAAGCGGAATAAAATCAATCCTTTCCCAATTGTCTGATGAGAAACTGAAGGAGCTGGCCTCAGCCATGTCCAGTATTGAAGAATCTTCTGCCCCTCCTCCATCATCTGAAGCCAGCCTCTCCACTGTCACAAGCCCAGCGACCGGACAGACAGTTACTACATCTCTTCCTCTACCTGCTCCTTCAGCACTAACTGTTCCCCACACTCAGCAACCAGCTCCTGTTGCACCGTTGCATCAAGAATCTGGAAAATTTAATCCACACAACCCACCAAGTGTTTCGCAGCTTCAGAGGCCCCCTCTTCACCCTGCTGGGCCAGACTCGGGGAATGCTCCACACAACGTCCATGGACATTTTAGTCCTGGCCAGCCCCCACGCCATCAAGAGCATAGCTACTCATCACCTTCAGGTCCCCCCCAATCAAATTATAATTGGGATGGACAGTCTCATCATCCACCTCAGCATTACCCAGCCAATGGACCCCCTGATTCCTTTAATGTTGGGGGGCCCCCTTCACAAATGGGGGGTCCTCCACCCAGACATTCGGGTCCCCCTCCACAGCAGTTGGGGCCCCCTCATCAGTATGCTGATTCTCGTCCTCATTCAGGGTCCCCACAACAATATTCTGGTCCCCCTTCACAACATTCGGGGGGCCCCCCTAACCAATATTCAGCACCCCCACCACAACACCAAAGTGCTCCTCAACAGTATTCTGGCCCCCCTTCACAACACCATTCTGGGGGCCCTCACCAATATTCGCCCCCTCAAACTGGACCCCCTCCACACCATATCGGTGGTCCTCATGGGCCACCTCAACAATATTCCGGCCCCCCTCACCAATATTCAGCACCTCCCCCTCCAGAGCATTCTGGGCCCCCCTCCTACCAAAACGCACCCCCCTACTCCAACTATGAACAACCACACTATCGAAACCAACCCCCCTACCCCCAAGGTCAAGGTTCATGGTCCCAAGACGGGGGCTACCCTCCTCGCCACCCTCAATACTACGAGAGTGAGTCCCGACTCGACAAACTCGAGTCACGTGACTACGGACATCGTTCCCAGCCGCCCAAACACATCCGTAAACCGGGACATTCGGGCTGGTCCGGTCGTCATGACTACAGAGCAAGAGACCGAAGATGATTCGTTGTCCTGAAGCTCACCATTGTGTACAGATCACCACCTGTATATATACACTCTTATACAAAACCAATGCCACTACAAGAATTAATTTTATATATGGTGTAATCTTGATATCCCTCTTTCAAGTGACTTTTTCTTTACTTTTAATATTTGTGGTCCTTTGTGTATTGATATGTAATTGGTTGGCAAGTGGAGAGAGCCACCTAGTCACTTCAATAAGCTTTTGATATGTGACTGGCAAACGTTGTACATACACCCAGTGACAGTTTAAAATTGGACCATTGTCACGACTATAGCTGGTTATATCAGTCAGCTTCACGTTCACATAAAGTATGTTATTGGTGAGCATAGTGAGCCCTCCTAGTGATGTGAATGGGCAATTTTCCTTATATATATATATACGTATCCCGCACTGTTCATACCGTAATGCCGTACATGCTTCTAATTTTGCGTGTGCACTCTTCCGCTCGCCAACAATGTTTAGCATTCCACTAGTAATTATGTATAGAAGATCAGGGTTTCGTACAGGATTTTATGTTGGGGGGGGGAGGGAGGGGGAACATCTTAGATAACCAGTGGGTATACAGTACACCATTTAGGGTGATGATGTCTATCACTTATTAATTGAAGTCCAAAAATCTGGGGGGGGGGGAGAACTCAGGCTAGGGGGGATAGCCCCCCTTTCCCCCTGGAACCCTGATGACAGTCTGATACGCTATAGGAAAATTTTGTGGCTGTATGAGGGAGAGAGTTGGTAAAACGTGTGAAGTATTTTCTCCTGAAGTGGTCGTGTTCTCTGCTATTGGGGCTCTGTCGGTGCCACTCTACAGTCCACTGTTCTGTCTTCTCCATCACTAGCAATCTCCGGCCAACCTGTCTCTGTAGTGGCTGCTCACAGGAAGATACTAACTGGAGACATGGGTGTCTGGGAATCAGACCCTCACTAAACCTATGAAATACAATGCTAAAATATCCAGTGTCTGGATATCCTGACTATATCACATCAGTCATTATGTATGTGTATTTGTTGGATGTTGCCTAGCAACTTGAAGCTTATTGTGGGCTAAGGGATGGGTGTGGCTGAGGACAGTCAAGTTGCTAGACTATAACATCCAACAAATAGTTACATGACCCTACTTGGGGTGCATTCGACCATGCACCCCAGGTCATGTAACTACTATATACTGTACATGTGTATTACCACATACATCTATATTCTCAGACTCTCATGTTGTGGATAGTGACCCAAATTAACTGCATAGGGTTCAAAGGTCACTACTTTCATGCATGCCTGGAAATGGAAGTTATGTGTATGTAGTTAATTAGCTAATTCAATTTTTAATTGTTTTCCAAGATAATTAAAAGGTACCGCTACAATCCATTAAGCATACACAGTTTCTATGGTAGTCAGGTACATGTATTGGTATTGTACAAGACATATCTGAAGTTCAAACTAGCAATGCAAGTTTACTAACTGCGGCTATGGTGACCTGGTCCATGGCCTCGACCACGCCCACTACCTCGACCACGACCACTACCTCCACCATGTCCACTGCCTCGACCACGCCCTCTACCTCGACCACGCCCTCTACCTCGACCACGCCCTCTACCTCGACTACACTCACCGCCTCGACCATGCCCACCACTTCGACTATGCTCAACCTCTGGACCTGGAAATACATGTGGTGGAATTTTGACTAGACCCTTCTCTGGAGCTCCATCCTTATCTGTTTCCTTGTCTCCCAAATCCTTTTCACCAGAGGCTGATCCAGAACCTGATTCCACTGTTATTATAGAGAGGGTTAAATAAACTGCCTTGGGCATACACTAAACCATGTACTAACCATCAGTATGTTTTTTGCAACCCTTTCCTTTAGTATGAGTGTGACTGTGCGGTTTTGATTTTTTCGACGAGTCATCTCCATGATGATGATGGTGATGACGGTGAGAAGTGTCTGGTGAGTCTTCTCTATCACTTGGTGTCGGTGGTGAGCTGCCTTCTCTATCACTTGGTGTCGGTGGTGAGCTGCCTTCTCTATCACTTGGTGTCGGTGGTGAGCTGCCTTCTCTATCACTTGGTGTCGGTGGTGAGTTGTCTTCTCTATCCCTTGATGTCTGTGGTGAGCTGTCTTCACTGCCACTTGTTCGCTGTGGTGAGTTGTCTTCACTATCACTTGATCTCTGTGGAGAAGAAGTTATTGCTTCACCTGTGGCTACATGTAAGTGAGTAGTTAAAGCTTAGAAGCTTACTGATCTCCTGGCACTTGCTTCCAGAAGCAGAGAACCAGTGATTGCCACAAACAGAAGTAGTAGAGAAATCTTCATTTTCTCTCATCAGACTAAGGAACTAGTCTCTCACAAAAAATGTTCGAACCTGTGACTTCAGCAATGCTTGCAGCTGTTTAAATAAATACCAGAGGCATGTGATGGGAGTGGGTGTGTGGGTGTGTCCATCTTTGGTCATCACCTTATTGTGTTCTGGGAGGAATAAATTAGCATTGTGAAGAAGTACAATGGTGTCCAGTTTTTGGAAGTGTTATTATGGCTGCCTCTTTGTAGTGGAGAGCACTCACCTTTGTATTGAGTTCTGTGTACCAGCTGTCATTATGAAGAATCCTCTATTGTGTGGTGTACATGTAATGTTATTAAATAGCCTAAATGATGGAAACACTATCAACCAACATCAATCTAAGTCATTGTTAAAGATCCTGAAAAAACTCAGGATCCAGCTGGGATTCGAACCCAGTGTGTGGTGTACATGTTCATGTTCTCAAGGCTGGGCATTCAGTGTCCTACTCTTATTGGTGAGCAGAGCGATCCCACCTAGTCATACAGCTGGCACGATTTTTCTGTATATATATATATCCGACGATTTGGCCCCACGTATAAACTATGTATTGCATGTGGGACCTGCGAGGCCCAGAGACTGCCCACGTGCTACGCACAAACGTAACCAGCCCTGCCTCTTCCACTCACCATCAATGCCAACTAGTATATGTGATGTTTGTCTGGAGTGCGGTTAATGGGTGGGTTTCTTTCTATATTCTTTCTTAAAATTCCTGTTTGGCTAGTGTGCTATGCACATGGTTTTTATCTACCTGTATATGTAGAGTGGATTAATAGCTTTTGCGGTTTTGTTGGTGTGTTGTGTAGATGTGTATGTATATATGGTAGCCTTTGAAAAGAGGCTGGTAATTATGGTCAAAAGGCAGCTACTTTTTGATTCAGTGGGTTTTTAGATAAGGGCCTGTGGCTATTTTAGTCCTGATGTAATCTGTCTTTTCTCACACCAGATTCTCCCATTGACACTTCATGTCATGGGACGAATTGCTCATGTCCAAGTGTGGGACTACATTGACAAGCTACAGACCTCTTCAACAAGAGTGAGTGCACATACATATATTGCATCTTGGTCAATAACACTTGCACCTATAGTACATGTGACTGCATATATCATGCTTTTGTGGGACATTTGCCGAGCTCGGAGCAAGCCCTCCTAGTGATCTGAACGGCCGATATTTATACAAGTAAATAAAAATTTAGGAAATTTGAAGTGTAATATAGGAATTGCATAAAAATGAACAGAGACAAGATTGGGACACAGACATGCTATGTACATCAACATACCTTGTAGTACATTGATGTATATAGCATGTCTGTGTCCCAATCTTGTCTCTGTTCATTTTTATGCAATTCCTATATTACACTTCAAATTTCCTAAATTTTTATTTACTTGTCTCTTGTCATTTTTTTACTATTGGAAGCAATAATTCTCACTAGAATGTGCTCTCCGCATCCATAAACGTCTGGCCAAGTATTGCTAGTAACCACACTCTGAGCTACTGTATAAATGTGTGATTAGTAGGGCGTGGTTTGGTTGCAAGCTATAAGCGGCTGCTTACACTTACAAATACTAGAGCAAACTTGCTAGTAAAGGTACTATCAGTCACTAGCGCTTTGGCTTGGTGGTATCGTGGTAGAAGAGCGTGCCGTTTCTCCAGCAGACAGTATATAAGCTTACCGTGGTACGTACATATACGTAGAGGCAGAGTTAGCACACTGTACGCGTGTGCAGTGTTCTGACGGTGAGAGTTCATCAACACATCTTTCTTTTGCTTATGTAGTACTAAGTGCTAGTTGCTATACAAATCGTCAACACATTTCTCATGTTTCTCTATTATCAGCCAGTTCTCTCTGCGCTTAGTTACTACGCGCTAGTTGCTAAGCATCTACGCATGCGCGGCAGATGTAATGACGTCATTGATGAGTCTTGTCTCATTACGTAATCGATTTATTGTATGACGCATGCTACTATATAACGTACAACGTATGTACTATGCACGTACATTCAAAATGAAATTACGTAATCACTAATATACATGTACATGTATTGCATTGAGAGGAGTGTTAATATCAGTATTACAAGAATCACAAGGGTTAATAACATATGATTTTGTTATGTTGCTATTAGCGATGATACCTCTTCACATGCTGACTTTCAGGTTGATGGTTACCATGGTTGCTGATTTTTGCTCATTAGTTATCCTCATTCATAATACATTGCTGGGAGAGATAACGATCAGTAGTACAAGAACTACAAGGGTTAACAAAAATATAATACCTCTATTCCCCAGTACGTATTGATATATTTCCACATGCAAAGATTCAAGTTCATTGATTTTATGGTTATTGAGGTACGCTTCTTCAAGAAGAAGAAGAAGAAGAAGAAGAAGAAGAATAAGATGGAAAACATGGCAAAAATGTGAAAAGCACTTTTTAAGCTATTACACACATTTAACATCACAACACAACCAATTTTAGTATACTGGTTATTTTTCACACATTCTTCACCTTGATATTGTTAAAAGTGAAATTAGCTTCAAATTGAAAGTGAAAATGAACAAAATCCTTATATATGGTTTTCAATGGGGATAGACCATAGCAATCCCTATATACACAGTACTACCGTACTGTGTGATATATGTGGCGGGCACTGCACATACCGTAACGTTGTACGTGCTTCAAATTTTGCGTGCGCACTCTCCCGCTCGCCAACAATACGTAGCATTCCACTAGTATATTCAGAAGGCCCTATATCTTACATATCAATGTATTTAGCCTATATGTACAGTGCCTGTCACAGAAAAATAAGCCCGTTGACACAACTAGGAGGGCTTGCTCTGCTCGCCAATAATTGGTTGGCAAGTGAAGAGAGCCAGCTAATCACATCAATGAGCCTTTCCAATGTGACTGGCAAACGTTGAACACACCCTCCGACATTATAAAATCGGGCTATTGTCATGACTAGGTGGTGCCATACGCACTGCATTCACATAAAGTAGAATTAGAGTCTGATATGCACTTAATTAAGATGTAGGAAAAAATGAATATTTAAATACAGGCAAGATTCAAGTGGCTGTATGAGGGAGAGAGTTGGTAAAACGTGTGAAGTATTTTCTCCTGAAGTGGTCGTGTTCTCTGCTATTGGGGCTCTGTCGGTGCTGCTCTGATGTCCACTGTTCTGTCTTCTCCATCACTAGCAATCTCCGGCCAACCTGTCTCTGTAGTGGCTGCTCACATGAAGACACTAACTGGAGACATGGGTGTCTGGGAATCAGACCCTCACTAAACCTATGAATATACATATACAATGTTGCTGCTTGCACATATATCAAAATCCTAAAAATGGGCACTTAATTAATCAGGACACCTCACTTATCAGGACACCCCACTAATCAGGACACTTTCTTCTGTCCCAAGGGTGTCCAGATTAGAGAGGTTCCACTGTACAGAAAAGCTGACAACCAGACTGTAAAGTGTTAAATTTTAATTAGCCCTAAAATTGCAGGGTCTCCCTCACTCATCTCTGATGATTGGTATCCAGTACACAAGGCGCCCTCCCAGCACGAGGAACTTGGCAGCAAAATCGAGCAAATCAGTCAACAGGTCAGAAAGATGGTAGTTACACACAGCTGGAATATAGCTTTCAACACTGCAAGCAGAGAGACAGATAGCCTTTCAAAGAGTAAGCCCCTATTAATCAATAAATATGATTACAGACCCTCCCAGCTAATACAAGCATGTATATTTTTGTGCATACTTTTCTGGCTGTACTGTATTGGGAGTGGCATTCCTTGAGCCGAGTTTCCTCTGTCCCTCTCTGATGCCGTACGGAGCTATGAATAATGATAGTAAAACCACAATCATTAAGAGTAATGAGTTCAATAGCACACAGCGGAACACCTAATCAGAGCTTCTGAAATGAGGACACCTTTCACCACTCCATTTCGATTACTTATAACCCCTGAAATCAGGACACCTCACTACTTAGGACACCTTTCTCCTAAGCATGTCCAGATCAAAGAAGCTCCATTTTATTTACTTCTCTCTCTCTCTGGGAATACTAACGGTCAGTTATGATGGCGTCAAACATCTCCCTCTCCCTCCAGACACACCTGGCTGCATCGGCCACCAAGATATCCACATACCGCTCCTCTAGTCCATACTGACGTAAATTAGACAACACACTCTCGTCCTTACCTACATGTATAAAGGTGGGGTAATATGTATATGTGCAAAGCAATGGAAGAAATTGGGCAGCAAAAACGTGTACTGTATATTAAGGTGTCCTGATTTGACGAGTTCTATTGTGCAATTGAAACACACACACGCATGCACGCACACACGCACGCACGTACACACACACACATGCACGCAAGCACGCATGCACACGCACACGCACACACGCACACGCACGCGCACACACACACACACACACACACACACACACACACACACACACACACACACACACACACACTGGGTATCATACAACCTACTTCTCTGTTTACTCTCTGCCCCGGCTCGAGATGCTCGTGCTGTGTACAAATGGCCATGAATACCATTAACTGTGGCAGGAGGCAGCAGAGACCATTACCTTTGCCATGTAGTAAGAGGTAGTCAATGTCTGCCCCCAGTACATACCCTCCATAGTGGGCCCCAGCAATCAGAAGTCCACCTGTACATTAACATACCTCCTCACTCGTCAGGCACTACATGCATTACAGTAGTGTGTATGTTAATAATAGTGATCTTGATGTAGTGTTAATACATACTACCAAGTTTTCAAGGCACACAATTTTCATGCTTTGTGAAAATTGGCCTAAAAAGTGCAAAAATTGTGCAGTATCAATGGGTAATAGGATTCTGTAAAAATATTTGTTTCAAAATGACGATCCACAAATATTGTGTGCCTTGAAAAAATTTGGTGGTGTATGGTACATGTACCTGTCCCTGCAAATGGGTCGAATACCAAACTTCCTTCCTTCACCTGCAGCAAAGAGAAGGTCATTGAACCATGGAACTGCTTCACAAGGAAGGTGCACAGAAATGGGATTGTCAGGGGTTAAATGTACACACATTTGATGCAGTAAAAGGTGTCCTGTTTATCAAAGTGTCATAATTAGAGGGTTCCCCCACCACTCACCCACCTACCTGTGCCATATTGGCCATGATCAACGACAGCTGAGCATCCATCGACGTATTCCCAATGAAATATCGATTCTTTACAGCATATGTTTGTATGAGGTGCCTCTGGCCGTGTGAGATCAAGCGACCAAAGAACACTCGATTAGGTTCAGCCGGGGCTTTATTAGGGTTGTCCCCGTAATCTTCTAATAAATGAAATTCATGATCGGGATTGGTGAGGTTGACTCTTCCTGCTAATGGGAGATAGGAGAGTCTCTGTGTGGGATTGGGTGAGGATGGAAAGTGGAAGGTGTGTACAATTTCTAGTCTACAGTGGAACCTCTCTAATCTGGATACCCTCGGCACAGAGAAATGGTGATTTCGGGGGTTGAATTGTACACAAATATGGCATTTGGGAGAGCAAAATTGTCCTGTTTATTGAGGTGTCCTCATTTCAGGGTATCCTGATTAGTGAGGTGTCCTCATTTCAGGGGTTGAATGTATAACTGCATGTATATCAGCTGGTTACTGTTGCAGTATTAAGTGACTAGTATTAAACTGTACATACTTCATAGAGTTGAAGTTGCCTCTCAGCTGAACACTTCCTTGAGAACCCTCTTGCAACCAGCTTGAAGGTATAGTCTTGTCTCTTGTACGGATCCTGCAATAAGGTACACAGTTCAATCCTAGCAGCTCAGAATCCAACTGCATTTCATGAACTACAGTGCAACCTCTTTAACCCTAATCCACACAAGATCGTTGGGACCAGAGAAAGTGTTTTAATTATCGAAGTATCCCAGTTTCAGGGGTTGAATTGTACACAAACTTACAGCAAAAGGTGTCCTGTTTATTGATGTGTTTGCATTTCTGGGGTCCTTATTAGAGGGGTTTCTAATTTCGCAAGCCTCAGAGTGTTGAGGTAGTCTCACTATAATCAGAGCGGTTCCACTCTATCTGTGAGTAAAGAGTTAAAGTGCCCACCATGAACTCCGGAGGAAGTTGTTTGATGGATGTCTCCAACTCGTCATGACTTCGACCACTTCCCCACAGTTCAAATAGTGATCTACACACACATACAATGTACATGTATGGCATCATGGAATATTGATACTAGAACTGACGCTAGGAATACAGTGGAACCTCTCTAATCCGGACACCCTTGGGACAGAAGAAAGTGTCCCGATTAGTGAGGTGTCCTGATTTCAGGGGTTAAATTGTACAGAAACATGGCATTTGGGAGAGCAAAAAGTGTCCTGTTTATTGAGGTGTCCTCATTTCAGGGTGTCCTGATTAGAGGGGTTCCATTGTACTGGATAAGTACCAATGTTTCTCACAGTTTGAATAGTAATCTATGCATACAAATAGCGCTAGGAAATATTGATACTAGAACTGATGCTAGGAATACTGCCAATGTTTCTGCAGGAGTATTTACTTGATAAGTATCGATCTGTCAGCTATTCTGCGAGCACTCTCATCAGAAGGGAATCTTATCAAGAGCAGAGGATTCTGAGAGAGATATATAAAAGCGTTTAGTCGTGATTTTACGGCGAGCTGCTGTGGCTGACCGTTCTCGAGTAGCTTTCCTCATCGAATTTCACCTCACACTTTGTCAGAGACGCTAGAGACAACAACTCCTGGGGAGCAATACCAACGGACATGTGTAATTGGTTTTGTTATAACACTCACTGGAAGTCTGAACTCTGGATGTTGCTGGGCAAAGAGACACAGATAGGTTTTCAATGCCATTCTCGTACACGTTGATCAATTCAGACGCTAAGGAGTTAATTAAAGGGGTGTAGCTGATCACGTGTTCACTTAGCAACGGTACGAAGAACTAAACAAAAAGTGCGGCAACAACACGCATCATGCAAAGGTAAGTTTAGTAGCGTAAAACACGTGCTTTTACTATTTCTCGTTCTACGTGCAGTCCTCTAGTGGTACAGAGGTACAACAGTCTCCAGGATGAACATCTGGTGGAATATTACTCCAGTCCTCACAGGAGACGCCATCTCAGACGAATGGGACTGGTGAGTTGTAGAATATAACATTTACCCAGTATTTATGTGGACACAGAAACTTTTGAATATTGCAAAATTCAGATAACAAAGGACGGGAGACTGGTGGATGAGCTGACGTTTCAGAGAAGAGCACTGCATAGAGAATGCAGTGACAGACATAGAGAGACAATGGCAGCTGTTGCAGCTACCAAAATCAGTGACGCTCAGGTAGGCATCACCTTGCTTGTGCATATCCGTGTACCGATGGCCTGTGCATAGATAAGAAACCTCTATATAATGGTCACCCTACAGAGGCAGAGACAGCATGTCAAAAGTGGGGGAGCTCAGCGTTCATGAAGTGGGAGGTTATTCACATTCATTATGAATAGGCTATTAGTATTTAATATGTTCTTTGTGACAACCTCCAATTTTGGGGGGGCTCAGCCCCCCTTATCAAAAAGTGGGGGGGCTCAAGCCCCCCCTGCCCCCCCAGGTTCTCTGCCTCTGCCCTAGCAAGTTTCTGTTATAGAGAGGTGGCCTTATTGTAGTATTGTATTGTCAATGTGTGCTACAGAGGCTGAGAAGAGCAGAGTTGAAAAAGAAGTTAGAATCACTGGCTAAATATGAAACAGTTCGCAGGATCAAGGTACAGATGTCGTAGCCTTGTCTAGCTGTATTGTGCGTGTGTGTGTGTGTGTGTGTGTGTGTGTGTGTGTGTGTGTGTGTGTGTGTGTGTGTGTGTGTGTGTGTGTGTGTGTGTGTGTGTGTGTGTGTGTGTGTGTGTGTGTGTGTGTGTGTGCAGAGTTTTAGTACATAATTACTAAATGTTGTGACTGGCTAGTGGTTGTGTTTTGTTACAGAAAGAGAAGCTCCACCCACTTGGTATTCAGTGGCACTGCCCAAGAAATATACACCCTATCTCAGGCCAAGGCTCTCCTGGCCCAGGACAAGCTGTAGACCACTTCCCTCATCACCGTCTCTCAAGAATCCTCGAAACTCACAAGGACAAAGTGTCATTCAGTCCAGAAGAACTAAAAGACTTTAAACAATTAGTAGAGACTATTACGGGAGCAAGTATGATTACCCCTCCTCCAGTTGGAACATTCCCTCATCCCCCTAGTAAACCGAGACCAAAAAACTCAGCAGCTGTTAAGGTTCAATCTGGGCACGTTGTACGAAGAAGACCACAAGTAAGCATCCATAACTTTTCCCATAGCTTAGTCACTAACTAATACTACATATGATCATTGACTATTTGCCCCATCCATGCAGACAGCTCCAACAAAATCTCAGAGATACGAAAGCAGCCCAATTAAAAGAACAGCAGAAACATCTGTGAGTGATCTTACCATACCCTGGCCTACATGTGAAAAAACATATCTGGTGGGGCCAGACAAGCTAAGCGATCCCTGGACAGCGCTGTTTCGAGCTTATTAGCTCCCATCAGCAGGGAATACGCAAAACTTGTCTAGCACACCACCGGTTTATATACGCAAGGTGCACCAGAACAGCCTACATGTACATATACATATGTTATTGTGTATGTGACACTGTTATTAATCATATTCATTCGTTTCTGTTTCCCAGAATCAAATGGTAGAAGTGACACTTCGTTTTCTTGGGAATCTCAGCACTAGTCGGACCATGAGGAGAAGACGAAAGAAAACAAAGGGAACAGCTTCTCAGAGAACAGAATCCGACCTGTCACTAACAGAGGTGGTGATTCAGCAGCAGGCACGGGGCTATACTCCATTACCTGTTCACAGGGGCCAACACAGGCCTGGAGGTGTATAAAATATGTCATTTGCACAATGTATACAGTTGGAACCTCTCTAATCTGGACACCCTTGGGACAGAAGAAAGTGTCCTGATTAGTGAGGTGTCCTGATTTCAGGGGTTAAATTGTACACAAACATGGCATTTGGGACAGCAAAAAGTGTCCTGTTTATTGAGGTATCCTCATTTCAGGGAGTCCTGATTAGAGGGGTTCCACTGTATACTAGTACCGTGTGTGCTATACTCCTGTGCAGATTCGTTCTCGTTCCGATCCATCCGCCACAGTGGTATGCCGTACGCACTAGTTCTCTACACAGGAGGCATGATTGACTGTAGAGTCAGTGTGTGTTGCGAATATCGACACCGCCCAGGCACCCTACTGGGTGGAAAGTCAGCTCATTTTAAAGTGGTGTCAGTAAAGGGAGGATCACCCTGCTATAAGTAAATCTAATAACTTTAAGTCTATGTACTTCAGTTATGTTTGTGTGTTTTTTGTGCAGATGTCAAACTCCAATTGAGGAAGGAAGTCGGAAATCAAATCAGATTCCATTACACGAATCGACTGACTCAGAATTGGAACACCATGCATCCACCGATCACTTCTCTACCCTAACACAAATCACCTCCACTCCATGTCTGGAGAGCCCACTACGAGAGAACAGCCTAGCTGAAGAGAACGGCAAGTCACCATCCCCGCTCTCCAGCCTCTATTCCGCTAGCTTCCACTCAAACTCACCACCACTGAGTAGCGACAATGACGAGAGAGAAAATCCATCGCAGACCAGCTTGCATCCATCCAGGGAGAATTTACATGTGGGTACACTGGACAGTCAAGTTGCAGCAGAAACACATGATCACAATATAACAACTGAAAGTAGATGCAGTGATCCACATATACAAGCAGAAGAGCATGACACTGTCAATGACAAGGAGAACTGTCAACTGGTAACTAGAGGTGGTGTGACAATAGCGTATGAGTTGGGTCCAATCTCAACTAGTGAATCTGCAACTCAGACAGATGAACAACAAGCAGATGTGGGTATGAATACACCACACACTGACACTGTGTCACATAACTCCAGTCCTTCGTCCTCCTTGAAACGCATTAACACACCACCCAAGGTTAGTACAGATGATCAAAACAAAAAGGAAGACACAGGGAGAGAGGAGGGTCAAAATGAGGTGACAGAGAATGATGAACTTCAAACAGAGGAGAGAGAAGGACCAGAAGATGGAGAGGTCAAAATGAAACCACTAACACAGATTAGTGACCAAACAATTGAGGAGGAATCAAATCTACCAACACAGAATGAAACAACACACCAGGCAATCACAGACAATGAATCTCCTGTTTCCAAGACTTCACTTCCTGATGAGGTTGCCCCAGTACTTCAAGACAGTAATGAATCTATTTCCACTGATCCAGAGCACACAGATCAAACAGTCACTAACACGGTCAGAGATAAAGAAGCAGCACAGTTGTCAGACCCTCCACATGAAGACTCACGTTCCAGTAGCCACCCATCACTACAGAATGAGCCTATTGCAGCATCTGGTGCAGAATCAACCCCAGAGAACACACTCACACAAGTATCCGAGAGAAAAACATCGACAGAAACGAATGTTGTCTCTCCTCCCCTCTCTGATAGTGAACCCCAGACAAGGCTGACAGACTCTGTCAGTCATGGAGGACATGAAGGAGCAACCACTCACAAAACTGAGGACACAGACAATGGCAATATCACCGACACCTCCCCACATGCAAGCGAAGACACTGGAACCAATACCCAGACAGAAAATACCATCACAAGTGGGGAACTCAAAAGTACTGCCATACGTGAAGAAGAATTCACCAAGGCATGGACCTGATGAGAGCTGAGCCAGCTCTATAAACCATAAAAACTTTCACATATACATTAATACCACCATTATTTATAGTTACAACACTGTACAATAACTGTATTCACATGTATCATGAGTTTGTGTTAGAGCTGAATGAGTTGACGCAATACAATGTCCTTCAGAATGGATCGGAGTTTCTCGTCTACACAGTCTCGAATGACAGTCTTTGATGACGATATCTGCACTGTAGCCTTCCCATTCAACTGTGGAGATTGAGACGCATTATATTATACAGCACATTTAAGACTATAATCAATAAACTAAGTAGAGATCATGCAATTGCAGCATACGGTCATTATATAGCTGAATGCATTATGTACAACTTACGATGTTAAGCGTTTTAGTTTCATCCAGTCCATCCACTACAACATCTACAATACCGTGCTATAGAGGTGAGAGAAAGAGCAGTATTTTAGGTTGTATGCAGTGGAATAAAAGCAAGACACTATGGGATAAAATAACTTGTCATGATTAGTGAGGTGTCTTGATTTCAGGATTATGGCACTTTGGGTGGTAAAAGCTATTAAGTTGGCTCATTTCGGGAGCCTGATTAGAAGGGTTCCTCTTGATACAATCTGAAAACATTACTGTTCACTTAAATATATTTGGCCACACCTCTCTCAGTGCCTGTATCACAGCGTCCACACTGAGTTCTCCCCAGAGTAATTTGCTGTTGAGAGGCTGGGGGGGAGGGGGCTGTAAGGTGTGCTGGTTATTTCGAGAACTTAGCAGGCCCCTCAGAGTAGTAGCTGACACTCCAGGAAATATCTCTTGAGGGAGTAGATTATTTGCCAGCTGCAAAAATAGCAATGAAATACTAGTAATTGTATGAGCATTTTATTAGGGGATGAAACAGTGGAACTCTTTCAGAAATATATGTCCAGGGGGGACAAAATCCACCAACCAAAAGTGGGGGGGGGGGGGGGCAGCAGTGAATTTTCGGAATCCTAAGGGGGCAAAGACTTTAAGGGAGAGAAAATGACCTCCCCCCAAGAAAGTGGCATAAGTGAGAAGTGTTATGATCAGTGAGGTGTCAGGTTTAAAACTACACACACATGAAGATATCCTCGCTTATTACAGGTGTGCTGAATTTAGTGGTATCTGTACTGTGTGTATTAGTTATACAGTAGACCTCTGGATCGAGCATTATCTGTTGGAACTTTCCGTCCAGCGGGATGCTAACGGCTTTCCCTCGAGTAAGACCAAAATACTGCATCTCCTGAGGAACGTTGAGAATATTATGACGGAAAGTCAGAACAGACGATGAACCTTGTCCTTAACCGCGAAATATTCACAGATGAATGTATCTTTGTTTAACTGTGAAACATGATGATTGGCGAGTGGAGAAAGCCCACCTAGTTCTTCAGTTGGCGGGGTTATATAATATACATGGATTACAACTGACTGACCGACCATCACCCGTGTACAAACTACTTACTTCTTATAGGATCTGGGGGTATCCTCGCACTACGTGCAAACGTACAGCTGGCTCATATTTTAGGACTAGGTTGGGTTTGCTCCACTCACCTACAGTGCTGACCATTCACCTAGTGTGTTATACAGACTATGTTAAACATATACTTACAGGCTGAAGACAGATGTTCTCCTTCTGTGAGTGAGCTGCGGATGGCAAGTAGCTCTCAGAGGTCACTAAACAACTGGGCTGTATGTATGTGAGAATTAGGTGTACACATTTCATACCATCCTCAAGCAAAACAGTCAAGAGGTATGATAGAATAAGTGACTGGGTTAACTCACTGCAAACTCATTCAGGAGTTTGTTGGCTACGAAGAAGTTTAGTCTTGGATCGACAGGAAAGTAGTAAGCCTATATATATATTTCACAACAGAAAATTTTATACCTGACTGTACACACGTGTGTATTCATGCACATGCCTGCTTATATTACATGCACATATTATTGGCGAGGGGAGCGAGCCCTCCTAGTGATGTGAACGGCCGATTTTTCTATATGTGTGTGTGTGTGTGTGTGTGTGTGTGTGTATGTGTGTGTGTGTGTGTGTGTGTGTGTGTGTGTGTGTGTGTGTGTGTGTGTGTGTGTGTGTGTGTGTGTGTGTGTGTGTGTGTGTGTGTGTGTGTGATGGGCACTGTACATACTGTAATGTTGTACGTGGTTCTAATTTTGCGTGCGCACTCTCCCGCTCGCCAACAATGTGTAGCATTCCACTAGTATAATACCTTCATGTTCAGTGGTTGATAGGGAGCCAAAGCGTGAAGATATTCAAAATCTGGTTCTAGAGATAGAAGCACAGTTAAGAAAGTACAGGTTGCCATTTGAACTAACCGGTAAATATAACAGCATTCTTCGGAGAGCTACCCCAAGCCTCCATAAAGTGGACGGCATCTCCACATCTCAGCGAGGGATGGCCAGTGAACACAACACACGGAGTCTGATACACACTCCCCAGATCACCTGCACCAATCAACAGTCCATGCTACCAGAACTACATAACTAGAAATGTAGGATATATTCCAGAGCTGGATGTACATGTAGTGCTCTGTAGGACCAAGTTCTTGATTAAGAACTAGTATTGGGCTTGCTAGTAGTACTTGCTTCACTAGCTCAATCATATAGATGTACATAGAAAGAAGATGTCTTTGCTCGCTAACCATGGATGTTGGGAAAATGCCTGAGTCTGCCACTCTTGATAAACTATGGAACGAAAGATTGTAATACCAACTGTGGTCGATATTGGTATAGTAAAGAAGTGTGTATGACTCACTTCCGCATGTGGAAAAGGTTGCTCAGGTTGGTAGACCTTGGCCTTCTTAGTATCACACAACCTACACACAGATACATGTATATATACCCATACACCAGTATACCAATAGGTAGAAATACCACTCGGCAAAGATGTTTGAGAATGATAGCGAGCTTTTGGCAACAGGTGAGATGAAATAAAATGGAACATGACTCAGACTAGCTGAGTCAAGAAATGCCTTCAGGCACTCTAACAGGTCATAGAGAACGCCCTAAGAGTAAGAGAGAGAGAGAGTTAGAAATGTCATGGTGGGATACTAGTAGACAAATGCAGAGCATTTTTTGGCGAGCGGGAACCGAGTCGTGAGAATAGGTTAGCTTACTAGAATCTCTAGATACCGAAGTCACTTCTGAGGAGAAGTATTTCAACATTATTTCACATAAAAAGAAGCGCGTAATATCGACACATGCACACTGGCACAACGTACAAACGTGTATATATAAAAATCGCCCATTCAGACCACTATGTTAGATTGCCCCCGCTCGCCAATTATCCATAAAAGTAACTTGTTATGAAAGAGAGGGTGAGGTGTTGTGTAACGTACAGTGGGGTAGCAGGGGATGAGAACATTGCCTCCATTTTTAAGTGTCTGGGCTGGATGGGAAAAGGGTGAAAAGTATCAGGAATTTTCTAGAAAAAAATCAGGGGGTTAAATTGGGGCTTAGGAAAATAGAGGGGGTTAAATTAACTGTTGAATCTGGCTACTGATTAAGGTCTAGCTTGGGGGGGTGGGGGTGGGGGGGCAAAAACAAATTTCCCCCTTGCCCCCTCTGGTGTGCTATACATACATAGCTCTAGAATAGTAATCTCCGCATATACTGAGTTCTAAAAATGGGCACTAGGAGCAACGAAACTTAAACAAGTTCAACCCTTGTTCCATCATCCTACATACGTACCCATTCTACTGCACAGTTCCCCTAACATGGTGTCAGGGTTAGCCGAGGGTGCATTTGTGAGTCCGCTCATTATCAGTACATCAGCAGACTTCAGTCTCATCCTCTCCATAGGGCATGGATGGGTGGTAAACGTCGAGGAAGAAGTAATGTACACAACCTACACACAAGGAAGGATATTTATATAATTGGCAAGCGAAGCGAGCCCACCTAGTCGTACAGCTGGCGCAGACTTTCTATATATATATATGTATCATGCATTTTGGCCCCGGAGCTGCCTGCGCGCTATGCGCAAACGTAACAAGCCTTGCCTCTTCCGCTCGAGCGCTCACCATCAATGCGTAGCACTCAACTAGTACATGTACTTATCAGCGCTCGCCATCAATGCGTAGCATTCAACTATAGTATATGTACTTATCAGCTCACTAGCTAAGAAAGGCAACCCACCTCACCAACCCATACAAGACATATACAGAAGAGCAGGACACTGGATGCCTTGCCTTGAAACTGGGGATGGTGGCTTACCAGGGGCTACATGCACTATATAGGAAATAGGACTGGCCTTGTTGTAGTCGGTCTCAATGATCCAGTTGCAACTACCCAGACAGAAACCTGAGCTCAGCGCCGTCACTTTCACACAGTGAAATATGTCCTGTTCCGAAAACACGTACATTTTGAGAGGCACAAACCGTACCGATCAACTCACTATTGTCTCTGAATAACTGATTGGTTGTATCCTGGAGATTGCTTGCTGAATACTCTCCATCCTATAATTATTAATTAGCACAGGGTCAACCTCATATTAGCATAATCATGCTCCATGTGCAGTGATATTTGCAAGATTACGTGTATAACTCTTTCCAGTTGTGGAAGTCACATGACTCCTTTAGAGTACCATCAGGTAGCGACCTGTGTATCACGGATGAGATCACATGACCTGTCACATGTCTTAAGTACCACACCCACTTCCACAGTTGTTCGTTTTTCCATTCACTACTGTGATTGGTAGGCGGAGCTCTGTACACGTACTGGGAGAGTTCCTCCATCAGCTGCCTGCAGAAGGTACATGAAGAAAGGTATAATCATTGAATTGATCAGGTGAAAGAGAGAGAGTAGGAAAGACTGGTTTCCACTGGAATCGCACTCAGGATCAGTGTCTGGAAATCCAGTGCACTAACCACTGAGCCAACCAAAATCAGTCCCTCACTCCCTCTCATATACTACTGAATGTAGTGCTAGTGGAGCTCTCTAATTAGGACTCCGAGGTTGTTGCTCTCTGTGGGGCACTAACCTGGCAAAAGTAACTGTGGGGCCAGTGGCATAGATCTTGCCCTTGAATCCATAATTCTAAGAGAAATACACACAACATACAATAAGGTCTCAATAGAGGTGTATGGGTGTGCTTGACATGTATACCACACACAGCGAAAACTTTGGCGAGCACTAAATTTGGTAAAATATCCCACAAAGACAAAATTGGTGATTAGAGTGCTGTGTGACATGATGTAATATTAAAGTGCAAATAAAATGGCGGATTTTAAATTTCTGAAAAATTGTCAAATAAAAATTCTTGGCCAAAGTTTTCAGCTATAGTGTATGATAGTGTACTATACCTCAATGAGGAAAGGAAGAGCCAGGGAAGAGAAACAGTTAGAGAGAAGTAGAGCATCAACTGTTGATAGATCCACTAGTCCTGTCTGGATGGAGAAAGAGAAACACGATTTGTAAGTGAGATACGACCTCTGTTGGGTGTTGGGGTGCCTACCTCAGGAAGTCTGAAAAGAGGGAGAGAGTCGATGAAAACATGGCCGACATTTTCACGAAACTACAACAAAGACAATTGTACATATCTCACTATATACTTCAGTGAAAAATACAAACCAGTTTAGCAGTAGAGTCAGGAAGATCTACTGCAATGCTGGGGTCTTTGCAATGCCATTTTGAAAGGCCTGATAGCTTTGGACTGCAATGAAGTCATGCAACCCATGTACATTTCTTCACAGTCACATACATATGATTTGGCTCAGCCTAACTCTTATACGTACCTATAGACTAGTGGTAGGGGGAGGAAGTTGAGGAGAACTGGGAGGTCGAGGCTGCAGTCCAACATGAGCGTGGTGCTGTTCATCCTCATGACATAACTGGGCTGCCATGGCTTGTTACCCAGACAAAACTGAAGAGTGCAGTTGCATATACAACAGATTCAACCTAGTCTAGTATAGCTCTAAAGTCATATATTTACCACTTCCATGTTGGATGATGACCTGAGAAGCTGTTCAGAACGGAACCGACACCGAACTTGACGAGGGGCGGGGCTCGTAGCTACGTACGTAATATGGACGCTGTGGACGCTGGTTGCAACACTGCTGAGCTCAGATCCATGTACGGGGCACTGTTTGTATCAAAATCGCAAAACACAACCGAAAACGTAGCCGACGATTTAGCAACGCAGCCTAACGTGAGAAAAACAGCCAAGGGTATATATTTCCAGACACCGTACAATATACATACATACAATATCATATTTCACTAAGTATTATTAATTAATCCAGGGGTTGCTTTCTTTCTCCCCAAGTGCATAACGTACGAATCTTGTCACTCGAATGCTATTCTTGTGCAATAAGTCACCAACTGTAACAGAGCCATCGAAAAGGAAAGATTGGCTCATGAGAGTCTCCGGTCCTTCATCAATGGATTTAGGGTTTGCCCCTACAATATGTTGGCATAATTGCTTGCCCAATACTTTCAGTTCAGATGCATCGCTTCTTGCAGTGAGTGATTCTGAATCTTCTCCAGTCATATGGAGGATTACTCCGTATTTTCCCACTTGATTGTCACCAACCTGTGGTGTTTGATTATTATAGACATGTGCACATAATAGACCGTCAGAACAACGCAGAGTACAGCCTCGAGCTATTGCGATTTTCTCCTGCAAGTGTCCGACTGTTTCGGCAACTTGATCTGCCAAGTTAGCCCCGCCCCCCTCGTTATCACAGATATTGAGGATCGAATCGGAGGTGAGGAGGTCCAGCGAGGAGAGATTAGTTGTGGTGAGAGGCCTGGGTGACAAGTGGGTCAGAGTGCATCTTGTGATGGTAGATACCAGACTCTGGAATTTATCATTGCGAGCAACAAAGTCAGTTTCGCAGTTTACCTGGTAGGAAGGTAGACACGTGTAACAGTACAAAGGTTAAATTAGTTGTGCTCTACTTAGAAACCACTCACTTCTACCATTGCGGCTCTATTGTCGTCAATTGCCAGTCCTATGAGCCCCTGCTCAGCCTGGCGGTCCTGCACTTTAGCAACTCTCGCCCACCCTTCCTTTTGTGCCTGCTCGTGCAGCCACTTCTCCGCGGCATCTAAGTCGTTGTTGTGTTTCGCGAGAGCTTCCTTGCACTTCATGAACGGGAAGCCGCTTCGTCGCCGCAAACTGCTCAACAAGGACTTGGCCACGTCCGAAGAATAGAACCGTAGAAACGCTCGTCCTCTTAGCATCTTTCTGCACGTGTATCTACTTTGACCTTTAGGTAGGGTGAAAGGTTAACAGGTATCTTTACGCTCGCGAGAGGACTTGTATAGTCACGATGCCGTTCCGAACCAATCCGGAGGGATAGGAAACATCGCCGTCTCTCTAACTGGAAGCATCGACCGTGCTTTTTTGTGAGTAGTCTCAACCTTTCTATACAGCTCTTTCAATAGGCTCTGACAATTGTCTATCGTACGTAAACTTTAGTTATAATTTTCCAATTAGTGCGCGCTGGTGGCCAGCCACACGCTATGGAGTCCCAGACGACGTCAGAGGTGGTTGATGACCCTCTAATGACCCTAAATAAGATGGAGGAGGTCATGATTGGCATGCCTGTGGAGGCTAAGGACAGCTATGGCAAATGGTGTGTTTGAGCGTGTGCATGGCAGCATGGTGTGTGTGGTCGTGTTCCAATGATTATATTCCCTTTGTACTGTAAGGTTTAGTGCTAAAGTTGTGGAGAAGGATGAGGAGACAGAGGAAGTGCTGGTACATTTTGACGGCTGGAGCTCTCGCTATGATGAATTTTTGCATATCGGAGCCGGTAGGCTGCGGCGCCTCTCTCAGGAACAGCTAAAGAAAAGAGCACAAAAAGCTCTTAAAAACAAGGTGAGTTGTGACTAATTCAGAGAGAAGAAATGTTCCTTTTCTCACTCTTCCCTTTCCTCTGTGTACATGTATGTCTCCCTCTCTCCCCCCTCTCCCTCCTCTCTCTCTCTCTCCCTCCTCTCCCCCCTCTCCCTCCTCTCTCTCTCTCTCCCTCCTCTCCCCCCTCTCCCTCCTCTCCCCTCTCCCCCCTCTCCCTCCTCTCCCTCTCCCTCTCCCTCTTCCTCTCTCTCTCTCTCCCTCTCCTTTCTCTGTAGAACCTCCAAGTAGGAGATCGTGTTCAGGCAAAGTGGCAGGATGGTCGAATGTACTTTGGCAAAGTTTTAGAGCTCTTAAAAGGTCAGTTAACGCTGACTTAGATGAAATAACCATTGACTCTCGTTACTGTAGATATGGCAGTGGTGTTGTTCGATGATGGAGTGCAGTACACGACTCCAATTACTGCTGTCCGCAAAAGAGTAAGGAGAAGTGGTTACAGTAGTAGAACTCACCAGAGTAGGACACTCAGAAGGATAGGCTTAATGAATAGGACACTTCTTGTTGTCCTAAATGCTATGTTTGGATGCATTTAATCAGGACATCTCACTAATCAGGACACCTGCCTAACCGTAGTCACAATCACTAGTCCTTTCCTCCAGCGTGTAGATCCATCGGCTAGTGGAGGGGAGAGTTCATATCTTCAAAGCGAGGGAAGAAAGAGGAAGATGGCGGAAAGAACCACTGGAAGAGAGGACTATATCTCACAAGATCCATCTATATCTCCCCCCTCTTCTCCGCTGTTTGCTCCGAAAAGGATCCACGCCCGATCGAGCCAGTTTTGGGAGGGAGATGAGTCATCTTATACAGAATCTGATGTTGATGAAGGTAATTCTTGAGCTATGATATGTTGTTGTTCTACATATTACGCATGAATCTTGAATAGCACAAGTTGTGATGATGCTGGTCCATGTGTATGAAATAGTTACTTTTTCATTGATTTCCTCAGAAGGAAGAAAGCGGCAGAGAAGTCACTTAAGCCCGCCCTCTGACAGTGAACTTCGACCTCCTACCAAGAGAGGCAAGCGCAGAGCGAAGGAACTTCGAGAGCCGTACAAACTACGAAGACAACCGATGTCGCGACAATCATATTCCCCCCTTTTAAAAACCAGCCCAAAGAAGAAACCAACCTCCAAAGGTTAGCTGCCATATCCATTGATTATAAACCTGCAGAGCCATACATATACGTACATGCACACTGGGGTACTGTCTAACAGTGCAGAATTGTAGCTTTGATGGTTCAGAGGTGGGGGAGGATATTGATTATACACCTGCAGAGCCATACATACGTACATGCACACACATTTACCATCTGTTTCTCCATGGTGTGAGGAACATGAAAAAACCTGTATCTGGTGGGCCAGACAAGCTATATAAGTGATCCCTGGACAGCGCTGTTTCAAGCTTATTAGCTCTCATCAGCAGGGTATAATCTTCAACTCCAGCAAGCTGCAGATCCCTAGACAAGAGCTGAACAATACATGCTCTGTGCACACCTTTATCTCCCCTTATCACTGACAACATTTTCAGGCACCAGAAATGGATAAACTGGACACACCTCATTCTTCACAATATTATTTTGACTCCCCAAATGGCTAAACACCTTTAGTAATGTGGCGAGTCTCTGTTTAATGTTCCTCCTGTGTTCTAGGGTCCAGTTCCAGTGGCGGTGAAGGTGGTCCTGGGAAGATTAAGAAAGAGGAAGGCCAGACAGAGAACACAAAAAAATCATCGGAATTGGAAGGTGATGACACTCATATTAATGTGTATGTACTCCTATTCACTTGTATTGTAAATACTGAGCTGCCTCGGTAGCTTAGTTGGTAAGAATATTGTCTAAAATGCAAGTGTCGTGGGTTCGAATCCCACCCGAGAGAGCCAATTTTTCTTTTAAAAATAACTGCTTTGGGCGAGTTGTGTTGTGTTGCTTTGCCTTGCCTTTCTTAGCATATCAATTTGTTCATGTTTATTTACCTCCACATTCTGTATGTACAATGTACATGTATGTATATACACGCGTGTGTACACATTATGACTCATGTATATACAGAATTCAAGTGTACATGTATATACATTCAACATTCATTTCGAAGTATACAAACAGAAGTGGAGAATCGAAGGCACATACATGTACATTTATATATTTCTTTCCTTGCAAATTGAAAGTGAAAAGAATCGCAATTCAAGAAGATTCTGCACTGTTAGACAGTACCCCAGACTGCTTACTGGTAGATCACACATTGTCTAGTATTCACTCAGGCCTCAATCTGCTTTGTTATGAACAAATTCCGTTTCTACCTCGAAGAAAATTGGAGTTTGTCGACTACCAACAGCAGAAATCAAGTCGTCCTTTTGGTGAAGGTGCCTTTATGCACTGTGTATATGTCCATTTTCACCCAGTTCTAATTGCTGATTTTTTTAATTTATGCACACTAACTTTTGTATATACACTGAAATTATTTATGGATTGAAACTGTATGTGTGTATTTGTACGATATTACACTCTGCGTGTATTTAGTATTTAGAAGATTGTCTGTCGTTTCAGCAGCAGTGGATGATGACCAACAACAGGATATTGAGAAGGAAGAGACCAAAACCCCTCCCAATCAGAAGTCTGTTCGTGGTAGCAAGGATTCTGAAAACCCTCCTTCACCTAGTCTGCCCGCTTTATCTCCTGTCACGCCATCACTGCTCCCTTCCACTCCCCACTCACCCTCCCTCACACTTTCCCCCTCGCTCCCCCTCCCACCCGCGACGCCTCAGCCAGCCTCCCCCACCTCTGAACCAGACAAGGAACTTGCTCATAGAAGTGCGTCTGACATAACTGTGCCGAAAAGTCCATCAAAGCCACAATCATTTACCCCCTCAAGAAGAAGAAGCTCCACTTCTCAAGGAAGCTCTGTGAATACTCGCTTCCGGGCACAAACTGCCTTTGAAAATGTGAGTTAATTGTACTCTACATAGACAGACAGTTAATGTGGTTGGTTTACTTAATTTGTACAAAGAATATACTATTGAACAAGTATCCTTTCATGTACTGGCTCTGTTATATCATCCAGAGTAAGAAGGGGAAAGACAGAGGAAGACAAGGTCAGTTCCAAAGAGGCAGGCTAAATTTCCTGGGTGTTACTACTACCATATGTGCATGCTTCCTGTTGCCTCTTTCATCTCTTTTATCCCCTCTCTATGCTGCTCCATTATGGTCCCCCTGTTCTCTGCTCCCGGCACACAGGAAGAGGTAAAGTAGCCCCCAAGGAATTGGTGATTGTCTGGGACCACAACGAATTCAAGTGTCCTCACGCGGGCTGTACGAAATCCTTCCGCAAGCAATCGCTACTTCAGTCCCACATGAAACACTATCACAGCATTCCAATACCAAGTCAACCAAAGGGCAAGAAAGGAAAAACACCTGGACTAGGTATAATTGATATCTATCTATCTATCTATCCATGCTAGATGAATGCTTACAGCATTGTGGGCGAGTGGAGCAAACCCACCTAGTTTTAAGCTGAATATCATGTGCATGCACATGTGCATGACAACAAAATATCGAAGAAAATATACACAAAAATGGATATTCAATATTTGATGACAATGCCATATGTAGACTTATACAGGAAAGTTTTCCAGCAGTACGACTAGGTGGGCTCACTCCATATAGGGTAGCTCTCTTCAAATAAGTAATTGATGGACACAGTGCATGAGTTTTGTAGGTGCTCAGGAGATTATCAGCTTACAAATGATGTAGAATGACATGCCATGATGTGTATTCCCTTATGACCACGTGTGTTATAACAGAAGAGTCAGTAAGTCTGTGTTACATCCGTATACACTAGAATAACTGTATATGGGTTGAGAATTATATGGACATTCTAGTGTGCATACTATAGTGGTCTCATCTTGGGAGTACATTAATTTAGTAATTGGGAAGTACATTAATTTAGTAATTGGGAAATACCAAGTGTTGTACTTGTTAGCAATTTATGTCTAAATTTCCTGTTTCCTGATCCAGGGAGTTTAATTATAGTTAATTAATTGTGTTGTAACTTCCTCGTCACAGTGACAAAGTCCCAAGGAGACAAGACTTCAGCCAAGTCTCCTCAGTCTCCCCAGTCTCCTCTCTTCCTGGCCGCACGAGCAAACAAATCATCCTTATCTCCTAGTCCCCCGTTGGCCCTAGCTACCGAACCTCCACCATCCCAGCAACAGGCTCCGCCTACTACTCCCACTGCTACAAAGAAGTCTAGATTGCCCCAGCATGACTCGTCTACTGTAGGGAGAAATGATAGAGCCGATGGCGCTGTAGGTATGGGTGGAGGTAGTAGTAGATCACCTAAGAAGGGGGCCCGGCAGAAATCTGCCCCCCAGAGACCCCCTAATCCCATGGAAACAGACACTATGGAAACACCTACAGCAAGTATAGTGCAGAGTCAACAGAAGGCTTCCCAGCAGACTGCTGGCTCCCAACCATCGAAGTACAAGTCATCGATGAAGAAGCCAAGAGAGAAGGCCAGGGATGGTGGGGCTAGCAGTCGGAGAGGCGAGGTGGTGAAATTACAGCCAAGTCAGCTGAGCCCTTCCATTCCCTTGTCAAATGCAGCCAACCTCCCTGTTCAGAGGATGCAATCTAACAAGGAAGCTGCACTGGTTCAAGGTCAAGGTCACGATTTGGCCAGTGGAAGTGAACAACACGAATGGAGCGATTTGAG
Source organism: Theonella swinhoei (assembly GCA_963970385.1). NCBI lineage: Eukaryota > Metazoa > Porifera > Demospongiae > Tetractinellida > Theonellidae > Theonella > Theonella swinhoei. The sequence goes on from OZ019966.1 coordinate 895,703, forward strand.
ACCTGGAACCTCAGGAACCACTGAGAGAGGTGGAATGGAGAGTAAAGGGAGTGCGTCCATTCAAGCTGAGGGACCAGAACAGATGAGTAGGTAAAGAGGTACAGTTGGCATGGCCATTCCCAGGGGGGATTCGGAGGGTTTGGATGAACCCCCCGCAACAACAGGGAAAGGGTCCACTTTTACACTCGCTTGTCGTAGTAGCCAAATGCACACTTCATGGGATCCATGTAAGACCACACCTGTGGTGACGTGACCACGTGAACATAGCATACTATTATAGATCGTGCGTCATACATCTCAAAATAATTATTGTTCATGCACAGCTACAATCCTACATGTACAATAGAGAGCTGGTGCTAATGCTAAAGGCACTCACTTAAAATCACCCATAGGAGTCCATATTTTTCCAAAAAGAACATAATTCTGGGAATGGCCCTGGTTGGGTATTTTTTTTGATCTTTTGATGTGTTATGGCCTTTGTGTGTGTGTGTGTGTGTGGCTTTTGGAATCTCTGAGGTTTGAGTAATCAAATTCACATTTATTTCAGGTCCGTTTCCCCAAGTAGTGAGGTAAATGATGATGTAGTGCACTGTGTGTGTGCTGATGAAACCGACGAAGGCTTCATGATCCAGGTCAGTTTAACCCAGAGTCCCTTTTTTCCGAGTAAAGGATGACTTAAACCTCCAATTTTGCAGTGCGAACAGTGTCTGTGTTGGCAGCATGGTGACTGTATTGGTATAGCTAAAGACACCCTCCCAGAGAAATATATCTGCTATTTTTGCATTAATCCACCAGGTAATAGTCAGCACAAAAATGCGTACTCTCTCTCTCTCTCTCATGTGTTCTCAAACCAACCCATGATGGGTGGGAGGCATGCCACATGTGCCTACTGGGTTGACTACACCCAGGCGCACGTAGTGCAATGGTGGCCATGTACCTCTTAGGCGGTAGCAGTGATGTCATCATTGAACACATCGAGGCCACATGCAGTTGTGATTGCCTACTTGGGCATAGGGCTAATACCTATTTAAAGGCAGAACACAAAGGTATGAGGCTTCTTCCCAATTATTTTAAGACCCTGTGTGAAGGTCCGGTCAGAGAAAGAATGCCCGTTGCAAGTATCGATCCACTGACCTCCCAGTCCACAGCTTTTGAACATAACCGTTCAGCCACTGAGTCTTGTCTCTCTCTCTCTCTCTCTCTCTCTCTCTCTCTCTCTCTCTCTCTCTCTCTCTCTCTCTGTGTGTGCAGGGTTAAGGCAAAATAAAAAATACCAGGTAAGCTGAGGGTATAAGCTTTATGGAGCCTCCATATAATACACTACTTTTCTCTTGTGGTTGGTACAGTATGACCTACAGTGGTACTCTGATGGTACACTACCCAGTCTACCTGGGGGGCCAAAGTTTCCCTGCCCCGAGGCTATCCTGAAATGCCACTCTCTCCTGGACAGAATCTATCAGCTGAGGAAGATGTCTCATTCCTCGAAAGTGAAACTGCAAGCAGCCAGGTATACTACACATTAAGGCATCCATATTACACAAGGGTTATATTGTGCAATCTAAAAGGAGTAAACATTGACAGAAACATCCTCTGTTAGTGTACCTAATATTGGGACACTGTAATGAATGAATACCTTAAATTTTTTCTTCAGGAATCCAAACCATGCCTACTTGCGCCAGTGGTCCAAGGAATGTGCGTGTTTGGACAAAGAGACACTCAAAAACTATCTTGCTACTGCCCTTGAGCCTGTGGTTGTGAGGGAGCCAGTAGCAGAGAAGGATGGAGGGGGAGAAAAGGGAGATACAGGGGACAATGGTGGTAGTGGGGAAACTGCGACAGACACTACTGTAAAGCAAGAAGGAGGGGTAAAGCGTGAGGCAATTATTGAAGGGGTTTACCCATTAGCTGAGGGGAGAGGCCTCACCAACGGAGAGGAGAAGACTCCTGAACCTATGAATCAAGAAGAAAAAGGACTGAATAAAGAGAGAACGCACGACTTTGAGACTGTAACAACACAAGTGCTGACATCGTCTCTGGAAGTGAAAGTCAATCCAATGCAAAGTGGAGGTAGTTCTGCTAAGAGTGAAGTAGAGCCAGCTGTAGCTAAAGAAGAACCTCCTGCTAGCCATTCCAGTGGTGCAGACACTGATCCAAATATTACCAGTGAGTTTGGTGTTCAGGAGACAACAGTGTTTGCTGTCAAGGATGGAAGACACCTCATTAAACAATCGCAGCAACCCTCCACAACCCTTACCCCTGACACGCAGTCCACTGGCCACACTCCCACCATTTCCACTCAGAAAATTCTCCAAACTGGCACCCAATCTGCATTCAAACCCATCATTTTATCAGCGAAACAATCGGTGAGCCCTGGATCTAGCACTCTGTATACACCAAAGACACCAACTTCAAGTCAACTCACTTCTCTACTGACTAGTCCTATTTCAACCCAACCTCTTGTGCCCACTAACACGCTCTTCTCTCATTCAAGTGCAGTTAATACTCCTTCCCCATCTCCAACACAAGGTTTAGGTACTGGTAAACATGTTTCTCTTGCTAGTGCAAGCTCTTCTAATAATGATGCCACTAACTCCAGTCGTAGTCCCAGTGTACCAACGTCGTGTGTGACCCAACTCAGCAGGCTCAATTTAGTCCCCAATGTCAGTGGAGATGCAGTTTATGCTGAAACTGCTGCTTCACTCTCCCCAGCTCAACTCAGTCCTCCCCCCACTCCTGTCCTTTTGAAAGACTTTACAGAAGCATTTGTCCACGGGGACACTACCAACTGGTTTAAGAGGATGATTCTTTTAGACCACATAGAGAATGTACAGGATGGCATTCTCGGTTGGATAGAGCAGATGGAAAGAGAAGCGGATGGTAAGCAATACTTTATTGAGTATGGTGGACTGTAGCCTCGATCCCAGGTTGCAGCGCCACAAAGAACGTAGGCCTGGGAATGAGGCTAGCTGGAATGTATATAGTACTTTCTGTTATGAGAACACCTCCATAAATAGCCTAACAAATGCTGATATCTTTGCTGGCCTTGTGATGAACACGAACTTTTATTAGAGGATTTTACTCCTCATTTTTGACTTTTGCCATAGAGAAAATGTGATTATGTAAACAACTGATTGCTGCATTCAGGGATGCCCCTTGTTTGGAGACTGAAGGATATAGGTGACAGCTGTATAGGGAGCATTGTTTTGACAGTGAAGGTCTGCACTGGCTATATTCCTATGTGATTAACAGTCTTCCGGAAATGGCCTGCAGGTGTGAGGGTACATGCGTGGGCTTTTATGTGGACTAGAATGGAATACAATCATGCATTATATGGAGTGGGTTGTTCTGGGATGTGCAGTTATGGTGTTCATCACGTCCATCTGTAGACTGATGGTGTTTGTGAGGGTTTCATCAACAGGGTGCTGGGTAGAAACCCTCTGACTCCTCCCCTAGAAATAATATAATATACTAAGTTCTATATTGTTCATATTCCATTGTACTATAGTAATATTAACACAGCACTCTAATTAGATAAAACTTTACTGCACATGTAGCTGGCAAATTTTCTAGATGAACCTGCAATTGCATTAGAGCAAGGCTGGGGGAGGGGAGGGGGGGGGGCATCTACATCCTATTGTGGGAGCTACATTCCATTGTGGGAGATGACGTGACCTGCCAAGTAGTCATGTACACTATATATAGAGAGAGTATCATGCCTTACAGTGCTGTTTACTATGCAAGATGCCCCACACACTGACGGCATGCAAGATGCCCCCACACACTGACTGCATGCAAGATGCCCCCACACACTGACTGCATGCTGTTGCTTCCTGTGTGTTGATTCAGGAAATGTGTTAATCTTTTGTGTATGGATGAGTGAGGGTTGATGTAATATGAACTGTAAATATAGAACTCATACATCATACATGTTATTGGCAAGCAGAACTAGTCCTGACAACAGCGAGTATATATTTTTGTGACACACACTGTACGTACTGTACTGTTATACACGAGTTTTATGCGTACTTACATTTTCAAATCAGCCCGTTGGCACGACTAGGTGGTCTCGCTCTGCTCACCCAAAATGCACTGAAGTATATGCATGAACAGTAAACAGAGTACTAATTTCCACCATAGAACTGTCTGCAGCAAGTGAGGAGGATGAAGAGAAAGATTGGGCAGATCCGTCCACTCTAGCCCACAGTGTCAGGTCTACCCTGGATCAGTTGTCTACTTACCACCAACAGGTTATTGGGAACAAACACTAGTCATTTCCTTTTTACAAGATAAACTTCAATCCCCAAAATGTATATCATTTATTGAAATATTCGTGCATATATTTACAAAATCAACTTTTCAGATACGTATATTTTTTTGTTACATGCGATGGTTGAAATGTATATGGAGCTACAGTGAAGCCTCCATGTAACTGTCTCCCTTGGAACATGTGCAAGTATATATAGAGTGAACATTTCTGCTTAATTGATTTGGGGATATCCCCACCGGAAGCAGCCACAGCCACGCTCGGTTTGGTATTCGCCATTTTTGTACATTTTTATGTAAATATGACCACTAAATTGAAAGTGTAATATTCTCATAGCCGAGGGGTGCATATCTACGTCATCAGTCAGGTGTCTAGTCGCGTGTTTCATAAAACATTGATACTTGAGAATTTTCAGTTAAGTGATCAGACAGCGTGAGGAAAGGATGGCTGTTTCGTCATTAGAACCTACTACGCACAGGCGATGTATACTGCGTCTATCGAAATCGCTCGAACGACAAGATATCAACGAGCTTCTGTATCTCTCCGAAGAGTTCATCCCTCAGACGGAGGTGGGCTCCATTGAGACGGGCGTGGACCTCATGAGATGTTTAGAAAGGCACGGCAGGTTGGGACCAGGGAACTATACATACCTAGCCAGTTGCCTCGAAGAGATAGGTAGAATTGATTTGGTCCAGAAACTAAAGATCTGTACCAGCAGTATCGACGCTCAGTTACAAGCCTCTTATCACCGCTATTGGAAGCGGAAAACCATTCAGGAGAAACAGAAGCATTTTCTCCAGAACACGGGAGAGCTACAGAAACTAACGCAGAACACCAGCTTCTGGGACAAATGGATGAGCGATGCACTCCAAAAGGTCTCGAGCCAACTTGAAGTTACCGACGCACGACCAGTGCCTCCGAAGGAAGCGCAGAATACAAGTCAAGCCTTAGTAGCCGCTGGGAAATTGATTGGCGGTGTCATACAATACAACGGATTCATTTCTGAGTTGGAGAAAGAGAACTATAGGTTCCCCCAGTTACCTAGCACTCGCTATTTAGAGCGTCTTGAGGAAGATTTAGCTGTGGCACTGAGTAGTTTCCCTCAGCAGACTACAGCACCCACAACGCAAATTGAGCCAGTTGTACACCTTAAGGAGAAGCACCCCCTCTCTGTTGTGGCGACGAAACTGTTTTTCTCCTTGTCTGACCTACTCAAGGAACTCTGTGGTGAAGCAGAGGCAAAGAAACAACTGCAGGAAATTGAAGAATCCTTGCTAGTAATAAAATCTTTCTTGCACACCAATGCACAGTTGTGCTTCGGTTTTCTCTCCCTCGTACATCTTACTGATACAGTGGCTGCATCGAAGAGTGAAGTCCTCAATGAAGAAGCAAAAGGAATGATTTCGGCATTAGTTCGTGGATTTCCAGTTGGAGCAATCCTAACTGTTGTAAGACCCACTCTTGAAGCACTCAAAAACACGAGTGTCCTTGCAGCTTTGAAGGAAGATGAGGACATGAAAGTCCTCTTTACCAGCAACCCTCCATTTGTACCTTGTCCTTGCAAGGCGAACAAGTCACTACGATTTGGAATATTAACTGTCTTACTAACCCTATACAAGTCCGCAAACTTAACGAGTTGTGAATGGAAATTGATTCAAGCCCAAATCATGCAGCAGTTTCGGATGAACCTCTTCGAACCCAATTATAACCCTTTCCTAGAGATCGACACAATTGTAATGCAGTCACTTGAACGATTATTCAAACACTTCACAAACTCAGTTATACCTAGTTCATTTGATACTACTATGTCCAGCTTAGATGAAAAGCTCAAGCAATTTGATTTGTCTTTACAATAGTGTTTATATGTATATACCTTTGTGTTGTACGTGTATGTCAGATTTATATAATTATGCACATATCTAATTGTATACTTTGACCTCATGATGCACTTTCGTGTCAGCAGTATACACCGTCTTTCTGTCTCTTCCGCCGTGAAGTGGAGCCGTAAGTTGTCGCTATGGATCAGAATATCTGCATCGGGATCTAAGAACGTCCGTTTCTTCTCTGCAACGGCTGTATCCGCGGGTTCAGCCCATGGCGCACGCGCTACTACTGCATTAACCGCATGCGGTATCTCCCTTCGGCCTACATCGAGGAATTATTCCTCTGATGAACAAAATGTACTCAGAAGTAAAATGAAACTTTTTGATACACCAACCGATGAACAGAAGCTACTTGTAATCCAACCTGATTACAAAAGGGGCAGAGTGGAAAATCCATATGTGTCTGCTGAACATAAACTTGAAGAGGCAATAAGCCTAGCTGAGGCAATATCAGGATGGACTGTTCATTCCCAGAGAATTGATGCAGTGAGACAAATACACAATAAAACGTTTTTCGGGAAGGGAAAAATCGCCGAGTTGAAACAGTTTGCAGGGAAGCTTCCCATTACTGGGGTATACCTGAATGTGCCTCACTTGACACCCATCCAGCATAAAGTCCTAGAGAGCATCTTTGGGACAGAGGTGTTCGATCGTTTTGGAATTGTTCTCAGGATTTTTAAAGAGCGGGCACGAACAAAGGAAGCCAAGCTCCAAGTTGCTCTCGCTGAGGTACCTTATCTTCGTGCTCGTCTACTGGAGGCTGACGGTCACATCCAGCAACACAGGATAACTGGGGGAGGAGGGGAGGCTCATCACGTCGCTGCCAAACGAAACCTCCACCAGAGGGAAGTGGCTCTTCATAAAGAGTTGAAGATTATCCGCGACCGACGACATGTGATGAGCGTCCAACGCAAGAAGCATCATTTACCAGTTGTGGCAGTCGTTGGGTATACTAACGCAGGAAAGACCACTCTAATAAAAGCACTTTCAAAGGATCAGAGTATGTCTCCAGAAGATATGCTGTTTGCAACTCTGGACACTACAGTGCATGCTGGAACGCTGCCGTGTGGACAGAAAGTTTTGTATGTCGATACAATTGGGTTTGTATCCGATCTGCCTCACGAATTGGTCGAATCATTCTCCTCAACCTTGGATGATGTGACACAGGCAGTAAGTAATATGAAAGTGTATATATATCTAATCTGAAATGAGGACACCTTGATAAACAGGACACCTTTTCCTGTCACATGTTTGTGTATTCTCAAAAGGACACAGCAGGAAGCTTTCCTGCTGTCCTCAATTAGAGTATATACCTACATATATTGGTTTTCTTGGCAAATACCAGACTATGATAAGCAACTTTTCCTTGCATGGGCATAGTATGGCTTTTGCAGAACTAAAACCAGAGTACTGTACAGTATGCAAATCCCAGTGTGGCTGACAGAGTAGGGAAATTTGCATTGCATGTATATGGACTATCCAATAATACTTGGTTCAAATAAGGATTTCCAGCATCTCTCTTTCATTCTTTCTCATGTCACAGGATGTCCTAGTCCATGTGAGGGACTCAAGTCATCCACAGTCATATGCACAGAAAGCAGACGTGATGAAAGTACTGAGACAGTTAGACCTGACTCCTGGTCTAGTCGAGAGCATGATTGAAGTTCTCAACAAGTCAGATAAAATGTTAGTACTCAAACTGCATGACTACATTAATTGATGTGCATGTGAAGAACGAAGATATGTAAGTATATGGTACCTCTTTACTAAACAGAAGTATATGCAAACAATTTTGTGGGCCAGCAAAAGCCATTTTTAATGATTTCCTCAGAACTGAACATTTGTACATCATCTTCTGAAATAATCATTTTAATCACGAACCTATAATCACTCTTCTGAATTGAAGATGCTGATTTAAATACAACAAAGATCCTTGTTAAACCACAGAGACAATATGCTTGCTTGTATAGGCTATGTTTGTAGTATTAGGCATTCATTTAGAACACTTGTACAGAGGGGCAAAAGTTGAGATTTTGAGCACAGCCCATATCAGAAGTTTTCGAGGGGGGGGGGAGGGGCTTTGAAGAAAATCCACATGTCCGATGGTTTATTGGCCATCATGATGGGACTGGGTGTAGTGGAAGTGCCCTTCCAGCTACCCTCCCCCAAGCAGATTAAATAATCCAGAATTAGGAGAGTGCATTGAATAATTGTGTGCAGCAAGTGAATTTGATCTTCAAGTAATCCTTAGCTTTAGCTTAGGGAACAGTTAGAGTGAGTTATACTTGTTTTCTTCTACCCCTAAGATTATAGTTTTCTAATTTGCATATCAGATGTGGTGAAGTGGCTACTGGAGGTGAAGATTGTACTATTCCAATATCAGCCCTGCATGGTACAGGACTCAGTCACCTACTGCAACAACTGGAGTGTGCCGTGATTGCCAGGACAAAGAGAAAGTTCTGGAAGATCATTCTTCCTTTGGATGGGCCTGAGTTGAGGTCAGTGTATATGGCCTCGTTACCAGACCATTTTGTTGGGAGAGAAACACTTCTCTGTGTTTTGAATCTGCCTGGGAACAAGCCTAGGCTAGCTCATTGCCTTGGAATGAGGCTAGCTGATTGCATAAACTACTGTTAGCCTTTAAAAGAACTTTTTAAGGGATAAATCATCACTGCATCATGTTCTCCCAACCTGGTAAGGAGGCTAGGTGCAGATGGAATCTTGTTTTGGGCTTCAAGCTGTCCCTATTAGGTGTGTACACAAACCATTAGCCACATAATTATTGTAGGAAATGATGACTGCAGGCTTCTGGTTCATTATAGTGTTTCTGTACACACATGCACACACACACACACACACACACACACACACACACACACACACACACACACACACACACACACACACACACACACACACACACACACACACACACACACACACACACACACACACACACACACACACACACACACACACACACACACACACACACACACACACACACACACACACACGTGCACACACACACACACACACACACACACACACACACACACACACACACACACACACACACACACACACACACACTAGCTGGCTGTATCACGAACCAGAGGCCACAGTCTGTACTGTAGGAGAGACAATATCAACTGCTGAAAAGCCACCTACAAGCAGTACCAACCCGAACCAACTCTCACCATCAGATGCAGACATGAACTATATTTCTGTGAGAACTATCTTGACTGAAGCTGCGTTTGGAAAATTTCAAGCCAAATTTGCTAATACTGTTAGAATGATTGAATTAAATGTAAATATTGATAGCTAGATGTACATTGTATATTCATGAGAATTCCAAAATGGAGATTGTTACCATAATTACATGAAGGTAGATGCACTAAAGATGGACATTGGCTGGTCCTGAGATATGTGGAATATCCGTAGACTGCCATATCGGAATAGGTATGGGAATTCGTAGGAGATAGAGCTGTACATGATATTTGAGGTCATGGGAATGAAATACACTAGAGATAGAGATATGTGGATTCGCGTACGCGTGGCGCCGAGGGTTCTGCACTTTAGTGCATTCATTATTGTAGGAAATGATGACTGCAGGCTTCTGGTTCATTATAGTGTTTCTGTACACACGCGCACACACACACACACACACACACACACACACACACACACACACACACACACACTAGCTGGCTGTATCACGAACCAGAGGCCACAGTCTGTACTGTAGGAGAGACAATATCAACTGCTGAAAAGCCACCTACAAGCAGTACCAACCCGAACCAACTCTCACCATCAGATGCAGACATGAACTATATTTCTGTGAGAACTATCTTGACTGAAGCTGCGTTTGGAAAATTTCAAGCCAAATTTGCTAATACTGTTAGAATGATTGAATTAAATGTAAATATTGATAGCTAGATGTACATTGTATATTCATGAGAATTCCAAAATGGAGATTGTTACCATAATTACATGAAGGTAGATGCACTAAAGATGGACATTGGCTGGTCCTGAGATATGTGGAATATCCGTAGACTGCCATATCGGAATAGGTATGGGAACTCGTAGGAGATAGAGCTGTACATGATATTTGAGGTCATGGGAATGAAATACACTAGAGATAGAGATATGTGGAGTAAGTGTATTAGGAGATATACACGTTATGGGAATAAAATGCACTAGAGATAGAGATATGTGGAATAAGTGTATTCATTCTGTAGACTGCCATATCAGAATAGGTATGTGTAATCTTAGGAGATAGAGGTACACATGATAGTTGGAGGTATTGTAGATGTCATGGGAATAGAATACACTAGAGATATAGGTATACAGTGGAGCCCCTCTATTGTGGTCAGCCTTAGGGAATGGCATTTTGGCTGTTATACGGAGGTAGGTATACAGTGGAGCCCCTCTATAGCGGCCACCCTTGGGGAATGGCATTTTGGCTATTATAGGTATACAGTGGAGCCCCTCTATAGCGGCCACCCTTGGGGAATGGCATTTTGGCTGTTATACGGAGGTGGCTGTTGTATTTTGAAAGTTCAAGTTAAAAGAATGTAGGTACATGAACAATTATGTGCATAGCAAACTACATGCAAGAAAAAAGAAAGAGGGAAGAAAGGAAAGAAAAAGATGTAGACCAAAGAAAGGAGCACTAACTACAAACACATACAACACATAAAAACACTAAAATAGATTATTCAGTGGCCGATAAAGCTTAAAATAGAATTTTAAGCCTCATCGGCTTAAAAAATGTATGAAACATAGAAACATGTGTATGGTAACTACTATACTCTAGAGCTAGAAGAGCTAGAAGAGGTGTCTGTTGTAGAGGGTTTTTTATACAGGGGTTAAGTTAAATCAGGACCAGGGCTATTGGCCGATATATAGCAGGTGGCTGTTGTAGAGGGGTGGCTGTTAGAGAAGTTAGAAGAGGTGTCTGTTGTAGAGGGTTTTTTTATACAGGGGTTAAGTTAAATCAGGACCAGGTCTATTGGCCGATATATAGCAGGTGGCTGTTGTTGAGGGGTGGCTGTTAGAGAAGTTAGAAGAGGTGTCTGTTAGAGGTTTTTTTATACAGGGGTTAAGTTAAATCAGGACCAGGTCTATTGGCCGATATATAGCAGGTGGCTGTTGTAGAGGGGTGGCTGTTAGAGAAGTTAGAAGAGGTGGCTGTTGTAGAGGGTTTTTTATACAGGGGTTAAGTTAAATCAGGACCAGGTCTATTGGCCGATATATAGCAGGTGGCTGTTGTTGAGGGGTGGCTGTTAGAGAAGTTAGAAGAGGTGTCTGTTGTAGAGGGTTTTTTTATACAGGGGTTAAGTTAAATCAGGACCAGGTCTATTGGCCGATATATAGCAGGTGGCTGTTGTTGAGGGGTGGCTGTTAGAGAAGTTAGAAGAGGTGTCTGTTAGAGGGTTTTTATACAGGGGTCAAGTTAAATCAGGACCAGGGCTATTGGCCGATATATAGCAGGTGGCTGTTGTTGAGGGGTGGCTGTTAGAGAAGTTAGAAGAGGTGTCTGTTAGAGGGTTTTTTATACAGGGGTTAAGTTAAATCAGGACCAGGTCTATTGGCTGATATATAGCAGGTGGCTGTTGTTGAGGGGTGGCTGTTAGAGAAGTTAGAAGAGGTGTCTGTTAGAGGGTTTTTTATACAGGGGTCAAGTTAAATCAAAGGACCAGGGCTATTGGCCGATATATAGCAGGTGGCTGTTGTTGAGGGGTGGCTGTTAGAGAAGTTAGAAGAGGTGTCTGTTAGAGGGTTTTTTATACAGGGGTTAAGTTAAATCAGGACCAGGTCTATTGGCCGATATATAGCAGGTGGCTGTTGTTGAGGGGTGGCTGTTAGAGAAGTTAGAAGAGGTATCTGTTAGAGGGTTTTTTATACAGGGGTTAAGTTAAATCAGGACCAGGGCTATTGGCCGATATATAGCAGGTGGCTGTTGTTGAGGGGTGGCTGTTAGAGAAGTTAGAAGAGGTGTCTGTTGTAGAGGGTTTTTTTATACAGGGGTTAAGTTAAATCAGGACCAGGTCTATTGGCCGATATATAGCAGGTGGCTGTTGTTGAGGGGTGGCTGTTAGAGAAGTTAGAAGAGGTGTCTGTTGTAGAGGGTTTTTTTATACAGGGGTTAAGTTAAATCAGGACCAGGGCTATTGGCCGATATATAGCAGGTGGCTGTTGTTGAGGGGTGGCTGTTAGAGAAGTTAGAAGAGGTGTCTGTTAGAGGGTTTTTTATACAGGGGTTAAGTTAAATCAGGACCAGGGCTATTGGCCGATATATAGCAGGTGGCTGTTGTTGAGGGGTGGCTGTTAGAGAAGTTAGAAGAGGTGTCTGTTAGAGGGTTTTTTATACAGGGGTTAAGTTAAATCAGGACCAGGGCTATTGGCCGATATATAGCAGGTGGCTGTTGTAGAGGGGTGGCTGTTAGAGAAGTTAGAAGAGGTGTCTGTTAGAGGGTTTTTTATACAGGGGTTAAGTTAAATCAGGACCAGGTCTATTGGCCGATATATAGCAGGTGGCTGTTGTTGAGGGGTGGCCATTAAGAGAGATTCCACTAGCACTGTAGGTGGATATTTGACTAATGTACTTTGAAAGTGCAAGTTAAAAGAATGTATATGTACGTAGGTACATGTATGGTAAATACTATACTCCAGAGCTAGAAGATCTTTAGACTGTATTGTATCAATTTTGAGAGTTCAAATTAAAAAGACATGGTTAGTAATACATTAGGGCTAGCTATAAATGGCTTTTAAGATGGTATTAGCTGATCAGTTGTACGAAATGCATGATATCAAGTTCAGAATGTAAACCATGTATGATTTGCTAATGGTCATGTGACTGTAACTGTTCGTCACGTGATATTCTGAGGACTACGGGTACAGATGTACAGGGGAGAACACCCAATTCTGTAACCACCATGGAAATCAGGTCGGGAGAAGTGACATCGTACACCAGGTTGAGAAGCGCTAGAGATGCTATGTCCTTCCAGCCTGTCAGAAAGTTCCCCTGGCGACGATTGATAGGTATGAGGTCATTGGGATCCCCTGAAATAAGAGATGATGAATGTGGGTTGACTTTAAGGACACGTTTGTAAGAGCATCTTAACATACTGTGTTGGATGCCACTTGTATGCACAGCCTACATATATACAGTGGAACCTCTCTAATCCGGACACCCTTGGGACAGAAGAAAGTGTCCTGATTAGTGAGGTGTCCTGATTTCGGGGGTTAAATTGTACATGGCATTTGGGACAGCTAAGTGTCCTGTTTATTGAGGTGTCCTCATTTCAGGGTGTCCTGATTAGAGGGATTCCACTGTAGTCAATATACATGTATTTTGTGAATGTATGCCACAGTTTTTCGGCACAGTTTTTCCTATCGATGATATAATCAAGGACACCTCCCTAAAAGGCCTTTTGCTGCTTTAAATGACACTATCATGAGTACTGAAATCAGGAGACCCCACACTGATCAGGACATCTCACTAATCAGGACACCTCACTAATCAGGATACCACACTAATCAGGACACCTTCTGCCCCAAATGGTGCCCAGATTCGAGAGTTCCAACTATCCATAGACAGATGTATATCTACCTAGTTCATTGTTGACAATGGAGTCAGTTTGTACTTTGTCTGAAAATTTGTACGTCTCACAACACACAAGTACTGGAACATTGAAGGATTTCGCAACCAGTGCTACAAGACTGGTACCAATTCGAGACATGACGTAACCATTAGCTAGTAGACTGTGAGCACCTAGAATAACCTTTGATACCTTGGAGAGGAAAGAGAGGGAGAGAGGAGAGAGGGAGAGAGGGAGGGAGGGAGAGAGAGGGGGGGGGGGGGGAGAGGGAGAGAGAGAGAGAAAGGAAAAGAGAGGAGAGAGGGGGGGGGGGGGGGGGTGGGGAGGAAGAGAGAGGGAGAGGGAGAGAGAGGGAGATGAAGGCAGAGAGGTAGTTATATAGAATCATGGTGTAAGTAAAGCAGGTGTTGTGACAGTGTCTAGAACTAGGTTCTAGGGATGGGTTAAGGTTAGGGCCTAGAGCTAGCTCAGAGGGTGTGGCCTCTTTACTTGTGCCCCCAACCCCATACACTACATGTTTTTACTCACCTCCTTCATTATGTAGGAGACAGCATTAAGTAGAACATAGGAACACTTCACTCCTTTTAAAACCAGGTTCTTCAGCATTTGTCTTCCTTCCATCTTGGGTCTGGAGTCGACTACGATGACACGAAACTGCTTGCCATCAGAGTGGGCATCTAATAGGGCACGCTGGACTATGGAAGAACTGGAGGGAAAATACCAATTTAATAAATATTGTCTTCTTCACACCGAGGTGGAGATAACCTGTTTAACTGGTTGAGATTATTTACATTGTACTTGCTTGAGTGTGTGTGTGTGTGTGATTGATTCAGACCCTACAGCCCGGCTGAGCTGCCTCGGTAGCTCAGTTGGTAAGAACGTATTGCCTAGATGTGAACGTCATGGGTTCGAATCCCACCTGAAGCAGCTAAATGGAGTGAGTTATCTCACTCTTTCTCTTTTCTCTCTAACCTTCTCCAGGATGGAGCTCCAACGCTTACTCCTACGTAAGTTGCTAGTACATGTTTATGATAATAGCTTACAATGCATAAACAAGAATGACGTCATTATCTTTGATAATTTTTCGACACAGTTTGGAAATTTCTTCATCTGCCTTCAGGATATGGAGATCCAGGTATTCCTCGATTAATTCATCTAGATTATTTTTGGCCTGCAATAATATCAGGACATACATGCAAAGTGAATGTGTCCTAATTAGTTGAGGTGTCCTGATTAGTTGAGGTGTCCTGATTCTGGGAGTTAAAGTACACATAACAGTGGGACATCTCTAATCAGCTGAACAATCTTACATGGCAATGCTGGACACGAGTGCAATCTTGGGATGGAAGAAAGTGTCCTGATTAGTGAGGTGTCCTGATTTCAGAGGTTGAACATACACACACATGGCATTTGGGACAACAGTGTCCTGTTTATCGAGGTGTCCTTGTTTCAGAGTGTCCTGATAGAGGGGTTCCATTACCTACCTCCACTTCAGTTTGGTCTGGCGGGATTTTCGATATTTCTCTCTTTAAATATTTGATGGCGTTTCCCATGGAGACGGAGAGAGGCCGACAGTGGGCGAGAAAGTTGATGAACGGTCGAATGTGAGCATCTAGGTCTCTCCTTAGTTCCTTCTGTGGGGGTGTGGTGTAGTCACGTATTACCTGGGAAGAAAAGTTTGATTCATGGGACGTCTCGAATATTTGAAAAAAAACACAAAACATGGTATTTATGTTAACCTGCTTATTGTGTTAACCTGCTTATTGAAGTTATCTTATTTCAGGGGGTCCTGATTAGAGGGATTCTTCGGGGGTCCTGATTAGAGAGGGGTTCCTCAGGGGGTCCTGATTAGAGGGGGTTCCTCGGGGGGTCCTGATTAGAGGGGGTTCCTCAGGGGGTCCTGATTAGAGGGGGTTCCTCAGGGGGTCCTGATTAGAGTGCAAGTAAATGTAAGGCTAGACTCTTTTAAGCCTCATTCTCAGATCACTATGTCATGGGAGGTTCAACATCCACACACAGGTAGTTACAGCAAATGGAACACTTACCTTTTTGAAAGCTGCTAGCATGGCAACACATCTGGAGTTGGACCCACATATGACTCCATGAGAATACTGCAGACCCAGCTTGTAGATAGCAGGATGAATAGGGACTTTTGCTCTACAAAGGAACAGATAAAGGTAGCAGAACATCACTCTTGAAAGTATCCTATCACACAAAACATGTTCCAAAATATAGGAAGCAGTGGTTTCTATTGGAAATCTTAAATCACAGATCACTTTGATGAAAATCAACCCTTCTCATTAAAAGTGTAGGCTAGATGGTTCCTACACTTGGTTGTAATTTGGAAGAAAAGTGCAGGAAATTTTCCTACACATCCAAATGCAGCCATAAAAGTGAAGGTGAAATTTAAGGAATTGATAGGAACTTTGCCAAAGTGCAGGACATATTTCGTGTATTTTAACTCAAAAATGTTGCTTTAATTGTATATTTGGTGGTCACACCATTTGCCTATTTAAAATGGAACACGTTACAAGCATAGAATAGATTCTATTCACCCAATGTTTTCGTCTTTGTCGAATTGTTGGAGATGAGAAAAAAGCTGCAGTTGTTTCCCTTCATGAGTCTCCTGCAACAAATTGGAGAATGAGACATCTTTCTTCTGAGAGACAGTAAGTGGCATTGTTAATAAACAGTAACAAAATGGGAGAAGTGACATCAATTCTCCCGAGAGAACGTAAGTGGTAAGCAGCATTTGTTAACAAACAGTACACTCTTACACAGGCATTGTTAACAAACAGTAACAAATTGGGAGAGGGTGGGAGAATTATTTCTCTGAGAGAACATAAGTGGTAAGCACCATTTGTTAACAAAGAGTACACTTTTGCATAGGCTCCATTGTACATGTACAAATTCCTTTAATTAGGACACCCTGAAATAAGGACACCTCAATAAACATGACAATACCAAGTAGTTGCATGCTAATTTTTCAACCCCTGAAATCAGGACACAACAAATCGGGACATCTCACTAATCAGACTCTGTGGTGTCAGGGTGTCCTAATTAGAGGGGTTCCTCTGCAATTCCTATTGTATTAGGTAATCACCTCAGTTGCTTTTTTGGAGGTTTTTGCTAACTTGTGTTGTCGATGATCATCAGTAGAACTGGATGTTGATATAGTCCGTTGTCGAGATGATGTAACGGGCTTCTGAACCTCGAGTTTCCTCTCTGCATGGCTTCCACCCCCTCCCCCTCCCCCCTTTCCTCCAAGTGATTTCTTTGCTCCTACAGCAAACAATGCAGTGGAACTCATTTCCAGTGAAGTAAAGAAAAAATTGTTGTAATTACAAAGTCCACATATTTGTATCAAACTTGGATTGTAAATAGCAGTAATAACCATATTGTTCATATCCTCACCTCCTCCTGCTCCTGCACCTCCTCCTCCAGCAAGACTGGATTGATTCGACTGGCCTTTGCCCTGAGCTGCGAGTCTTTCTTGCTTCGCCTTTCTCTGTGCTTCCTGAAGTGGACATCAGACACACAACCACTAGAGACAGCCACTAACGGATGGTCTCCCACATCTAAGCACCCAACATTACCAACCGACAGTATATCTTCTATAAAATATTCACTTGGTATTACCAACCCTATAATATTTTTCTACTAGCTCTTTATTAGGCATATATACTTTGCACATATTTTTGTTCTTCAGGGCAGTCTGTAGAGTTAAGCAACAAAATGGATGCTAGGAGTACCTGCAATGATTATACATTAGGCGTGTATATAGCTTTCTTCTTCAGGATATTCGGTGAATAGGGTTAAGCAATAAAATGGATGGTATTAAATGGAACCTGCAGTGCTCGTCTCTCGGCTTTGGTAGTTGGTTTCTTTTGGAATGTAGCCACCCCTTGCTCTCCAGCCGCTGTCCCGCCACTTTGCAGCTGGTCACTTCTCGCCTTCTTTCCATCTCCTCCTCCGATCCCTCCACCAGCCTTCTGCGTGCGCTGATGAAAAGATGAAGAAGAGGCACGCGTAGGTAACTGGTGCAGGAGATTAACATCCACCCACTATATATACCTGCTGGTACTCTTGCTTCTTCTGTGGAGACGGGCTGCTCATGGCTATATTTTCAATATTTCATGAAAGCCTACTAGTTTCGTTATGTTAGATCAGCTACCGTAAAGGTCAAAGGTTATACGTTGCAAGAAGTTACTGTATAAGGTAAGCAAAGGGTCAAGACTATTGAACAGTGCGCACTGTACCAACTCTCACGCCCGTCGTACGCGCATGAATAATTAATGACCTCCCCTAGGATTCCATCCTAGTTACAGGTTACGCCCCTGGTATAGTATCTATGATAGAGTCCAGAGATGGAGTCCAAGGATAAAGGACTGCAGAAAGAGATGGCTAGTTTAAACGATGATATAAGAAAACGTTCCTTGTTTCATCGTATACGCACTATAGACCCGTTCCCGTGGATATCCGCCAGGTACTCGCTTGCGATACTCAGCTTTCTAGGCTTCTTCAATGTCTATGCTCTGCGAGTGAACCTCAGCGTGGCTATTGTCCAGATGGCCAATTCGACATCTCAACACTACCACCACTCAGCCCGCGTAAGTGGGCGAGTGTGAGTGCGTGTGGTTCACTGGTATTTACTAATGTAATTACTTGTAAATTATGGCAAATTTCTTGAGATATTGTGAACAAATATTTTGTAAATATGTAAGCATTATTGTTGTTTCCAATTCGACATCCCAACACCACCACCACTCAGCCCGCGTAAGTGGGCGAGTGCGAGTGCGTGTGGTTTACTCTAATGTAATTACTTGTAAATTATGGCAAATTTCTTGATATTGTGAAAAAAATTCTTGTAAATATGTAAGCATTATTTGTTGATTCCAATTCGACATCCCAACACTACCACCACTCAGCCAGCGTAAGTGGGCGGGTGTGAGGTTTACTAATATAATTACTTGTAAATTATGGCAAATTTCTTGATATTGTGAAAAAAATTCTTGTAAATATGTAAGCATTATTTGTTGATTCCAATTCGACATCCCAACACCACCACCACTCATCCCGCGTAAGTGGGCGGGTGTGAGGTTTACTAATATAATTACTTGTAAATTATGGCAAATTTCTTGATATTGTGAAAAAAATTCTTGTAAATATGTAAGCATTATTTTGTTGATTCCAATTCGACATCCCAACACTACCACCACTCAGCCAGCGTAAGTGGGGAGTGCTTGTGGTTCACTGGTATTTACTAATGTAATTACTTGTAAATTATGGCAAATTTCTTGAGATATTGTGAACAAATCCTTGTAAATATGTAAACATTATTTGTTGATTCCAATTCGACATCCCAACAGCCCCACCACTCAGCCCGCATAAGTGGGTTCACTGGTATTTACTAATGTAATTACTTGTAAATTATGGCAAATTTCTTGATATTGTGAACAAATTCTTGTAAATATGTAAGCTTTATTTGTTGTTTTGCAGACGTTCAACTGGACCAACAATGAAGAAGGTGACTATTTCTTCCGAGTCACACACACACACACATCATCGTCATCATCATCATCATCATCATCATCATCACTATGTTGCTTTTCACTACAGGTTGGATCCTTGCAGCATTCTTCTATGGCTACATTCTGACACAGATTCCCGGTGGCTGGCTGGCAGAGCGGATTGGAGGCAAATGGGTGTTTGGAGTGGGCGTGGTCATGACGTCAGTATTTACCCTCTTAACCCCTCTTGCTGCTACTTTTAGTGTGGGGTTTCTGATTGCTGTCCGGGTATTGGAAGGATTTTTTGAGGTGATATACGCTGGTCTCTCTCTCTCTCTCTCTCTCTCTCTCTCTGTTTTGAAAATATTTTTTGGGTTTGGAAAACTCTTCATTGCAAAGGAGCAATGACGAGACAAAAACACTAGGAGAGCTCTAAACACATGACCACTGTTATCATACACCTAGCCTCACCTATATAGCACATACATGAATACACGGAGTCATGACTCAGTGGCTGAACGGTTATGTTCAAAGCTGTGGACTGGGAGGTCAGTGGATCGATACTCACAATGGGCATTCTTTCTCTGACCGGACCTTCACCCAGGGTCTTAAAATAATTGGGAAGAAGCCTCATGCCTTTGTGTTCTGCGCCTTGGTGCCTTTAAAATAGGTATTAGCCCTATGCCCAAGTAGGCAATCACAACTGTTGCATGTGGCCTCGCTGTGTTCAATGATGACATCATTGCTAGCACCTCAGAGATACATGGTCACCGTTGCACTACGTGCACATGAGGGAGAGAGAGAGAGATCCCAAGTATATCCATTCGTATTTGTACAGGGTGTCACGTTTCCTGCCATGCACACTCTATGGGGCAGATGGGCCCCGCCCAAAGAGAGGACACGTCTCATAACCATTACCTACGCAGGTTTGATGTCATCATAGGTTTACTGCTGATCATGTGACCTAGATGTACAATCACATGACCACTTTTCAGGTATGTGATTGGCTGTAGGTCATGTGATCAGCAATAACCTATTGTACACTAAAGCCTACTCCTCCCTACAGGTCCATATGTGGGAAATGTCCTGTCCTTTCCACTCTCGGCCCTTCTCTGTCAGTATGGATTCGATGGGGGATGGCCCTCTGTGTTCTACACATTTGGTAGGTAATGTACTTTCAAGTGGGTATTAGTTGTGAGTACATCCTGTCATTTGTATATATGTATCCTCTGCACTCTGTCAGCATGTGCACCAATCACAATTTCCATGAACACAATACGCATGCAGGTACAATATATACTTAATGTGTACATAATGTGGTAGCTATTTAAGTGGCTAGGCTTTGCTTCTACCTCTTTTCAGGCTTCTTCGTCTTTTTTATTTTATTTTTCCTCTGATCTCTCGCTCGCTTCCTCTCAGGTAGTGTCGGTATCCTGTGGTTTGCCCTGTGGGCACTGGTAGCTAGTAGTACTCCAGCTGCTCATCCCAGAATATCTACCACAGAGAAGCATTACATCGAGAGTAGTTTGGCACTCGAGAATACTCCAGTGAAGGTATCATGCGATGTATATTGTGGATCAAGTGGCTAATATATGTCATGTGACTAATCATGTGATCCTCACTGCTAATATATGTCATGTGACTAATCATGTGATCCTCCCATTCAGAGGAACTCTTCTAATATATGTCATGTGATTAATCATGTGATCCTCCCATTCAGAGGAAGACTCTGCTAATATATGTCATGTGACTAATCATGTGATCCTCCCATTCAGAGGAAGACCCCGTGGTTCCACATCTTGACGTCTGCTCCAGTGTGGGGTGTGGTGATAGCGCACTTCTGTACCAACTGGGGATTCTACACACTACCTGCATTCCAACCTTCATCAAACAAACTCTCGGTTGTAACCACAATATTGTGAGTTTTCCAAAGCACATGGAAAAACATGTGTATAGCACACTAGCCTAGAGGTATTAGAAAAAAAAGGAAGCCCAGAACACTAGCCTCAACAAACCAACACACAAGACATACAACACGCAACATACATAGACTGGAGCAGGACACTGGATGCCCAGCCTTGAGAACTGGGGCAGTGGATTTTATGGCTAGTAATGTATGTTCATTACTGACTTTCCAGTTCACACTACAAAGATTGTACCATCCTTAGTCTAAGAACTATTGCAGGTTGTAACTTGTTTCCATTTTTTCTTTGTATAGCCCATTGTTTTGAATGGAGTGTATTCAGCTATTCCATATGTGTTCTTCTCCATTGTTACTCTGCTGTCTGGACCAGTGGCTGACTTCATGAGAGCTCACTGGGTGTCTACTACCATCACCAGGAAGATGTTCACATGCAGTTGTGAGTAGTGTGTGTGTGTGTGTGTGTGTGTGTGTGTGTGTGTGTGTGTGTGTGTGTGTGTGTGTGTGTGTGTGTGTGTGTGTGTGTGTGTGTGTGTGTGTGTGTGTGTGTGTGTGTGTGTGTGTGTGTGTGTGTGTGTGTGTGTGTGTGTGTGTGTGTGTGTGTGTGTGTGTGTGTGTGTGTGTGTGTGTATGTCAGCGTTCTCGAAGTAAACATGCTAAACTCTCTCTTATATCTGCATCCTCTACATCCACACACACGATCCTCAGCACTGCTGCTCTCAGCCACCTTTCTCCTACTCTGTGGCTACCTTGGAAACTCCACGGCAGTTGCAATTACATTTCTCTCAGTGGCTGTTGGGGTCGGTGGTCTGAATTACGCCGGATGGAGTGTAAATCATCTTGATATTGGGGCAGCTCATGCTGGAGTTTTGATGGGACTTACTAATATGGTTGCCACTATTCCTGGTTTTGTGGGACCACAGATTGCAAAATTAATTGCTGCAACAGTACGTAGGTGTACTACATACCTCGGTGTGTACCAGGACCATAGCAAGCACTTTTGAAGTGGTAGGGTCGATGGGCACGGTATAAGCCCTGCCTCTAAACCACACCTCCCGTAGCGATTAACACTAATGCGTGAGACTGTCTCGTTGCAGATGTTGATTTTTCACCTGATTGCTGCACTCCCTGGCCAGTGCTCATTATTGACCACCTGTGCATGCGCAGGCGTGAAAGCAACCGTTAAAACCAGCCGGACCACTTGCTACGGCCATGTGTACTGTAGCAGCCTAGTGCCTATGATTTCCCAAAAGATTGTTGTTGGGACATCACAACTCACTTACAATTAGTGAAATTAAATTTTCAAATTCAATTCAATTTAGGAGAGTACGTTATTGTATGTGTACTTTGCTGAACTCTGCCACAGTTTACTTAATCCAATTAAAACTCCACATGATATCTATGTAACTTAACGTCACAGTCTGATAGATAGTCCATACCATAATACAGGCTATTTTAGCCCATGGCCTTCTTCAGGTGCAAAATTAAAAAAACCAATGCATGTATCTGAAAAAAAAACGAGGGCCATAACATTGTGCATTTATTTTTGTAAAAGTTTTCAAATTGTGTAGCCACTGTTTGCTACATAGCTTTTCATTCAGTCGTGATTACATGTGTCCTATATTGTAGCCACATGGAGACCCCAAGTGCTCTCCTCAATACATTTCCACTCTAAGAGATGAATGGAGACAGGTGTTTATAATAGCTGCTGAAGTTTATGTCACTGGAGCCGTCCTTTATGCTATACTTGGGTCTGGGAAGACACAGTTTTGGGCAATATACAAAGACAATGATGTCATCACGACATCGTCATCAATCGCACATCGCAATACAGCAAAAGAAGACGAAAAAGTTTCATTATTGTCAGACTCTAGACCAGCAAGATATGGTTATGGACCATACACAAAATACAATGATGTAATCACGACATCATCATCGACTGCCCATCATAATACAGTCAAAGATGACAAAGAAAAAGTGTCAGACTCAGACAGTACTTGAACACACACATATATTTTATTACTTAATGGTGCATAGATAACATATGTTATATTTTTTATACATTACAATTTTCAATGTAATTGAGTATCCATACATAGTATGTATGTACATAGTTCCAGAATCAATTTTCAGCAATTTATAGCCAATTGTGTGGTATCTACTAATTAGTTATGGTAATAAATTGAAGTGGGTGTTGGAGCTGAGTCATAGGCATCAGCTAAGTGACTTTCCATTTACTATTTGTCACACATACTACTGCATACTACTTATAGTCACCACTCCACTTTGCTTGGCTTCATGTGGGTATTTCGTTTGGATGTTTGATGGTATATGTTCAGGGGTGAAAATATTGAATTAGTTGTACAGATACAGACAGAGAAGTAAATAAAGGAAACAAAGTCTAACGACAATGACAACTATCCTGCTGTAGCCACTTTATAAACTGTAAATATAACAATCTAGAATAGTGGTCAGGTAGTAAGTTTTCAAAATCTTTTTGGCAAACACAACGTTTCGGCTTCTCAGCCTTCTTCAGGTGTGATACAGACAGAGCAATTAAGGACACCTTAATTTACAAGTCACCTCAATTTAATGCTCAAAATTCCATGTTAATTTGCATGCGCTTATTGGTATTGCCTATAAACATGCATCCTATTGTATGGGGTTCCTGCAATGAAGCTGGGGCTTGGTATTGCCTATAAACATGCATCCTATTGTATGGGGTTCCTGCAATGAAGCTAGGGCTTGGTATTGCCTATAAACATGCATCCTATTGTATGGTGTTCCTGCAGTGGAGCTAGGGCTTGGTATTCCTGCATGCTATCGAGGCATTCTAATTGTTTTCTTCCGTGTCTAATTTATAAGGGTCAACTGTGATAGTATTGTGGGGCTTGCGAGGCTTAAAATATGGTGTATAGTGTGTTCCATTTGCACTACCAATGATCTCATCTGTGGCATTCAGTACCCATCCTGCCATAACCCCCATTGAGGAACACACACTTCCAGCCTGGTCGGTGTGGTTTGGAGTCCAGACTGTATATCATGGATGCTATCCCATCACTATTAGCCATAATCAGGAACGAGTAACTTTGGATTAGTGTCATAGCAACTACGTATTCTGGGGCTGGGTGTGTTAACCGTCTAATTTATATTAAGTTATGTTCATACATACTTTAGATTGTTGGGTCACTTCCTACCACATTTATATAGCTCAGGGCTATGCGGTTTCATCATCTGCATGCACTCTGTCACATTAGCTTGCTTTGTCACAATTTCTTCTTGTCCAGATGCTCCTATACATACGATATATGGGTTCTATGTGTTGTTTAGTTGAGTTTCTTTTCTTCTTTCTCTAAATTTTTTAGCTAATTTGCTATTCACACAATTGCCATATGAACACACACACACTGTAGTTGTATGCATTGGCATATCTAAACAAAACCACAGTGTATTAAACATGCTTTATTGTATTTGTTATGGAGTAGAGATTTCCCTATGATGTCACCACTAATTATGACAATCAGACTAATTAATGAATACACGTGCAGCTTGAAGAAATAATGGTCCATTAATTAAAAGAATCGATTTACATGAAACAACTGTGCTATTGGAAATATATACACATAAATTGTATATGTAATGTATCTCTCAATATGGACAACATATTGTATATAATAGTATTAGCTGTGGTCATCATAGTACTACGTGGTCAATTTTAAGTTAATTAATGTGATGGTGAATGATAGCATAGCACTAGCACTGGTGTAAGAAGTGGGTGGGTGGGGCTGTAGCCCACCATGTTTATGGAAAAGACCACACATCCCCAGTTACTGATAGCTGTCTACTTTGCTGTAATCATATGAGCCCATTATAAGTATGTATATTCCTATTAATGTCTCAGCATGCACCAGAATTGATTTCAGTAGGCACACTAATAACAAAAATGTCCTGGGGGAAAATACCCCCAGACCCCCCTAGCCTGAGTAGGTACACGTAGTTGGGCGATCACAACTCCCCCCTAGCCTCGTTCCCAGGCCGTATATACAAGAGGAAAGGGCCTGGAACACACTGCTTGTGCATGCACCGGGTCTCCATGGTAACACATTACAATAACATACAAGTACCCCACATTTTTCTGGGGGTTACCATGGATACCCGGCGCATGCGCAAGCAGTGTGTACCAGGCCCTCTTCTCGTATATAGGACCTGGGAATGAGGCTACCTCCCCCTTCCAAAGAATCTTCTTACGCCCCTGACTAGTTCTGCAAACACTATCTACTGCTATGAGGCATGATATCTACCTTACAGGATGAATTCCATAACTGGCTTTGTTATACTTCCTCCTGACATTTACAAGTGATTCCAGGTACATATACACTGGCAGTGGAGTGTGTGTAAACACAACTCTGAGGTTTCCACATGAATATGATACAAGTGTCTGCACCTTAAATCATCTTGCCTTCCGGGAGTGTGCGGTTGGATTGTGGTAGCAACTATATATACCACCAATTTATCCGCGCGCGCGCGCGCATAAAATATTATCGCGCACGCGAGGGGAAGGCCCGGAACAAGCTTACACTGGCTGCACTCTATGGCTTCTGCAGTATAAATAATTGCTTCTCGAATTTCAGTAGCTCCCTGTAGCACACTCCGCAGCGCAATACTGACCATTCTCCATTGATGCATCGTGAAATCATGGCTCTCCGCTTTTCGTGTGAGGAGAAGATTTCTGTGTGGAGGCCGCTGGTGATGGCTGTTGCAGCGCTCCTCTTGTGTAGCAGTACAGCGGGGGCTGAGCAACGACAGGAGGTGCTAAATCGTCAGGAAGACGAGTGAGCCAATTTATAAAGCAACGGACATATGCATATTTGCACCTCACTGACCATTTGCAGTAGTTAATTAATTATTATTGTAAAAGCTTTTTATTGCGCCTAATATATAGTAGAAAGCTTTTAATAACTTCCTTATGTATGTTTGTATGTAGTTTGTTGATATTGATACAAGTCTTCTGTATAGTTACGTAATCCAACGCAACAAAACAACTTCGTTGTGGTATATATATAGTGGTGTACAATTTCAAAACGCAGCTGGTTGGTTGCCTTAGGTAAACAGGCCACTTTGCAATGTAAACACTTAAGCACCTTGCATATAGTGTAATATTATGCAGAGGCAGAGAACCTGGGGGGGCAGGGGGGGCTTGAGCCCCCCCGCTTTTTGATAAGGGGGGGGGGCTGAGCCCCCCCAAAATTTGGTTGTCAATAGGTCAAATGGAGAATGTAAAATTTCAGAATGAATGTATATAGTGAACTTCATGAATACCGAGCCCCCCCCACTTTTGACATGGTGTCTCTGCCTCTGTTATGCAATGAATTGCGCAACGATAGGAGCATAATTATTGCATGGATAGATGCATTTTCATCATCGATATCAGATACAGTTCCAATTCATTAGACATAAAGTGGTATTAGCCCTTGAGCCAGATGTATCTAATTAGACAGGAGAGTGAATTATAACCACAGGTCTGTTTTTTGCTTTGACTGAAGAAATAAAAATGCTACATACACCAGTCACGATTTAACACACTACTAATACATATATATATATATTCTCTAGCCATATTGTTACATGTTTACATACAGCAATCTCTTCATGTTTTGCAATTTGCAGACCTCCCTACCTCCTTGTGGCCAGTTCATCCGATATCTATAAGATGTATCCAAACGACAGTGAACTTCACCTTCTAGTCAATGTTGGCAATGGTGGGATACTCTCTGTGGCCTACCATTACAGGTAATGTACACATACAGTGCAAGAACCCTGAAATGAGTTATACCTTTGCTATGAAAAATATGCTGCTTTACTGCCTCTTCTGTGTAAAAAATGTCGCTATTTACTGAATATTGGCTTACTTGTGTCTGGTATTATGCAGATTGGACTACATGTTTTGGAGTAATAGATTCGAACGATCCATCATGAGAGCACAGCTGAATGGCACAAATATGACTCAGATAGTTTCAGGAGATGTATATCATCCAGGTTGGTGTTATACATAATTTCAAGCCCTGTATAAACACTGAATCATGTTGTTGCTTGTGAAATATTTTCAAATTGAAACAAGTGTGCATTACAGTACAGTTAATTGCTACAAAAATACTCAAAACAAGCTTGCATTTGGAAGGGATAATCGTATTCAATGGTTACTACAATAGACTCTAGTAAAGACCATGGCCATACATTCACTACTACTGCATGCTGTGGCATACAGGTAGTTCCACGCAGTCTAGCAATCTGCTGAGGAGTATGTTCATAGCAGACACATTTCTGTGGTTCTTTCACAATAAAGCAGTCACTTAGGCAACTATCACCCTCTCAAATGAACCACAATTTAATAGGATTTCAATCTCATCAAAGGCGGCATTAGCTCTATAGTTTGCAAATATTGACCCCCATACTATGTTATGTTTGAAAAGCACAGCAGTGTCTGCTTTATGCATGTTTTCCTCAACACTTGCCACCTTTACCAATCTACCCCACCATGACGTATCAATTTACTAAAAAGAAGGTTTTGAGGGTGCATGGAAAGCTAATAACTGCACAAACACAAGTCATCATTTTCTTTGTAGCAATATGGCATCCACCCACAGGCAGCTCACGTCTAGAACTGTGTGTGGTTAGGTCGAGCGTTTGCAATAATGCAAGCGTGTGCATATGTTACACCTGTGTTTGTGGTTGTAATCAGCTCCATGGAGTCTCGTCTGCTCCTTCATCACTATATCATAGAGTTAATGCTTGCATTATCCATTCATGCTATAAGGTTTGTACGTGCACACATATACTATATGCAGTATATGTAATCAGCTCCATGGAGTCTCGTCTGCTCCTTCATCTCTATATCATAGAGTTAATGCTTGCATTATCCATTTATGATATAAAGTTCATACGTGCACACATATACTATATGCTGTCTACAATATTGAGCATGGTTATAATAACTATATTACTGATTGTGGTTTACTGCATGTAAAGCACTATCACATCTTCAATCAACTGGAGTATATACATATCTTCGTAACATAGATACGTAACATTCCATGCATGTAACTTGCAAGCTGTTGCAGTTGTTCTAGGCAAGGCAACGTCACCCTCGTCACCCTCAGATGTAACACAGATGAAAAGGGTGCCAATTGATAGGCACAAAAAATGCCCCTCACATCTAGATGTGCACCACAGGGTAATGCACATAAGTATGTAGTCATTGTTCATATAGGTATGGTTCAATTGTTAATTGTGATCTAAACCTCAAGTCAGGTCTACTACAACCACACTTAATTGAATCGTTTGATCACATCACACATGTGGCATACTCACATCAAATATAGTCTCATGTTTCTCATACATTTCAGTGGACATCACAGTGGACTGGATTCACGATAAACTGTACTGGACCGACTCTGATCTTCACAAGATAGAAGAAGTCGATATTATAACTTGGGAAAGGAGAATTGTTGTTCAGTTGGATGATAGCAGTAGTCCATTAGGACTAGCAATCTACCCCTTACAGAGCGATGGGTAAGCTATCTAATGTTACTCCAGACCCTCTAATTGGGAGTCCAGCCCCTAGAACTAATACAGGATCCCAATTAGTGATGATAACTGATTAGATTTAAAAGCATTGCAATTAGGAAGAAGTTGCCCAAGTATTTAGATTTTGCAGGGATTTCACTGAAGTTAGGAAAAAGAATGTCTGTCATACTTGGTGCTAATTTTATCAGCTTTTGTCTATCAAAATTTTCTGCCGTACGTATGTCTTCAAGAAACAGTGTTGTGCAAGTTGATATAAATCCAGTTGAGTAGGAAGACAAAAGTATAGCCGGGGGGACACAGGCCCCCCACCCCCTGTTCCTAATCCTATGATATCATATAGTAATCATGATGGTGTAAAGGCTATGATCCCTTGTTATCTTTCTCTACCTCACTTCTTTCCCCCCTCCTCACAAAGCTTTCTATATTGGATGGATAATAACAAAAGGACTCTTGAAAGGATGCTCACCAATGGAACATCTCATGCCATCCTCCACAGAAACCTAAGTTGTGTCTGGCCTCTTACACTTGACTATCGACAGCGTTTGATCTATTGGACAAATACCTGTAGATACAGCATCGAATCTCTTCACATTAATGGGACAAATCATTCAATTCTAGTGGAAGATAACAATTTTGTTGCCTTTCCTAATGGAATAACAGAGTTCGATGGTGTCATTTACTGGTCCACGCCAAGAAATCTCTATATGAAGAGCAGTGGTTACGTAAGGCAAATCTATAGCAGTCAAAGCAGTGTGGTATTGAAAGACCTGCAATTGGTTCACCCAAGAAGTCAACCGACAGGTATACATTGCTATATATGTACTTGTGTGACCGTGCATGTGGTTTGAGGGTTTTAGTTAACTTTACTCGCTTATAGTAGTATCCCTACCAATTTACCCCACTTCAAAGAAAAGTGAAACGGAGACAGATAGAATGGTTTATATACATTGATACAAGCAGGTGTGCTTGTGTATGTTTGTGTGTATGTGGGTACACAGTTAGGTTGTGACTAAGAACAAGTGCTATGTTACAGTTACACATCTGAGATTAAATCTCATCACAGTTAAAAATTTAAAAATGGATTAATAGTGGGCATTGTATAACAAAGAATAGTAATTCGTATGTGCACACACAGAGCATGTTTTGCCTGTATATCAATAGAAGATTGACTAGACATGCATTGCATAATTAACTATGGGAACAATTAGAGACCACAACTGCTAGTAGTTACTATAGCACAAAAGCACACTTTGTGCATGTTTGTACTAATTTTAAATTGTTTTTTAAGGGGAGAGTAGTTTCATATGTACGTATCCTATTTGTTACTCAGCTGAGGAACTGCTACAAATGGAAACACATGTCGTCAGTACATGCACTACTGTATGTAGAAATGGAGGAGAGTGCATACTCCCTGGGCTGTGTGTGTGTCCTGAGGGCTGGTCTGGAGTCACCTGCAACAAAGGTGAGTACATAGATCTCCCTGATTAACCATCCACCCATTATCTTCATTCCTAAATGTCTCCATTGCATACTAGTGAATGCTGAGCATAGTCATACAAAACGTTCACATTAATTATTGCATTATGACAAAATAATGAAATATGCGCATAAAAAGGATATTTGGTATTATAAAATTCCAGCTGTACAATGAGTATATAGTGTGTGTACTTAGAAGCCACACGTCACTGATGGGGTACAATAGGCAACTACATCAGGTTCTATTGAGGTCTATACATAACACAGTAGGGATATATCTTCAACTACTTGACACTCTATAGCTATGTTGTAGGGATGTACGTGTCTGTGTATGTTGTGTGTTGTATGTCTTGTGTGTAGCTATTGTTTGGTTTGTTGAGGTTAAGGGTTCTGGGTTTCCTTCTTTTCTTTCTAATACCTCTTGGCTAGTGTGCTATGCACATTTTTCCATGTACCACTATTAAATTGGTTAGAGACACAATATACTCTGCAGGGGCAGCGGCAGAGGGGGGCACGGGGGCGATTGCCCCCCCCCCCCCCAATATTCCAGTAGGGGGGCCTTGCCCCCCCCCCCCCCCCCAATAAAATAGGAGCTATGACGACGGAATGTGTGTTGTTGCTGCTGCATGCGTTTCAAAACGCGCTACTACTATATACGTGCTCGTGCAGATAACAGCTATATAAAAGTAATAGCCCCACCTCTTTATTGCGTGCCTGGCAAATTGAGTAACGCGCGCGCGTACGTATCTCGCTCCGCCTATACGTATCAACTCCGAACTGGTGCCGCCGCCTCTGCTCTGTGAGATTTGCATGCTTTTACAACCCCTGAAATCAAGACACCACATTAATCAGGACACTTTCTGCTGTTCTAGGGTAGAGAGATCCCACATACATAATATGTGATTTGCTGAAGCATACACACACATATATAAAACCTTCGATTTATCTCTCTCTATAGATGTGGATGAATGTAAGACAAACAATGGAGGATGTGAACACGATTGCAGGAACTTGAATGGTAGTTTTCAATGCTTCTGCCGACATGGGTACACACTTGGTCCAGATGGTACCTCGTGCACTGGTATGTTTATGACTTACATAGCATTTTGCATGCAATCATACATACAACATGTATTAGCATTCATGACTTGCACAATTCCACGTACATACATACGTATGTAAACAGCTAATGATATGTAGTTAGTAGATTACCACCCAATATCCCATGTAATTAACTTACATTGACAGATTAATATGTACTTTGTTAATATCTTTAAGGAATTTGTATATAATCAACCTCCCAAATAAAGATGTGTATAGATGTGTGTGTGCCTATGAAGTGTAATTTGAGCTAGCTTATCCCTCTCAATCAAGATGTACTTGGATTACATTTATGTGGGAGTGAGGGCGTTTATATATGTATATGCATAAATGTAGGTTAACATGCCATGTACAAACTCAATTTGTTTGTACATCCAATGTTAGTTAGTCCATTAGTATATGGATGAATGTGTTTGTGCTAATTATACACATCACAGATATACCTTGTATGGTCTCAAATGTTCATGGGGAGTGGCTGTGTATGTAGATTACTGCATTTGTGAAGTGGTATACATTAATACTTGGACCTTGAGATGCCAAGCAGAACAACCAAGGGAGTTATTTCAAAGAGGAAGGAGCTTCCTTGAGTATAGGAATTAGTCAGTAGATGTACTGTAGTTGGCAAACCCTTAGACTTACATATATTGGAATTTATGTGAACATGAAAGGCAAGGCTAGAACTCGCCTGAAGCAGTCATTTTTCAAAGAATAATTGGCCGGATTCGAAGCCCACATCCTAGGCAATGCTCTTACCGACTAAGCTACCAAGGCAGCTTAGCTGCAAATACATACATACAGTTATGTCCTATTGGAAGGGATGCTGTTTGTTTGTCTTTCAACCACAACAAAGGAGATTTCCATTCCATAGCTCCAGAGGCAATTTTGGCACTTATCAAATCCTTCCATCACAATTTAAGTATTGTTGGTAAACAATGCCCATTTGCCCATATGCCTACTAGCTTACCCAAAAGGTTTTATTAGTGGTTAAAACTCCTGTTAAATGGTGTTTTTAGAGGATCATTATAGAACATGGTTGTTAAGCCAAAGTCCCACTTGGCAGAGTTTGGGTGTAGATTACACAGTGTGATTCACAATAAAGATTGTGTATGTTATAGAGATCATACCACATGCTATGTATGTCTGTCTAGGGTATGTAAGTCTAGGCCATCACAGAGCAGTTAAGCATACACGGTGCTGATGATGGTCAACCAGCCTGAAACAGCTGTCTGCTGTTTGCTTGGTTTACTCTGCATAGCTTTTCTTTATATGTAGATTATTGCATTTGTGGCCAAGAACTTGACTGATAGCACATGAATACTTAGACATCTAGATGCTAAATGTAACTCACCAAGACAGTTAAAAAAGAGCTGTCTTGGATGGGACATTGAGCCTATATGGCTAGCTGGACCCTATCACAAATGTAAAGCAATGCAGTTTATACGCCTGCGGCCACTATGGATTGGTATGTGCATGAAATCTTAGCCCTTGAAAGGATAAAGAGCTAGCACCTCTTAGATCAAATTGTGTGAAAGTAACAGGACAGGTGTGTGTTACCCAAGTCACTTGCTACATTGAGCAAAAGGTATGCATATATTAGAGTACACAAGTTTACACTGAAAGCTTATATCACCACAAATATTTAAATATCTGCATCCCGAAAATTTTTACACCTGCCTATAGAGCTGTGCTAATAGTCTAGTAATTTGTGTGGTTAGTGGTTGAAATCAGTATCCTCTCCTCTGCCACTCACACCCAGTTGTACTTCCCATGAGGCTCAGGATATCATTTCCTGCCAATAATGATATAAGGCAGATGAAATAGTAATTGTAAGAAGAAGGAGTATGGCTTTGACCCATGGCTTTGACATATGGCACAGAAAAAGAACTGTGTTTGATTGCACATCTTTGAGAGAGTTGTCCAACGTGTTCAATTATTCCCGTGGAAGCCTCCCAGTCTCAGTCAGTATCTGCAGTGTCATATACACTTTTGAGATACATACGTATGTGTATACTGTCATGCTTCAGCTGGTGGCTGATATCATGTAGCTTAAACCACATTTTGGCACAGATTCGAATATTAACTGGTTCTTATTGCACACAATGCACACACTCAATCAATCACACACACACAGAGCCTCTATCAATTACTCCATCATCTAGTCCCGTGACCTCTGCTTCTTCTACAGTCGGGATCAAAACCTCCAGTCTCACTTTGTCTTCACCTACTCCAAAAACTCGTGAAATTCCACTAGTACCCACTCCAAAACCCCACGAAACTCCACAAACAGACACACCTATAGACACACCCAACAATGATGATAGCACTATCAATAATGTTCCCACTAATCAAATCACTCCCTCACACACATCCCATCCTCACCCTCCCACATCACACCTGGATCAGCAACCCTCTCAATTTTCACTTACTCAAACAGTTTCAGATGTTAAACCAGGAAATATTCGCCCAATAACGACAGTCCCACATGACAGGGATGTATCTGCTACTCCCTTGCTGGGAAATACACACACAATTGGGATTTTCCCAATGCTGACTAGTGTTGAACCATCTGCAGCAGATTCCACCACATCTACTACCGATAGTTTGCTGCCTACAAATACTCTTGAGCCAGACATTGATCTTACTGACTTTGGTGGAAACCCTCCTACAGTTAGAGGCATTGATGAGGCAGTAAGTGTGATTTAAACATCAGATTGTGATAATAAATGGGTGGAGTATATAGCTAATTAAAATAGAGTTCATACAAACAATATCCACGGTCAAATTAATCCTGCTGTTGTGTGCACATATAGTATGTTTAAACTCATATCTTTCAGGGCGAAGATGGAGAAACTGACCCAAAGATGATTATCATTGTATCGTCAGTAGCAGCTGGACTTGTGGTTGTTTGTAAGTCACTTCATATGTAAGAAACCGAGGCTTGATAATTATTAAAATGTTCGTAAGTGTTGGGAATATAGCACTAGCTGTGAGTGGCCAAGATTTATCACACCATGCACTTAATATCCTCCATTACCTACTTGCCTGTCTCGACTTCCTGGCAAAGAGTTCTAGCTGGCACTTGGCTATGTTGGCTAATACACACGTACATTACAACTGTTCTCTCTCTCCTACTTACCGACAGAAGCTTGTGGGGTCTAGCCTCATGATACATGCATGCTCCCTATAGATGTGCCCTAAGTGGTTGCCAGGAAGTTAAGTAGTGGCCAGGAAGTGGTTGCCAGGAACCCGATACTATAGAGATGGAATGCAATTAAGTGGATGATGTTGAAGTGAAATGTACAAGGTGTTTGCCAGCGAGTCATGCAGTTGACTGAAACCTTAATCCATGTCCCTATCTTGGTCTTTACATAAATATTTTAGCATGTATATCAGGCTCTAAATCACTGTCTGATTACCCATAGCCTCAATCTACTTTTGGTGGCTATATCAGCATATATATATGTTCATGCATTAGCTTCTCTTACATACATGCACAAAATGTAGCTTACAATTTCAAAGTGACATGTTGGCACCAAATTGGTGTAGGGAATTGAGTGAACTATAGGCTAGCACACACAACACTGTGTGCATGACTTAACAGCATGTGAGTGCAGGAGATTTGGTCATATATTTACCTTAACATAGACATTGCAAACACTTCAATTTCTGTGTCTCTCACAATTGCAATTGAAGTGTGTTTTGTTCTTAAGAAAATGCTAACTAATGAATCTACTCTTTACTCAAAGTATTAACCCCTTTTGTTTTAACTCTTTCCACACAGTAATTTCTGCATTGCTACTCACTGTTGTCTATGTACGCTGTCGCAAATATCATCAAGGATCGTACTCTTTCACTGGTCCTGTCCCTCTTGATATAGCTGCTGAAATCTCAACCAACACATTGAAGAGGGGACAAGTGACTCGCATGAGCTTTCAACCCATTGATTCAGTCCTGGAGCAGCAGGCAACAATTGCCATACTCACTCCACGCCACGATTCCACTTCCTCTTCTGCCTTAAGTAGGTCGGATTCCTTTCACTGGAACGAGAACAGCGACTGAACTAGCTAACATAAAAATCACAGCATCTGTCTATCACAGCAAGATTTTATTTTAACATATACACATAATTTTGTGTGTAACACATAATTTGACAGCTACAGGTACATGTATGTATGTGAGTGAGTGTGCCTATTTGATTTATGGTATAGGATCAATCAAATTTAACTCTGATTTCTGGATCAATCATTATTTTCATAAATTAAATACCTGTGTGAAGAGTTTATTTATTACCGTGTTACATCCGTTACGGAACTTCCGGCGTTACCGGATACTGCGGTAGCGCGGCGTTAATTAGCACAGCTTTACGAAAGAAAGAAGGCGTGTGCACGCTTATAAGCGGTCTACACACGCTGAAGCCACCTATACAGTCACTAAGTGCAATTCGGAGTTCAACGTGTGTGGCTATATAGTAATAACACTGCGACAGGCACCGTGACAGAGCTCCTCTAGCTCCTCTAAAATGCCTCTACAACCTCGTTTCGGACAGCTACAGGCCTGCTTGACAAAGACACTCTCTCTGTGCTTGGTTCTGACAGTTATCACGGCTTACGGGCAAGAAGAATCGTAAGTTTTCTAATTAATTAATTAATGTAATAGAGCGAGTCCTATACAAAATAACTGTCTCCTTCGCATGAAAATGTTACCATTATGCAGTATAAATTTAGCTGTGCCCATATTGCGCCTGTATAACAATAAACGAACAAATAACGGTTGTTACAATCCTACGTGTAGTTGGCATAGTGGCAGTCCTCCCAATCATTCTGAGAAAATAGTACAGTATTACTGACATACGTAAGTTTGCATTAGCCCCTACACTAATGTTCCATGGTGACCGAGTACGTAGGAGTAGATCACCAATCCATTAATCTCCTTTGATCTGTCATTCAACGGTCTAGAGTGTATAATGCTTACTATGTTTTCACTTTGTGTATTCACAAGTTTGCAAGG
The DNA here is from genome assembly GCA_963970385.1 of Theonella swinhoei. Classification (NCBI taxonomy): domain Eukaryota; kingdom Metazoa; phylum Porifera; class Demospongiae; order Tetractinellida; family Theonellidae; genus Theonella; species Theonella swinhoei. The sequence continues at coordinate 932,056 of OZ019966.1, forward strand.
TGTGGTGGGACTATTGTAAACTTTGTAACGCTAACAAAAGCTATACTTCTAGCATGTTGATACCAATAACAGCTGCATCTGATAGTATGCTGAGCACTGTTTCATAAGCCTAGTAAATTGCTGTGTGGGTGTCAATTGCACAGACCACCTTTGATGCCTCTGTCTTCAATGTTGTTTGAATTTTTATCTGGAGTAGTAATCTAAACTGAGTGTCTGTTAAGCTAATGTCAGGGGAGTATAAGGAGGTGTTGATTAACCTCAACTTAGTACCAAAAAGAGCTTAAAGCTGTTAACAGGAGCTGTGAAATTACTCAAAATGCTACAGAGCAAGCATAATTATGCTGAACTAAAGGCTTATACTAAATCCACCAAGCACTGCTATATAACATAAGTTAAGCTAAATGGTCACTGTCTACCAAGGAAAAGCTAAGAGCCTAATAGAGTTGTCATCCCTTTTCAGTAGTGTGTATCTGGCACAGGCAGACTGGGTTGCCACTTTCTTTCACTTTGAAGTGGCCATTCTTCTTCACTTGATACAAGCCACTAGTCTGTGTATTGACTAGTGGCTGAAATCCCATGAATTGTTTCACACCAGAATGGGATTACGTTTCAACCTATTCCTGATCTATAAACAAGAAAATTTCTGTGGCTAAAGCACACCATACTATGGACATTCGACAAAGGAATACTTGTTCCCCATAATAGTAAATATACTGATGATGAAGGTTGTCTATATTATGGGTCTACATGCATGGAAATTCTAGTGGGCCTAAGTCATATGGGAGTGGGAGAATATATTGTATTTCAAAACATACTATAGTGTATTCCCATGCCATTCCACTGCAATTCAAGGAGGAGGATATAGTATATATGCTGGCTATTCACAAATTTTGGAATGGTTGTCACCAGATATATAGTGTAAGGGAGTTGCCTTTACATGTGCTGTACTTGTGTGTGGGTGCCAGCATAACACATTCTGGGTGGCATTCCGCATTGTACATGTTTGCAAAGTGTTGATACAATATTTGAGTGTGGCATAATCCTCTAACCTAAAATTGTCACTCCTCCTCTTTACTCTCTCTCTCTCTCTCTCTCTCTCTCTCTCTCTCTCTCTCTCTCTCTCTCTCTCTCTCTCTCTCTCTCTCTCTCTCTCTCTCTCTCTCCTCTCTCTCTCTCTCTCTCTCTCTCTCTCTCTCTCTCTCTCTCTCTCTCTCTCTCTCTCTCTCTCTCTCTCTCTCTCTCTCTCTCTCTCTCTCTTTCTCAACCATTATCTCCATCCAGGGTTCCATATCTCCTGTTCTCAACTCAACATGCAATTCACAGACTCTTTCTCAATGATAGCACTACACCTGAAGTGCTCTCCACACATACAGGATTTTCTATTAGCAAAATAGATTACCACTACAGGTTTGCAAAATTATAGTTACATGCCAGTTACGTGCCCATACATGCAAGTCTGGGCTATGTAACTATTTTGTTGGATGGCTTTCTACTCATGCATGGATATTACATAAGATATTGCTAATTATGTATAGATAGATACATGTAGCTGTAACTACTGTAGTTGCTGACTTAATCCAATTACCATCCAACAAATGTACATACATCTATGTAGGCATAGTTTTGTGCACTTTAGTACACTGATATTGCTGTGCTGGGTACATAGTATGAATGTATACTGCTAGGTGACACTTAAGTTTTGAAAATGAAATCTAGTACTGCTTCTAGGCAATTGTATGTATCTTCTATGTTCGCAGAATGGGATACATGTTCTGGATACGAAGTAACTTTGGCCAGTCCCAGATAATGAGATCTCGTCTTAATGGCTCTGAAATTACAGTTTTAATAACAGGAGACATAAATGACCCAGGTATGCTAATTAACCATGCTACCTTACATTATCCAGATCTTTTAGGGAACTCACCCTACAATTTCGAAGGCTTGGAATAATCCTTTCAGTGTATATGCTGATAGTAGTATAATGCGCTTGTCTCAGGAGACATAAATATACGTGCATTGGAATCTTGAAATATTTGCAATGATGCCAGTAATAGCAGGAGTGCAAAGACTCTATTTATAGCATCAAATGAAAATAAATATAAATATTTGAATGGCAAGATGGCAATATTGATATAAAGACTCTTTCAGCTGTGCCAAACCTTTAAACATTACAGCCACAAAGGGTTTGCAGTATATCCATTCACTAAATAGCCATCTGCCCAAAGGGATAAGTAGGTGTGGTTATTTTAACAACTCATATACAGAACAATTAAGTACACGTGTTCAAGTACAGAGACTCTCATTGGGATATACTTGGCTAGTGCACGTTACTTTCAAGTGATCCTAGCACGAAGCCACATAAATCTATACACAGCTTCCTGCTAGCCAGTATCAATGGTATGTAGTTGCCTTGAGAGCCAGATTAGGTCAGACACACCAAAGTACCAAAAGTGACTAGTGGATAGGTAGTTCCTAATGAACAGTGTAACCCTCTTAGAACAACTTGGATGCATCGTTTTACAGTTTCAGAGATTGAAATCAGGTCACCACCTTACTAGTCAGGACTCTTTCTTCTGTTCCAATAGTGTTCAAATTAGACTGTGCCTCATCACTGTGATGTACACATGTATGTATGCCTCTCCAGTTGATCTAGCCGTTGATTGGTTGAATGACAAACTGTACTGGGCTGATGGTGAACTAAGACGCATCGAGGAGTATGACCTTAACAGTGGACAGAGGAGGGTTGTAACATCAACTGGGGACTCTGATAGTAGTAGGCCTGCTGCCATGGCCCTCTATCCCTATCCAAATTATGGGTAAGCATACTACTACAGTAGTATGCACATGCATCTTTATATGTATGCACATGCATCTCCATATGTATCAGTGATCATTTGAATTAGGCATTGATAGTGTATACTACCATTACTATGTTAGTGACACACGCACACATGCACACACACAGGTGGCTATATTGGAGTGACTCGATCTCCGAATCAATAGAAATGGTTTCAGTAACAGGTGATGATCGCTCAACATTTCACGAAGACATCGAGTGTGCTACTTCCATGTCCATTGATTATTCCTTGCACACTCTCTATTGGATAAACCAGTGTACCTACGAGATTGAGGCACTGAGACTAGATGCTGATTCTTCAACACATACCTACCCATTGAATTCTGTAATATTCTTTCCATCGGGATTGACAACTTACAACGGTGTGTTGTATTGGGCTGAATCGAATGGCGTGTTTAAGGCAAATTCATCTGATGTCAACATTGAGGAACAGCAGATTTTCACAACCAGAAACACCGGTGACCGTGCAACTGGAGTAAAAGTTGTACATCAATCTCAGCAGCCTCCAGGTACTTAGCTGATTATCAGTAGGAATACTTAGCTAGTCACAAATGCTGATTTATTTCTTACTAATCAGAGACTCTTCAGTTTTCCATGAGTGCATAGTTAAGTTACTATCATCTCTCCCCTCCCTCCCTCCCTCCCTCCCTCCCTCCCTCCCCTCCCTACCTCCCTCCCTCCCTCCCTCCCTCCCTCCCTCCCTCCTCTCCCTCTCTCTCTCTCTCTCTCTCTCTCTCTCTCTCTCTCTCTCTCTCTCTCTCTCTCTCTCTCTCTCTCTCCTCTCTCTCAGCCGAGGAGTATGAAGAATTAGTGAATACAGTAGAAGATGACTTCACATTCGAATGCAGCGGAGTGTGTGTCCACGGCAACTGCATCCCTCCTGGGTTATGTGCATGTGATGCTGGATGGCGGGGAGAGTTGTGCGATACAGGTTAGCTATGACATACCACACATACCCATTGAAAAATTGTAAAACAAAGGATTTAGGGATAAAAGTGCCAGAAACAAGGGCAGTATGCCATGCAACAATAATCAGAGGCGGCGGCAGCAGTTCGGAGTTGGGGGGGCGAGATTCAAATGTACGCGTGCACGCGACATGCAAATTGCCAGGTACGCAATAAAGGGGGTGGAGCAACTATCTGCACACGTGCGTACATGTATATAGTACTAGTGCGTTTAGAAACACATCGGGTGCATGCAGCAGCAGCAACACACATTCTGTCGTCATAGCTCCTATTTATTGGGGCCCCCCTACTGGAATATTGGGGGGGCAATTGCCCCCCTGCCCCCCCTCTGCCGCCGCCCCTGATAATAATACCTTGCATTATATATGTGCATATACTATGACTCTTTATAGACATTAAGGAGTGTTCTGAAGGGAATGGTGGATGTGAGCACACGTGTACAGATCTAGTTGGAAGTTTTCAGTGCAACTGCCGAGAAGGATTCATACTTGCTGATGACCAGAGAACGTGTTTCGGTACA